>OZ017741.1:89587595-89837595 GCA_963969285.1 Odontomyia ornata | reverse complement strand
GCATAGTTATTTGAATTATACTTTTCTTAATATTTTGTCGGATATCCTTTCATCTGAATTACTGACTTCAGTCTTTTAGGCATAGAATATACCAATTTTTTAGTAAATTCGCTGCTGATTCTGGCCCACTGCTCCAATATAACATCCTTAAGCTGCGCCTTGCTTGATATCACTCTTTTTCGGATTTTTGTCTTAATCTCATTCCAAAGATGCTCTATAGGGTTCAAATCAGGGCTTTGAGGCGGTGTAGCAAGCATGCGAGTATTGTACAATAGCCACATTCGAACTTTATGCGCAGTGTGCTTAGGGTCCTTGTCCTGTTGAAACAAGAAATCTTCTCGCATACCTAATTTGGCTGCACTTTGTTTCATGTTGTTTCGTAGAATCTCTAAATAAGAGTTCTGATCCATAGTATTTTCGATGAATGTCAGATTTCCAACTCCAGCAGCAGCCATGCAACCCCAAACCATAACACCACCGCCTCCATGTTTTACTGGTTTAATAGTGTTCTTGGGATTAAATGCTTCTCCTACTTTTCGCCAGACCCTCTTATGCCCATTTACAACAAATATACAAAATTTAGACTCATCCGAAAATAAAACATTATCCCAAAACGTTATTGGTTTGTCAATATATGCTTTTGCAAATGTTATTCTTTTTTGTTTGTTTATGGAACTTACAAGAGGTTTTCTTCTAGGCGTACGAGATGAAAATCCAGCTTCTACGACAGCTCTACGCACAGTTTCTGCGTTAACCTCCTTCTTATCATTAATTCCAAGAACATCGCAGATTTTTCTACAGCTTAGAAATGGATCTTGTTTTACCATTCGCGAAATTTTTCTCTTGTCCTTTGCACTTAGTTTAGATGGACGACCTGTTCGGGGCACATTTTCCACTTTATTTTCCTTCTTAAATCGATTTATCACTTTTTGAATGGTTGACCGACTTCGCAACACTAGTTCAGCTATTTCAGAATATGATTTGCTCTGATTTGAATGCAGATTAATAATTATTTCACACTCCTTAATACTCAACTCCTTTCGACTCATTTTTTAAAAATTTTATTAAATAAAAGATACACCACGAATACGGACGCGATATTAAAGACAGCGGCCTACGGTTGTTAACTCACTCTGGTAATATGAACTTGGGGGATTCCCCTTTTTACAAATAACAGGGCATTTTCTGCAACTGTACCAAGACTTTTGTGGAGTAGAAAAGAGACATTGCCAACAAAAAATTATTGTCTTCAATGATCATTATTGCCGAATCCCTTTAAATTTATGAAAACTTAAATTCAACAGAACTCGTATTATTACCATTTCATAGCTTTTGGTTTTCAAATAAAAATATTGATTCAGTAATAAAATTTTCAGTTACCGATTCTCTGTACTTTGACTTTTGTGGAAGACTGTATATACACATATATGTATATATATATATATATATATATATATATATATATATATATATATATATATATATATATGTATATATATATATATATATATATATATATATATATATATATATATATATGTTGTATATACACACACATATATATATATATATATATATATATATATATATTTATATCTATATATATGTATATATATATATATATATATATATATATATATATATATATATGTATATTTATATATATATATATATATATATATATATATATATATATATATTATAAAGATAAACATATATATATATATATATATATATATATATATATATATATATATATATATTATATAGATAAACATATATATATATATATATATATATATATATATATATATGTATTTATATGTATACATATATATATATATATATATATATATATATATATATATATATATATATATATTTATATATATATTGACATCGCAGGACCCTTTCCTCAATCCGATTGGGGAAATCGATATACACTGGTTGTGGCCAATTATTTCAGCAAATGGCCCGAGGTCTACCCCATTCCCAACCAGGAAGCAACTACTGTAGCCGAACAGCTAGTATTAAGTTGGGTCAGTAGGTACGGCGTACCTTGCGAATTACATTCGGATCAAGGCCGAAACTTTGAGTCACTAGTTTTTGGCGAAATGTGTGAACTACTAGGAATACGGAAAACGAGGACAACACCGCTGCATCCCTAATCCGATGGAATGGTCGAACGTTTCAACGGCACGCTAAATTAACATCTGGCCAAGATGGTTGACGAGAACCAAAGGGACTGGGACCGACATATCCCAATATTTTTGATGGCGTACAGAGCTGCCAAACATGCATCGACGGGCCAAGCCCCAGCCAAAGTCATTTTTGGAAAGACCATTCGTCTGTCGGCTGGTATAAAGCTCGGAACACCCCCTGAGAATCCCCAAACGATCTCGGAGTACGCAAGTGAGCTAAGGCAACGGTTGAATCAGATACATCAGACAGTGCGAAAACACCTCGAATCGGCTACTGACCGCATGAAGACCAGGTATAATCTAAAGGCAAATTCTACTCGCTTCCAGCAAGATGACTTGGTGTGGCTATATAACCCATAACGGTGGAAGGGTATGTCTCCAAAGTTGCAACATAATTGGGAGGGACCATACTGAGTTACAAAGCGAATCAACGACGTCGTATACCACATACAGGAATACCGTAAGAAGAGAGCCAAAATGAAAATCGTGCACCTGGACCGTCTTGCCCCATATTACATCCAGGGAGAATTGACTACAACTGGCGACACATCTTTTCGGGGCGAAAAGAACTGAGCTGGGGGCAGTGTTACATTGACAAATAATTCTGCAAGCTACTGTTGTTTCCACAATCATTAAGAACATCATGATCAACAAACGAATGTATTCGAAAGCAAAGAACCCGCCAAGCATGATCAATATCTGAAAATCACGTCACTGTGCCATTCAGGATTGCTCGAATATTCCAGGTTGCTCTCGTCAGAACATTCGCCAATGTACGAGAAATGGACTGAATGGCTAGAGACTCTATATAAAGGCGAGCTGAATGAATGGGGGGATTTATTACAACCGCGATATAGTAAAAACTGCGATAGAGTGGAGCGTGAAGTAAAGGCGATATTGATTGGTTAATAGTGAAGTATTATAGACAGTTGAAATAAAAAGTTGATAGACAGTAAAAATTAGATTTAAATGCGATATGTAAAATAGTGAAATCCATGATTGTGCATTCTTCGTAAATAAACTCTTTTAACTTAATTTAAAAGACACTGCGTTTTCACTTTCCCGGAACATTAAAATTATTGGCCGCGAACCATAAACGCGACAATATATGTATATATATATATATATATATATATATATATATATATATATATATAATTTAAACAGAATTAGAGGGAAATCAATATAATTACTTGCACCCAATATGATAAGTGTATGAGTATATATACATATATATATATATATATATATATATATATATATATATATATATATGTATATATATATATATATATATATATATATATATATATATATATATATATATATATATATATATATACTTATATATATATTTGTATATATATATATATATATATATATACTCATATATATAGAGATATATATATATATATATATATATATATATATATATATATATATATAATTTAAAAAGGAGTCCCAAGAAAACATACAAGTAATTGTTTAAAATGGGTTAAATGAATATATGAATTTTTTAAAAGTTGATAGTGCATAGAAAAGAGAGAGGTCAGGTGGAGAAGAAAGAGACAGCTAGAGAAGAAAAGAATAGAGAATAGGAAGAGAAGAAAGTAGAAAATAGAAACAGATAGAAGGCATAAAGAGATAGAAAATAGAAAGAGATAGAAGATGAGAAAAGCGACTTGAAAGAGTTATTGAACGCCTTTGAGCGACGGGTCCTGAGGCGAATAGTCGGAGCTAAGCTATACGGGGACCAATGGTGAATTCGATACAACCATGAACTGTATGAAATTTTTGATGAGCCAGAGGTCACAACGATTGTAAGATTGCTTAAGCTACAATGGGCTAGCCACATGAATCGTATGGACGAAGAATGGATACCCAAAATGATATTCGATGGGAGAACTTCAGGCCGGAGACCAGTTGGGAAACCGAGAAAACGCTGATATGACTCGATTGACGAAGACAGTTCATTGCTGCTCGGATTTCGAAATTTGAGAACGCGGTCAATGGATCGAGACAGTTAGAGGTCCTATTTGCAGGAAGCGAAGGCCCAACAGTGGCTGTAGTGCTACGAAGAAGAAGAAGACTCTTATTAATAATGTCGATCGGATTATGACTTTTTGCCTTTGTACTCCTGAAGACACCTCTATGATTTTTTTCAGATTTTGCAGGTCTAATGTGCCCAATCATTAGGGGGAATACACAAAATTTTCGTACGTTTCCCCCCTCTGCACCCCTCAAAGTAAAACATGTTGGTTTAAGAAGTTTAAGACCTGTTTTGAAAGATTACCATTAAGACCTTTCGTTTGATACCCAATTGCTTATATTCAGTGAAATTTTATTTTTTACCGGCGACTCCACTATACCTTATAAAATTTCTTTACATCTGCTTGGAAAATTTTAGTTTATGTAGTTTGCGACAAAAACACCTGTGACACGGACGAACATACAGGTGGCGATTTCAGTAGTGTTTTGTAAAATTATTTTACAAAACCCCTCAAAAATCAAAAACAATAATCAAATATATATATATATATATATATATATATATATATATATATATATGTATATATATATACATATATATATATATATATATATATATATATATATATATATATATATATATATATATATATATATATATATATATATATATATTGTTACATGTACAAATAATTCTGCGAGCTACTGTCGCAATTGTTTTCACAACAATGAAGAACGCGAATTCACTCGAAACCACGAGAACCCAACAAGCATGATCAACATCTGCAAGTGACGTCACTCCATTCATTCATTTTCTCGGTAGAACATTCGCCAATAAACGAGAAATGGGTGAATAGGTAGAGACCTTATATAAAGGCGAGCTGAATGAATGGGGGGATGATCATTCATTCGACCGCGATAAGAAAACTGCGATATAGTGGAACGCGAAGAAAAACCATTGATTGTTTGAGCGCAAAGTGTGTTTCGTAATAGTGAAGTAATTTAGAAGACAATTGCGATAAAAAATTTATGGACAAGTGTTAGATTTTAATTTTAATAGTGAAAATTAAAATTAGTGAAAGTGTTAACTGATTATTGTGCATTTTATTTAATTAAATAAACTCTTTTAACTTAAATTAAAAGACATTGCGTTTTCACTTTCCCGGAACATTAAAATTATAGGCCGCGAACCAATAACACGCGACATTGGTGTCAGAAGTGGGATAGAAAATTTCGAAAAGTGAAAACATTTAAACATTTTTAAACTGCACAGTTGTGAAATCTAACGTAAAAACTGTTGAAAAAAAAAAAACAAAAAGCCAATACAATAAAAATGCCACGAAACTTGCATCTAAGAATCAATGAATTGACCATGTCGGAGCTCAAGGAAGAGTTAGAACAGCGAAATCTGGCTACGCAAGGTACAAAGCAGTTCGACCAACCCGGACCGGCGGCTTGCTGGTGGAATTCGGGCCAGAGGCCACAAACAAAGATGCATTCCGTGACGCGGTTCAAAAGGTTCTTGGAGATGCGGCAACGGTTGCCTCGCTCGAACCAATGGCCACCCTGGAAATCAGGGACCTCGACTGCGTCACGGACAAAGCTGAAGTAGAGGATGCCATTAGGAGGGAGTTCCCCAGCTTAAGTGAAGTCAAGGCAAGATTGACACGTGAAAACACAAGGGGGCAACGCATGGCTATTGTCGAACTAGCTGATAAAGACGCCCAGCAAATCCTGGCGAAGGGCAAAATTAAGATAGGTTGGGTGATCTGCAGGATACGGAGAAGAGCGATCCCTATCCGCTGCTTCAGATGCCTCGAATACGGACACACCGCGTATGGCTGTAGGGGACACGACAGGAGATCTCTGTGCTACAAATGTGGTGAAACGGGGCACAAAAGGAAGGAGTGCATGAACGAGGCAAAATGCATTCTTTGCAAGGACGCTAAGCTAGCACCCGGCGACCTCAAACATGAGCCGGGGACAGGGAGATGCTGGGTTTTCAAGGAGGCCCTAACTAAAGCCAAATCGATACTCAAATGATCCGTATCCTGCAGGTCAATTTGCACCGAAGCACAAACGCCCAGGACCTACTTGAGCAGTTTGCGAGGGATAAGAAAGCTGACCTCCTGTTGCTGAGCGAGCAACATCATAACAAGGACTCGCAAGCGTGGTACCCTGACAAAACTGGTACCTCGGCCATCTGGGTTCGAGACAGCGCCCGCCTTCAGGTGCAGGGCCATGGACGCGGGGATGGTTTTGTGTGGGTGCGGTGTTCAGGGATAACATATTTCAGTGTTTATCTGACGCCTAACGAGGCAATGCGATCCTTTCGAACCAAACTCGATGCCCTGGAGGACGCTGTCTCGAACACAGAGGGCCATATGCTGGTCGGGGGAGACTTCAACGCTAGAGCCATCGAATGGGGTATGCCACAATCCGACCCAAGGGGAAAGCAAATATTGGACATGGCGGCCAGAACAGCGCTTTTTGTCCTAAATACTGGTAACACCCCTACTTTCCGCCGCTGGGGTTGCGTAGGAACCATACCCGATGTGACACTCGCTTCGGAGTCCCTGGTACCTAGAGTACACAACTGGCGAGTACTAGAGGACTACTCGGCTAGTGATCACCAGTATATAGCTGTTGAGATTCACGACGGTGCCACTCTGCGTGCATATGCCCAAACTTCAATCCTCGGATGGAAGACTGGGAGGATGGACGTCGAGAAGTTCACTGACGCGCTTACGGCAGGCGCACCGTTGCTGGGAGCTCCGCCAGGGAGTGGAGGGCCTACAGCCAAGGACTTGGTGAACTCAACTATGAGTACCATCATAGCTGCTTGCGAGTCTTTCATGCCCCGCCGAACACCCCGACATGGTAAGCCTCCAGTATACTGGTGGTCAAACGAGATCGCCGAACAAAGAAGCGAGTGTCACAAACTTCGGCGAGAGGCCCAGCGGGCGTGAACACGGGAGGAGGCAGACACTAGGCTAGCAGCATACAGGTCCGGCAGGAAATATCTTCGCAGGCTTATTAACAAGAGCAAGGCCCGATGCTGGCAAGACCTCGTGGACGATGTAAATAGGGATCCGTGGGGCCTAGGTTACAAGCTGGTCATGGGGAAACTTGGTGCCCTACGGAAGCCTTGTATACATGACGCGGAAAAGATGGACGCGATAGTGCGGGGACTCTTCCCCGCACATCCCGTCCGTGTTGACGCTGTCCATGGTGAAACAGCAGTCGAGTGCCCACTCTTCACACAGCTGGAACTGGAGGAGGCAGTCCTCTCCCTGAAGGCAAGGAAGGCTCCAGGTCCAGATGGTGTACCAGCTGAGGTTTTGCAGCTCGTCTATCACCATTGTCCTGACTTGCTGCTCAGCACATTCAACGCTTGCCTACGGGACGGGGTTTTCCCGGTACGATGGAAGGTGGCGAGGCTCGTGCTGGTCAGCAAGGGGAAGGGAAATCCCAGATCGCCATCTGCATACCGCCCGTTATGCATGCTAGACACGGCTGGGAAAGTGCTAGAGAAACTCATCAAGGGAAGACTCACTGACGCGATTCGTGCTGCTGGGGACCTATCTCCTCGGCAGTACGGCTTTAGAGCAGGACGTTCTACCATTGATGCGATTGCAGAGGTGGTGAACGCGGTCCAAAAGGCAGAGGCATATAGTCGCACCAAGCGACGGATCGTCCTGTTGGTGACACTCGACGTCAGGAATGCCTTCAACTCCGCTAGATGGGTGGATATTCTGGATACGCTGGAAAACTCTTTTCAAGTTCCAGAATATCTAATGCGGCTTTTGAGGAACTACCTAAAGGACCGAAGCCTGCTCTACGACACGACACAGGGCCAACAAAGGATGGCGGTTACATCGGGTGTTGCCCAGGGATCTATCCTTGGTCCGGACCTGTGGAACGTGTCTTACGACGGGCTACTGAGACTTGAGATGCCAGATGAGTCGCGCTTGGTCGGCTATGCGGATGATGTTGCGGCTCTGGTCGCCGGACGCACCGTTGAACAAGCGCAACTTAGGCTAGGTATGCTAATGCGCCGAGTGAGGGACTGGATGACTACTCGCGGGCTCAGTCTAGCACTGGAGAAAACCGAAGTGGTCATCTTGACAAAAAAGAGAATCCCTAGAGTAAGGATGATCAGTATTGGAGATATACAGATCGAATCGAAGCCAGCGGTGAAGTACCTGAGGCTACTGATCGACTCGAAGATGAGTTTCTCTGAGCAAATCAGGGCAACGGCTGAGAAGGCTGCTTCGGGAATATCGGCCCTGAGTCGACTTATGGCCAACGTAGGGGGACCCAGCCCATCAAAAAGACGCCTCTTGATGAGTGCTGTAGGGTCAGTGCTACTGTACGGAGCAGAGGTATGGGGCGACGCTCTCAGCAAGGAGGTATACCGAAAACGATTGGCACAGGTACAGAGAAGAGGAGCACTGAGAATTGCATCTTCGTATCCAACAGTCTCCGACTCGGCGGTGAGAGTGATTGCAGGCGTGATACCTGTCGCCCTCCTTGCTAGAGAGCGCCGCGCTATTTACCTGCGCCGAAACGAGGATGCGAGGGAGATGGTTGTCCGCGAGGAGAGACAACGCTCGCTCAACGATTGGCAGCAGTCTTGGAGGAATTGCACGAAGGGAAGGTGGACTGCGCGCCTCATCCCGGATGTGAGACCGTGGCTAAATCGAAAGCATGGTGAGACTGACTTCTATCTGACCCAGCTTTTGAGCGGGCACGGGTGTTTTCAGTCTTACCTGCACAAGATCGGCAAGTCACGGTCTCCCGATTGTCGGTTTTGCCCAGGAGAGGAGGACAATGCCTGTCACACATTTTTTGCGTGTACCAAATGGGCCAGGCTGCGAAGGGAACTCTACAGGGAGACGGGAGAGCTCACCTCGGATAATATAGTTGCGGTGATGCTCGAATCGGTTGACAAATGGAACCAGGTGGCACATTATGCTCGGGCAGTCCTAAAATATAAAAGGGACTCACAGCAGCCGGAGGCGCTGGGGCTGGGGGATCGCTCTTCTGGCAATTCCTCTTCCCCCCTCCCCTCCCGCTAGGAAAGGGACTCCCCAGCTTGAAGGCGCCCCACGGCGTAACAAAACGAGACCTGGCCCGAAGTAATGTGTCAAACGGTTCCAGGCTAGGTTCTCAGATTGACAGGGGAGGTGTTTAGTGGGTAGTCCAAAGGTATCCTCCATGGGAGTCCCACACTGCCAGACTCGGCGGGCATAAATGCCTTCACCTCCCTACCACAAAAAAAAAAAAAAAAAAAAAAAAAAAAGGTACAAAGGCCACACTGATTGCACGCTTGCGCGACGCGATCGAGTCGGAAGGCGTGAATCTGGATTCGGGTGAGTTCTCAGAAGCGGAAGAAGGCGCAGAAGGTGGAGAAGTAGAAACACCAAAATCGAAGGAGCCAGAAAATGCGCTAATGCAAATGTTAATGCTGATGTCATCGAGTCTGACTGCGAAGCTAGATGAACAATCAGCGCAGCTAAATGAACAGACATCCAGTTTAGCTGCGCAGTTAAATGAACAATCAACGAAGCTAAGCGAACAATCAGCGCAGCTAAATGAACAGACATCCAGTTTAGCTGCGAAGTTAAATGAACAATCAACGAAGCTAAGCGAACAATCAGCGCAGCTAAATGAACAGACATCCAGTTTAGCTGCGAAGCTAAACGAACAATCAGCGAAGCTGGACCAACAAGCAATCGAAATCAAAGCAGACATCAAGGCAGACATCACACAGAAGCTGGAGAAACAGTCAACTGAAATAAAAGTGGAGCTCGGTAGTCTCAACAAGCAAATTAAAGGCGTCGAGGAAAAGATTGACCAGGTCGAGGAAAAGGTTTACCAGGTCGAGGAAAAGGTCAGCCAGGTCGAGGAGAGAATCAACAATGAGATGGAAAACATGAAAAAGGAATTGGAAGCAGCAAAGGCAGTAGTAACCGCCCCACCAGCCCCAATTATAACCGCAGCGCAAAGCTCATCTAGAAATGTACAAGCACCAATATTCGATGGGCAAACGGTCTGGACTATTTACAAAACCCAGTTTGAAGCAGCCGCTCGCATAAATCACTGGAATGAGCAGGAACGAGCAACTGCATTGATTCTTGCTCTAAGAGGCCCAGCTGCCGAGCTGTTGCAGACGATCCCCGTTGAATTGCACTCAAACTCGAATGCTATAATGAATGCGCTCGACATGCGTTATGGAGATGACCATCTAAAGCAGATTTATCGGTCACAGCTAAGGCATCGGGTGCAGAAGCCTGGTGTGACCCTACAGCAGCTACCCCAAGACATTGAGCGACTAGCACTTTTGGCTTACCCAGCCTACGACCCAGAACATCGAGATGATGCAGCGACAGAGGCATTCATCAGCGCACTAAAGGACCCGGAATTGCAACAAGCCGTGCGTTTAGCTCAAAAGCAAACGGTTAAGGACGCATTGGCTTACAGTCTGAACTTTGAGGCAGCGAAAAATGTGACTCGTACCACTGCCCGGGTTCGTGAAGTAGTGACAGACGAGTGCAGGTGTGAACGCGTGGAAATCGAGCGAGACCCGCATGTAAATGGTGCGCCTAGATGCTGGAATTGCGGAGAGAAGGGGCACTTGCAAAGAGACTGCAAGAAGCAAAGAAAACCGAGCTATTGTCCAGGGTGTGCAGCTAGGAGGAGATCCAGACCGAGTCAGGAGCCCAGAATGGAAGCCCTTCAAACAGAGGGGTCGGGAAACATGTAAGAGCCAACTTCGTGGGGCAGAGGTTGGCTAGGAGGATCGACGTCCCCAGCACCACCATCACCGTGTCAAGACTACATCGTGGAGAAGCGGACTTATGCCTTCCGGGTCAAATTGACGGAGAACACTGCACCATAACAATCGACACTGGTGCTACCCGATCGATTATCCGACCAGACCTAGTTAGACAGCAACAACTTCACAAGGGCAGAATTTTCTCACTACGGACAGCTACGGGAGAAACTGCACCTGTTCATGGAGAGGTCAACCTCCAGATACAGTTGGGAGACCTTGTGTTCCGACATAATTTTCTGGTCGCGAACATTATGGATGACTGCATTCTCGGAATGGATTTTCTCCGACCACATGGAATCACGTTAGACTTGGGCAAACGTGTATTGAAATGGCAGAATGTCGAAGTACTGATGGAGGATCCCAGCGTCCAAATCCCCAAGATGAATGTAGTGGTATGTACTGACACTGATGTACCGAATTCTTCCGAAAGCATTGTATGGGCCAAGCTTGATGGTGATTCTGGAGACCACCGATCTTATCTGATAGAGCCAACGAAGACATCCGCATTGCGCAGCTTGATTGTAGGACCAAGCCTTGTAAGATCTTTAAGGAACGGATATGTGCCGGTTAGAGTCCTTAACACCGCAGACTCAACCACGAGCATCAAAGCGGGAGAAGTCATCGGCAGCTGCCAGCCTGTTTCCACCATCACCTCTTTGGAAGCTTCTCACAACCATCATTGGAAAAGGAGGCAAGACACAGACAAAGCCCGGGAATCCACGTCTGCAATATTGAAGCAAGTCAAATTGCCGGTGCAGCTATTCAAACGAGCCTCTGATCTGGTCACCAAGTACAGTGACATCTTCTCAACAAGCCCGGATGACCAAGGCCGAACGAGTCTGGTAACTCACGTCATAGATACACAGGGAGCCAAGCCGATTCGACAAGCACCCAGACGCCTCCCTATAGCCAAACAAGGAGAAGTGAGCGCGCTGATCTCGGACATGGAAAAACAAGGCGTTATTGAACCTTCTGTCAGTCCATGGGCCGCGCCTGTAGTTCTAGTAAAGAAAAAGGATGGTAGTACTCGTTTTTGTGTCGACTATAGGCAGCTCAACGACGTCACTAAGAAAGATAGTTACCCGCTCCCACGCATCGATGACATCATGGACACTTTAGCCGACGCAAAATGGTTTTCTACACTCGATCTCAAGAGTGGCTACTGGCAGGTAGAAATCGACAAGAAGGACCGAGAGAAGACCGCATTTTCAGTTGGCACTGGATTGTGGCAGTTTGTGGTGATGCCATTTGGGCTTTGCAATGCTCCAGCCACTTTCGAACGCTTGATGGAATACGTGCTACGTGGTCTAACCTGGAAAACCTGCTTGGTGTACCTAGATGACATCATCGTCATCGGGAGAACGTTCGAAGAGCATGTGCGGAACTTAGAAGAGGTTTTCTCCAGACTGCGACTGGCAAATTTGAAACTTAGTCCCGACAAGTGTACCCTTTTCGCAGCTGAAGTAAAATACCTGGGACATGTCGTATCAGCAGAAGGGGTCAAAACAGACCCTGAGAAGATTGAAGCCGTGAAAAGCTGGCCATCACCAAACAACAAGCGCCAACTACGAAGTTTCCTGGGTCTGGCAACCTACTATCGAAGATTCGTCAAAGACTTTGCCAAAATAGCTAAGTGTCTCCATCAGCTAACCGAGAAAAATCGTCCGTATGTCTGGAACGAACAATGCCAGACAGCCTTTGAGACCCTGAAGGAAAAGCTGTGTGAATCACCCGTGCTGGCGTATCCGAAACCCGGAAAAATGTTTGTAGTTGACACTGATGCAAGCAACGGCGGTATTGGAGCTGTACTCTCCCAGCAGATCAATGGCAAAGAAAGAGTCCTCTCGTATTACAGTCGAGTTCTTTCAAAAAGTGAGAGGAACTACTGTGTGACCAGGAAGGCGCTATTGGCTATAATAGAGGCCACCAAGCAGTTCCACAAGTACCTATATGGCCAGAAATTTGTTCTTCGAACGGACCATGCATCGCTGAGATGGCTACTTAACTTCAAAAACCCCGAGGGACAAGTTGCGAGATGGATCGAAAGATTGCAGTCGTACGACTACGAAATTGTTCATCGAAAGGGCGGAGTTCATGGAAATGCTGACGCCCTATCTCGTCGCCCATGTCCAGCTAACTGCAAGCATTGCCGACGGATTGAGGAAAAGGAGCCGCCCGTTGATCTGCGACTGATAACGGCTGAATTCGATGAAGGTTGGTCATCGGAGGAGATTCGAAATGCCCAGCTAGCCGATGAAGACATCGGACCATTGCTCGTATGGAAGGAGACGACTGGGCGACCTGAGTGGAAGCACGTTTCAACGCATGGCGCAACCCTGAAAAGTTATTGGGCACAATGGAACTCCCTTCAGGTGGAGGGTGGTGTACTCAAGCGGAAATGGGAAACGGCGGATGGCAGCTCCTATAGGATGCAAACTATACTACCCAAAAGCCGAATCCACGATGTGGTTAAGGAAATGCATGAAGGATCCTCGGGAGGCCACCTTGGTGTTAACAAGACCTTAGCGAAATTGCGGGAACGGTTCTACTGGCTCCACGCTCGAGAAGACGTAGAGGACTGGTGTCGCAGATGCACAATTTGCGCTTCCGTCAAAGGCCCAAAGCGACGACTGAGAGGACAAGTGCAAACCTATAACGTAGGGGTACCGTTTGAAAGGATTGCTGTTGGCATCGCTGAACCCTTTCCTGAATCTGAATGGGGAAATCGATACACGCTGGTTGTAGCCGATTATTTCAGCAAGTGGCCCGAGGTCTACCCCATTCCCAACCAGGAAGCAACTACTGTAGCTGAACAGCTAGTATTAAATTGGGTCAGTAGGTACGGCGTACCTGGCGAACTACATTCAGATCAAGGCCGAAACGTTGAGTCACTAGTTTTTCGCGAAATGTGCGAGCTGCTCGGAATACGGAAAACGAGGACAACACCGCTGCATCCCCAATCCGATGGAATGGTCGAACGTTTCAACGGCACGCTCAATAAACACCTTGCCAAAATGGTTGACGAGAACCAAAGGAATTGGGACCGACATATCCCACTATTTTTGATGGCGTATAGAGCCGCTGAACATGCGTCGACGGGCCAAGCCCCAGCCAAAGTTATTTTTGGAAAGACTATTCGTTTGCCAGCCGATATAAAGTTCGGAACACCCCCTGAGAAACCCCAAACGGTCTCAGAGTACGCAAGTGATCTAAGACAACGGTTGAACCAGATACATCGGACAGTGCGAAAACACCTCGAATCGGCTACTGACCGCATGAAGACCAGGTATGATCTAAAGGCTAATTCTACTGGCTTCCAGCAAGATGCCTTGGTGTGGCTTTATAACCCGCAACGGCGAAAGGGTAGGTCTCCAAAGTTGCAACATGATTGGGAGGGACCATACCGAGTTACAAAGCGAATCAACGACGTCGTATACCGAATACAGGAACATCGTAAGCCGAGAGCCAAAATGAAAATCGTGCATCTGGACCGTCTTGCCCCATATTACACCCAGGGAGAATTGACTACAACTGGCGACACATCTTTTCGGGGCGAAAAGAACTGAGGTGGGGGCAGTGTTACATGTACAAATAATTCTGCGAGCTACTGTCGCAATTGTTTTCACAACAATGAAGAACGCGAATTCACTCGAAACCACGAGAACCCAACAAGCATGATCAACATCTGCAAGTGACGTCACTCCATTCATTCATTTTCTCGGTAGAACATTCGCCAATAAACGAGAAATGGGTGAATAGGTAGAGACCCTATATAAAGGCGAGCTGAATGAATGGGGGGATGATCATTCATTCGACCGCGATAAGAAAACTGCGATATAGTGGAACGCGAAGAAAAGACAATTGATTGTTTGAGCGCAAAGTGTGTTTCGTAATAGTGAAGTAATTTAGAAGACAATTGCGATAAAAAATTTATGGACAAGTGTTAGATTTTAATTTTAATAGTGAAAATTAAAATTAGTGAAAGTGTTAACTGATTATTGTGCATTTTATTTAATTAAATAAACTCTTTTAACTTAAATTAAAAGACATTGCGTTTTCACTTTCCCGGAACATTAAAATTATAGGCCGCGAACCAATAACACGCGACAATATATATATATATATATATATATATATATATATATATATATATATATATATATATATATATATAATTTTTTTCACTCAAATATGTCGAACTTTGTTCCTGAAAAAGTGTTTTTGCGGGGAATTCTTCTTCATTACTTTAATACGAAGAAAACTGCTGCCAAAATTCATCGTATTTTGGTGGTTTATGGTGAATATGCTCCAGCTGAGCAAACCGGCCAAAAGTGGTTTGCACGATTTTAGCTTGGATGACGATGAACGTCCTGGGCAGCCAAAAAAGTTTGAAGATGAAGAACTGGAAGCATAACTCGATGAAGATTATTGCCAAACACAAGAAGAGCTCGCAAAATCTTTGGGTGTCACTCAAGCAGCCATTTCAAAACGTTTAAAAGCAGCTGGATGTATTCAAAAGCAAGGTAATTGGGTTCCACATGAACTCAAGCCGAGAGACGACGAAAGGCGGTTTTGCATGTCCGAAATGCTGCTGCAACGCAACAAAAGGAAGTCATTTTTGCATCGGATTGTTACTGATGATGAAAACATCAGTAACAACAACAACAACCCCAAACGAAAAAAATCATATGTGAAATCCGGCCAACCAGCCAAATCAACGGCAAAGCCGAATATCCATGGCGCAAAGGTAATGCTCTGTATTTGGTGCGATCAGAAGGGTGTGCTATATTATGAACTGCTAAGACCGGGTGAAACTATCAATGGAGCACGCTGTTGACCACAATTAATCCGTTTGAAGAGAGCAGTAGCCGAAAAACGCCCGGAATATGCGACCAGACACGAGGCAATTATTTTCCATCATGACAACGCTCGGCTACACGTTGCTTCTCCGGTTAAGAACTATTTGGAAAACAGTTGATGGGAAGTTTTACTCCACCCGCCTTATAGCACAGACCTTGCCCCTTCTGACTACCACTTGTTCCGATCGATGCAGAACGCCCTCACTGGAATACGGTTCACTTCAGAGTAGGACATCAAAAATTGGCTTGAAAATTGGCGCAGTTCTTTTGGGATGGGATCCATAAATTGCCAGAAAGATGGGAAAAGGTCAAAGCTTCAGGTGGGCAATACTTTGAATAATACTATTGTAAAACTTTTTTCTTAAATATACGTTTAAATTTTGAACAAAAACCGCACGAATTAAGTTATAGACCCAATATATATATATATATATATATATATATATATATATATATATATATATATATATATATATATATATATATATATATATATATATATATATATATATATATATATATACATATATATATATATATATATATATATATATATATATATATTTATATATATATATATATATACATATATATACATATATATATATATACATATATATATATATATATATATATATATATATATATATATATATATATATATATATATATATATATATATATATATATATATATATATATATGTATGCAAATATATACAGGGTCTGAATAATAAGTAACCGGACTGACCTCAGGAAATTTTTATTGGCAAAATATGTACAATTTTTCTTTAGAAATCTTCAAAGTAGTCCCCATTGGAGTCGATAACACGCTGATAGCGGATTTTCCAATCCCCGAACGCTCCCTGGAAGTCGGCAACCTCGATGCTGTCTAGAGCCCTCGTCGTAGCACGTTGAACGTTTTCCAGAGTCCCGAACCGCGTCCCCTTAAGGTGTCTCTTGATCTTGGGGAACAGAAAGAAGTCCGCTGGTGCCATATCTGGGCCGTAAGAACTCTGGTTCGGTTTGCAGTTGACCAAGGATTTCCGAAGCGACAGCAACACGACGCTCCTTTTGCTCATCAGTCAGGTGTTTGGGTACCAGCTTCGCGCAGATCTTCCTCATACCCAGATCGTTCTTAATAATGTTGTGAACGGTCATCTTATCAATTCCAACGGAAGCGCAAATTGTGCATCTGTGACACCAGTCCACTACGTCTTCTCGAGCGTGGAGCCAGTAGAACCTTTCCTGCAATTTCGCTAAGGTCTTGTTAACACCAAGGTGGCCTCCCGAGGATCCTTCATGCATTTCCTTAACCACATCGTGGATTCGGCTTTTGGGAAGTATAGTTTGCATCCTATAGGAGCTGCCATCCACCGTTTCCCATTTCCGCTTGAGGACGCCACCCTCCACCTGAAGGGAGTTCCATTGTGCCCAATAACTTTTCAGGGTGGCGCCATGCATTTAAACTTCCTTCCTTACAGGTCGCTTAGTTGTCTCCTTCCATACGAGCAATGATCCGATGTCTTCATCGGCTAACTGGGCATTTTGAATCTCCTCCGAATTCGGCCGTTATCATCGAATTCGACCGTTACCACTTGCAGGTCAACGGTCGGCTCCTTTTCCTCAATCCGTCGGCAATGCTTGCAGTTGGCTGGACATGGATGACGAGATAGGGCATCAGCATTTCCATGAGCTCCGCCCTTCCGATGAACAATTTCGTAGTCGTATGACTGCAATCTTTCGATCCACCTCGCAACTTGTCCCTCAGGGTTTTTGAAGTTAAATAGCCATCTCAGCGATGCATGGTCTGTTCGAAGAACAAATTTCTGGCCATATAGGTACTTGTGGAACTGCTTGGTGGCCTCTATTATAGCCGAATAGCTCCTTCCTGGTCATGCAGTAGTTCCTCTCACTTTTTGAGAGAACCCGACTGTAATACGAGAGGACTCTTTCTTCGCCATCGATCTGCTGGGAGAGTACAGCTCCAGTCCCACCGTTGCTTGCATCGGTGTCAACTACAAACATTTTTCCGGGTTTTGGATGATGGGTGATTCACACAGCTTCTCCTTCAAAGTCTCAAAGGCTGCCTGGTATTGTTCATTCCAGACTACGGACGATTTTTTTCGGTTAGCTGATGGAGACACTTAGCTATTTTGGCAAAGCCCATGACGAATCTTCGATAGTAGGTCGCCAGACCCAGAAAACTTCGTAGTTGGCGCTTGTTGTTTGGTTTTGGCCAGCTTTTCACGGCTTCAATTTTCTCAGGGTCTGTTTTGACCCCGTATGCTGATGCAACGTGTCCCAGGTATTTTACTTCAGCTGCGAAAAGGGTACACTTGTCGGGACTAAGTTTCAGACTCGCCAGTCGCAATCGGGAGAAAACCTCTTCTAAGTTCCGCACATGCTCTTCGAACGTTCTCCCAATAGCAATGATGTCATCTAGGTACACCAAGCAGGTTTTCAGGTTAGGCCTCATAGCACGTATTCCATTAGGCGTTCGAAAGTGGCTGGAGCGTTGCAAAGCACAAATGGCATCACCACAAATTGCCACAATCCGGTTCCAACTGAAAATGCGGTCTTCTCTCGGTCCTTGTTGTTGATTCCTACCTGCCAGTAGCCACTCTTGAGATCGAGTGTAGAAAACCATCGTCCATGATGTCGTCGATGCGTGGAAGCGGGTAACTATCTTTCTTAGTGACGTCGTTAAGCTGCCTATAATCGACACAAAAACGAGTGCTACCATCCTTTTTTTTTTACTAAAACTACTGGTGCGGCCCATGGACTAATAGAAGGTTCGATAACACCTTGTTTCTCCATGTCCAAGATCAGTGTGCTCACTTCTCCTTGTTTGGCTATAAGAAGACATCTCGGTGCTTGTCGAATCGCCTTGGCTCCCTGTGTATCTATGACGTGAGTTACCATACTCGTTCGGCCTTGGTCATCCAGGCTTGTTGAGAAGATGTCACTGTACTTGATGACCAGATCAGAGGCTCGCTTGAATAGCTGCACTGGCAATTTGACTTGCTTCAATATTGCTGACGTAAATTCCCGAGCTTTTTCTGTGTCTTGCCTCCAAAGCTTCCAAAGAGGTGATGGTGGAAACAGGCTGGCAGCTGCCGATGACTTCTCCCGCTTTGATGCTCGTGGTTGAGTCTGCGATGTTAAGGACTCTAACCGGCACGTATCCGTTCCTTAGAGATCTCATAAGGCTTTGTCCTACAATCAAACTGCGCAAACGGGACGTCTTCGTTGGCTCTATCAGATAAGATCGGTGGTCTCCAGAATCACCATCAAGCTTGGCCCATACAATGCTTTAGGAAGATTTCGGTACATCAGTGTCGGTACATACTACAACATTCATCTTGGGAATTCAGACGCGCGGATCCTCAATCGGTACTTCGACATTCTGCCATTTCAATACCCGTTTGCCCAAATCCAAAGTGATTACATTTGGTCGCGGAAAATCCATTCCGAGAATGCAGTTATCCATAATGTTCGCGACCAGAAAATTATGTCGGAACGCAAGGTCTCCCAACTGTATCTAGAGGTTGACCTCTCCATGGACAGGTGTGGTTTCTCCCGTAGCTGTCCGTAGTGAGAAAATTCTGCATTTGTGAAGTAGTTGTTGCCTCACTAGGACTGGTCGGATAATCGATCGGGTCGCACCAGTATCGATTGTTATGGTGCAATGTTCTCCGTCAACTTGACACAGTGATGGTGGTGCTGGGAACGTCGATCCTCCTAGCCAACCTTTGCCCCACAACTTTGGCTCCGTCTGAAGGGCTTTCATTCTGGGCTCTTGACTTGGTCTGGATCTCTTCCACCCTGGACAATAGAACGGTTTTCTTCGCTTCTTGCAATCTCCTTGCAAGTGCCCCTTATCACCGCAATTCCAGCATCTAGGCGCATCATTTGCCTGCGGCTCTCGTTCAATTCTCACGTGCTCACACCTGCACTCGCCTGTCACTACCTCGCGAACCCGGGCAGTGGTACGACTTTCGCTGCCTCAAAGTTCTTCCGAAATTCCTCCGAAATTCCTCCGAAGACCCTCCAAAATTTTGCGACCCCTGAAATTTCCGATTTCGTTCAAATTTTAATATTCCTATAAACCCTCCAAAAATCCTCCGAAAATCTCTTGCTGCTCGATCCGTGCTGCCTCACCTCTTCTTAAACGAAATATCAACTTATGTACATTTATATTCCCTTATCGTATACCATTTGTTTTATTGTACATATAGCCCAGTCATATTAGGTAAAAAAAGGGGTCAACCTCGGAATGAAAGATAATAAGCTGCAAATTGGTATGAACCTTTGTTTTGTCATTCTAAATGTTGTCTCAAAAGTCACAATCGTTATCGTGTTCGCGTCTCAAGATATTCAAGGTCAAAGGTCACAAAAATCGGTTTTTCGCGAATATCTGGCTTCCTATCGGTTAAATGAGATTTGCATTTATTATAAAAGTTGTAGGCTATAAAATTCCCTACAACTTTTGTTTAAACTTTTTTTTCATACGACCAACCGTTTTGAAGGTAGAGCGCGAAGAGTGCACATCGTACAGTCATATA
This sequence comes from Odontomyia ornata, assembly GCA_963969285.1. Classification (NCBI taxonomy): domain Eukaryota; kingdom Metazoa; phylum Arthropoda; class Insecta; order Diptera; family Stratiomyidae; genus Odontomyia; species Odontomyia ornata. Next base: position 89,817,138 of record OZ017741.1, on the reverse strand, counting down.
CGGCCTAATGCAAGGTCAAGCGTGAGTTATGGTTATCAGTACGTTATAAAGTCAATTATTTACTTGGAAATTATAATTATTAAACAATGCCTATTATTTATGTACTAACTATTAATTATTTATATTTAATTAAAGTAAGTAACTTGATTTGCAACGGTACAATTTCAAACTAACGAATAATCTTGACTCATACAAAGTGGAGAGAGTGGCCTTGAATACTATAGAACATCTGTCCCGGCAATGAATAGAAAAGGGCATAGGGTAGGGACAAGTATTTCCAGGTATATAAGTATTGAGAAATTTACGCGTTTTAAAGAAAAGATATGTAATGTCGTGTTAACTTAAAATAAAACTAAAATATATAATCCAGAATTAATAATATTTTATACTTAAATAGTTAAATATGAATAATTATATATATTATTTATGTACTAACTATTTATTATTTATATTTAATTAAAGTAAGTAACTTGATTATTTATATATAATTATTCATATTTAACTATTTAAGTATAAAATATTATTAATTCTGGATTATATATTTTAGTTTTATTTTAAGTTAACACGACATTATATATCTTTTCTTTAAAACGCGTAAATTTCTCAATACTTATATACCTGGAAATACTTGTCCCTACCCTATGCCCTTTTCTATTCATTGCCGGGACAGATGTTCTATAGTATTCAAGGCCACTCTCTCCACTTTGTATGAGTCAAGATTATTCGTTAGTTTGAAATTGTACCGTTGCAAATCAAGTTACTTACTTTAATTAAATATAAATAATTAATAGTTAGTACATAAATAATAGGCATTGTTTAATAATTATAATTTCCAAGTAAATAATTGACTTTATAACGTACTGATAACCATAACTCACGCTTGACCTTGCATTAGGCCGTATATGACTGTACGATGTGCACTCTTCGCGCTCTACCTTCAAAACGGTTGGTCGTATGAAAAAAAAGTTTAAACAAAAGTTGTAGGGAATTTTATAGCCTACAACTTTTATAATAAATGCAAATCTCATTTAACCGATAGGAAGCCAGATATTCGCGAAAATCCGATTTTTGTGACCTTTGACCTTGAATATCTTGAGACGCAAACACGATAACGATTGTGACTTTTGAGACAACATTTAGAATGACAAAACAAAGGTTCATACTAATTTGCAGCTTATTATCTTTCATTCCGAGGTGAAAGCCCTAATATGACTGGGCTAATACATAAATTTGAAATTTTATATTAGTATCTCGCTTGCTGAAATTTACATACGTGGACTTGGAATTGAATATTCTTATAAAGGGTTTTCCAATAAGAGGTGTTATTTTAAATAGCCCGCAATTTCCGTAGATGCCACTTTTGAAGCTGTCATTTTTTAACATTTGAAAAGTAAAAACAACGTCATTAATAAAAATGGAACAATACATGCTTCAACAATGCATTGAAATTATTAAAATTCACTATAAAAATGGTGAAAATTTGGTAGAGACGGTTCGAAAAAATCGAACATTTTTGGGTTGTTGTGGAGCATCTTTTCGGACCGCATACTTTCTTCTTTATAATTAACATTTGATCATTTATATTAAAAAAATGGCATTTTTCTTTTAATATCAAAATAACACCTCTGATTGGAAAACCCTGTACTTGTATCCTTTTGCATTTTATACGAGTACAAGTCGTTAAATTTTATGGACCGGTACCTTTACTTTTGACCGATAGCTTTAGACAGTTGTTTTTTACATTCATATGACATCATATCTTGTATTTGTCTTTCGCTATTAATAAAATGGCTTGCTGATTGAATTAAAAAAAACTTGATATTATTTTTTCTCCCTGAAAGGGGTAAGAAACCATAATGTGAGTGCATACGTCTTGATGTAGGTCTCACTGGATTGTCCTCCTTCCTCGTTGGCTTAGGAGCTTTTACGTCAAGGGATGATAGGACTTCGCCGGGTTTGGAGGGTACGTAGGTGCACTAAATCTACCTGACTCCCCATTTTCTTTTACGAGCTAGCTTCCCCGGCTTGTGTCATCGGTAGGTTAGGCTGAAAATATTAAGACCCCCTTCGGTTTCCGTCAGGTTGTGTTATCTATGTATGTAAACCGTGCACGTGAAAGTAATTTTGTAGTTTAGACTTTGCGCTGACAAAAATAAGTAAATAAAAAAAAATATTATAATCTCTTATTAACTTTTTCTTTTCTAACATATATCATTAACTATCGTGAGTAAACAATCGAATTATTCCTTATTTTAGCTGTATTAAGTGTATGTGCACGTAGAGTAAATATAATTCTGTAAGGCATACAAATATAGCATCTTCGAACCAAACAAAAACAAGTTGGGTAGACAGACCTACGCTCATGTCATGTGTTCGTACATTTCCCCTGCCCCTGCTCCCCTCGGTACCGATAAGGCAATTTCAAGACTTGTTTTGAGCAGAGCTCATTAAGACCTTTCCAATGACACCCTACTCGACTACCAATGGTAAAAATTTGTTTTTGGGGTTCATCTTCCTATATGGGGAGACCCCCCTTAAACTCATTTGAAAAACTTTTTCACCCTTGAACTTTCAAGAAGTCACCACTTCTGACCTTTCTACAAAGTTTTATGGCTGTAGTCTCAATAGTTCCGGAGAAAAAGTGCTGTGACATACAGACGGACGGACGGACAGACGGACACAGTTCGTGATTGCAATAGGGTTTTGTATTTTAGTACAAAACCATTAAAAAATAATATAACAATAAATCAAGAGAGAAAGTTACAATTGTATAATTTTAGCCGTTTTCATGTGCATATTTACAAAATATTTTTTTGAGCTCAACACTTGTATATTTTCCTCAATTTTCACTAAATATAATAAATATTAATAAAAAAATGAATATAATAGCATATAAAATGTTCAAGTGTTGTTTATTTTTAATTCAAATAATGATAAATATATTTGAAGAAACGAATATCTGTATCAAGTTTAAATATAAATTATTACGTAAAAGATTTTTATTAATTAAATAGCAAGAAAAAAGGGTACTTGGGATGTAAGAGTGCCTCCAATCCTTACTTTATCTCGATCTGGTGATGGCTCTTCAGAATATAGTACCGATTGTTCTCTAAAGGATTGATTATTGCTACCTCTAGGGTTATTTCGCTTATTATTAGTTTGGTTAGTTTCTTGTTGTTGATGTGTGCGTTTTTTTACTGTTTGAAAATTGGGTACTAGTTTTATTATACTTTATATCAAGGTTGGCAGTTCTATTTTCTGCTGCGCAATGTTTGTTCCGACGGCTAACTTGATTGTTATTAGTTGGCTGTTGTTGGCGTTCTTGTTGCGTATAGGATGTTGGTTGGTTGCAGATGTATCCACTACCAATCGAACTATTTTCCGGGGTTGTGGTTTCTTGTAACTTACAACTTGGTACCTGTTGCGATATCACCGGTGCCTGATCTTGCCTTTTATAGTGATATTGCTGAAGTTCCGGTTTCACAGCGCCGTAGACACCTCAGTTGGATACTTTTCGCTGTCACTAAGATAACAGTTGATCTTCACCACATACCCCAATACTATGACTATTACTGCTGTTACATTCCCCAAGGAATGAATTCCCTTCCGCAACAAACACACCTTTTTGCTATTGCCTGTACCCAACACTACTAGTATCGCTCCCACTGTGTATGCTACCAGTGGCAACACTTTCAAAATTTGGAATTTTAACTGAATTACTGCTGCAAATGCTACATCATACAGCTGTATATTTATAAGCACTTTTCTCTGTTGATATGCATACTGGTCCCCAGTTAATACAACAAATCACTAAATCATGACCTCTTGTCTGTAGTTTATGCCGATTCACAACGCGTTCCAGACCCCGTATGATTGCACTTATCTATTGCCAACTCGAAATGTCTCGCCTAATTCCGCAAAATTAGATCGAACGCAATCCTCAAATTTCGCATATTGTATTAGCGCCACTATCGTACTTTGTTACACTTAACGCCAATTCATTTAGGCTTAACAGGTTAATTTTGAACTTTTCCACTATGAGCACATAGATAACCAGTAAGATTATTTTCACAAATTACTTGTCTAAATTATGCTGAAAACAAAAAAATTCACTTTCTTAATTTTCACTCTGGAATTGTGTTCACATGGGACACGTTCTCCACCATCTAATCATAGCTCTCAGCTTGCTCCGCTAATTTCGCGTTATGTGCGTTATTTTCCGTTTAGACTATCACTCAAATTTTGCCTACTAAGAGAACGCCCGAAACGTTTACGAGTAGCACACCACCTCGACGAAAAACTAATTAATACGGCCGTACCGCTTACCCATTTTTCCTCTGACTACCGCCGTTCGCGACCAACACGCAACTCACCGTTGTTGCTAACCACCAAGCCACTCTTCGTCACCGAGCAACGTTTACTCCGTTTCTCTCTCTTCATCATGCTCTATTCCACTGTTTTATTCAAACTCATCCGTTGCAACTTCTAGAACCACTTAACCCCTTCTTTTAACGTTTTCATCATCTGTTCATGCGCGTTATACAGGGTTTTTTAATATAAATGATCGGATATTTATTTCATTATAAAGAGGAAGGTATGTCGTTAATAGTGGAAAATAACATCGGGCAAATGACCACCACGACCACGCTTATTCGACCATATCCTTTTCATGATTTTTTCATAGCCACATCGCAAAGTCGCTGCCCTATGTCCTCGATAGCCTCACGAATTCCATCTTTGAGGTCTTGAATCGACGCTGAGCTGTTGGCATAGACATTCTGTTTCACGTGATCCCAAAGGAAGAAGCCGCAAGGTGTTAAATCACAAGATCTCGGTGGCCAATTGTGACTGTGTTTTATTTTATACTCTGGAAAAAGCTACTTTTTTTCTTTTTTCTTTTTCAAAGAATTAAGCTAATCAGCATAATAGAATCAGACAATAAATAAAGAAATCAAAAATAAAAATAAAAGAAATAAAAAAACATACATAAAGTATAAAAAAAAATTAAAAAATAAATAATATTAATAATTATAAAAGAAAATAACAATAATAATAAAATTAAATAATACCCAAAAACTGATCACACTGTCGTGTAGCTCTTCGAAAAGTGTCGCTAGTAGTAGCAAATCCACCATGATTGTGTGTTTTGGGTTCTGTGAACTTCCTTTCCACGCGGCGTGTGTCAACCCGAAGGGCACTGCGGCAGATCTTATTAACAAAGTGGACAATGGAGTCCATTGGTACTGTGCATCATGTAGGCGTTACTCAGTATCTGCGTATGTCTCTCGACTCTAAACTGCAAGGAAGATGATCACTTCCTTAACTGACGAGCTAAAATCCCTGCTAGGCAAGTGCTCTTCTGCTTGTTCTGAAGTCGACTCCTTGTTACAATTTGCGGATTCCTCATCTTCTAAACCATCATCTAGTTCGATCGAAAAGGCTGTGCGTTCAGTGTCGGATCCAGCTACATCAATACCGACAAAAAGTAAACCGCAGGTAAAATTATCCAATGTCTCCTCTCAAGGTAAACTATCCACCTTGTGCTTAAGTGACAGCCTGAATGTCAATTCTCAACATGATATGCAGCATCAACCAGCGTTAGTTTTGCAGCCAGACTACCACAATTCTGCAGAATTGATTGAACCTAGTCACTCAATTGTCACTAGAAGTAATTCGTTGTTGAAGCCGCTATCTATTAACCAAAAACCAACGGTTTCGAAAGCTGACAATTTAAATGTACCTGATACTTCACTAGTTGCTCAACAAGATATGCAGATACAGCCAGCGTTCGTACTACAGCCAGATTGCTGCAATTATGTGGGAACAGTGGAATCTGGTCAATCAATCGTCACTAAGAGCAACTCGCTGTTGAGGCCGCTTTCTATTAATCAACAATCTGATTTACTTATCATCAGCCCACCTGGTTCTTCATTCAACAGTCATGGAGCGATTCCAAAGAAAATACCACCTCCAATTCGGCATCAGAAATCGAGTAACCTGGTTCCCTCAACAGATCTCGATTCTCCTGTCATTCGTGCTTCTATACCTTTGAAGAATATCTTCATATCTAGAGTGGCGCACGAAACTTCTGTTGGGGACCTAAAGCGTTATGTCAACAAAAAGTTTGGATCATCCGTTAAAGTCTTTAATTGTCATAAATTGACTGAGGAAAAGTTAACGGACAAAGTAGTTGCCTCATTCAAATTGGTGATTTCTGCAAATACTGATATTGTCCAGAATTCGAATTACTGGCCTGCTGGTGTACTTGTTAAGCCGTTTGAATCCAGATGAAGAAATTTTCGTCGGGTAATAAACGAAATCCCAAAGCTCTAGTCACAAGTAATCTTGATGAATATTCTGATAATCATAATGTTTTTTCTACTATATCCTCTTTAAAACTCAATGAATCTCTTTCAAACCATAAAACTCTTCAATGTAACTTCTCTTCTCCTATAAAAATGTGTTTATCTTATCTTACCAAATTGTACGAGGATTAAGGACTAAGCTTGAGGAACTCTTTATCTCCTATCAAGTTAGTAATGATTCTATGATTTGCTTCTCAGAGACCCGGCTGAATGGTAACATTTTGAGCTGTGAAATATTTCCTGATCATATTGTATATAGATGTGACCGTGACCTGATTGCTACTAATAAGGCTGATGGTTGTGGAGTTTTGGTTGCAGTTAGCAAAGCTCTACCTAGTTCTCCTTGTTCTGATTTCTGTTTCTTCCTACTTCAGAATGTGTTATTATCAAAATTTCTCCCCCTCATAATACAGAGTTCTTGATTTTGTCTATTTATATTCCTTGTAAAATTCACCTTTAACTGCTTATGAGACTTTTTTGATGATCTATCCTCTTATCTAGTTTTGCGATATCCTCACGCCAAAATATTAGTTTGCGGGGATTTTAACTTACCATACATAGAGTGGAAAAATTATACTTCTACTTCAATCTTGTCAGTTGACCCTTTTTCTATAACCCTGTCATCTTTCCTATCTCATTGCTCCTTTCCTCAATTTAACCATATCCGCAATCCTAATGGTCGTCTCCTTGACCTTGTTCTGTCAAATGTTCCAGTTGGCAACTTATCTGTATCTCAAGCCTTACATCCGGATGTTCCTCCTAATCGGCACCATCCTCCTTTATCTATACATCTTACAGTCGATGAAATTAAATTTAACAATCCTCATCCTACTCCAAAACTTAACTTTTTTAAAGCTAATTATGAAGCTATTAATACAGATTTACTTTCAGTCAACTGGCTAGATTTATTTAGATGCCTCAATTGTGAGGCTGTTTTGGATAAATTTTACATCTATATTTATAATCTTATTCGCTGTTATACGCCTCTTCAGACATTCCGTAAAGCAAATCATAAGCCTTGGCTTACAAAGCGAGTGCTTAGTACCCTACGAGCAAAAGATAAGGCACATCGTGTCTTTAAAACACTCGGCACTATTGAAGCAAGATGTCATTTTAGCAGGCTGCGTGATCAGAAATGCTCTGAAGACTTATTTCAGCAGTCTGGATAGCTCTCTTGTGGCTAATAATACAAAGCCTTTTTGGTCTTATATAAGGTCGCTGAAATCCTCTTCTTCCATTCCTAGTAAGGTCCGTTGGAATGGTGCAGAGGTTTCTTCTCCTAAAGAAGCTACTGACTCATTTGCCCAATTTTTCTCTTCAACTTTTTCTTCTCCCGCTGCAACTGTATATCTGTTGTCTTACCTAATCATCTTCCCTTCCCAATTTCCTTTATTTGTGCAGATGCATCTGAAGTCGAAGCTTTGATCAATGCTCTTGATCATAATATCAGCCCTGGGCTGGATGGTTTGTTAAAACATATTTGTAAAGCCGTTGGCCTCATCGCTTAGTTTCCCTTTATCTCTCCTCTTCAATCTAAGTTTGAGTACTGGTACTTTCCCAAACCCTTGGTAAACAGCTAATATTGTGCTTATTTTTAAAAGTGGTGATCCTACGTCAGTTTCCAATTATCGCCCTATTTCCTTACTGTCCTGCTTTCCAAAATTACTTGAACGGTTGGTTCATAATCGACACTTTCGGCTACAGCAGCAATATTCGCGGCTGTTCCTGAGTGACGTGCACGAGTTTTATTCTTCACATCACTAAATTGTCCCAACAGCTCGAATTTTTCCTCCAATTTCTGTCTTGCGGAACGACAAGGTGCTTCACGATACCCCAAAAATGTTCGAGTGAATTTTAATCATTTCAATGCGTTATTGAAGCAGGTATCGTTCCATTTTATTAATGGCGTAGTTTCTACTTGTCAAATGTCAGAAAATGACTGCTTCAAATGTGACATCTACCGAAATAGCGGGCTTTTCAAAATAACACCTCTTATTGTAAAACCCTTTAGTTCATAGGGGTAGTTGAGTTTTGCTAAGGCTCCATTTGACTGCAAGAACTAAGCTCTTAATGGTAACTTTTTTTACTCGTATGTGGGAGTTAACAAATCGGTTTGAATTATTGAAAGATGATTAGTTACTTCTTGCTTAGATATTCTGCATCTAACTATGATTTCATCGAAAAAATCGCGATTGTTTGCACCTTCGTATAAGAACCGATTCAAGAATTTAGTGAGCTTACCCTTGAAAGTTAGTATGTACTTATTTCCGGATGATCTTTCTACTAAAGTGTTTCTACTAATGATCCCACTATGTCAGTATGTATTTTATCCAATCGTTTTCAGCATTTTTTTATTACTAAAGGCAAGCGATCCTTTTATAGGTTTTTTTTTTCATTTCGTTAATGTCTGCCGAATATCTTTTTAATACACGTTGGAGAGGAGAAGGTCAGCAAGCTAGCAGCAATCAAAACACGATTGCAAACCCCATAAATAAAAACTAATGTGCGTAAATTTAAACAGTTTTTTACTTGAGCCCAGGTACAGTGCTAAAACCTCAAGGGTGAAGCAGAAAAATTATTGTGTGCAATTTGGTATAAAATTGCAACATTTCTGGTAGAGTATTGTGATTGAAAACGTGTAATAATGTTTTTTTACCGAAAAATCGGTAAATACTCTTTTGAATAAAGTCCACTGGGTAAAAAATTATCAAACAGTTGGGGTAAAATTAACTTTACGTATAAATCTTAGTATAGTTTCGAACTGATTTCGAGCTATGATACGTGTTAAAATGAAGTAGAAAAGCAAAAGTAAAATTTTATAATTTTAAATAATCAGAATCACATTTTAATTTGCATACACTTTATTCCTAAACTATTTATAGATTTCCATCCCAACTAGTTATTCCTATTTCTTCTCCACACTTTGGCTTTCCGTTGCCTCCACAGCCGTACCAGTGGGGCCACTTTATAATTTCTTTGTACACGTTCGCCCCAGGACTCTTCGTGACCTTTGTCTGAATCAAATAGATCGTTTAAATTTGGAATCGTTTAAATTACATACTTATAAATACTAACCTGATTTTGTGCTACCAATTTGTAGTCTAAAGATATATGTTTGTTAGTTACAGCATAAGCAAGCAAAAATTGCGCAGCTTCCAGTTGTTTTTCGTCGGGTTCGTGCCGAATGTAATCACCCATGAAGCAAATGGCTAAGGATTTGTTTGCATATGCATTCGTGTATTCCCATCCTCGGCCTACATATATATAACCGTCATTTCCAACCTTAAATATCATATAAGAAAGAATGAATAGAATTATAACATCCTGATGAGAATATTTGACTTACGTAGAAATTAGCGGGTATATCAGTGAGATTCTTCTCGGCAATTGCAGCATCCTGGATTGTACGCATTTTAATAGAGCACTTATAGACGTTGTAGCACGGTACGGATTGCACACCAATGTGTGTTATTAGGACATACGGAATGGGTTGCTCCAAACGGTTTTTGCGAATGGCACGATTCGATGATCCCCACTGTTCGCGATCTATGACTAAATGGCCATTCCCCAAATTTGGAACTAGTATGAAAGCAAAAAACTTATTTGTTCTTAAAATAGTTTATTGTAATCCTAGTAACAGTTCTCTTGCATTTATCAAGAACCTTTGAGTTTGGTTTCGCATAATGCTAAATTAATGTACTCTACTCACTGACTCCCTTATCGTAATTGTTTCCGAAAAGAATCTCTTTCGATCCGGAATCCTGATCTGACTTAGATTGGTAGAAGAAATAAATGGCAACTCCTGCTAAGATCACAACTATACAGAGTAATACTATTGAAATTGCTGAATTCTTGGTTGCTCTTTGGAGAATATTTGTTGATTGAGTGTTGCGGTTATTTACCAAGCCTGAAAAAGAACGGAAATTGAAATTAAAAATTAAACCTATGTATATTTTTGAATCATTTAAAAAATGTAATTGATTGGCGCCATTACTGAGGTAGTATTTATTCTGCTGAGTAAGAAAAAATGTAACTCCACCGTAGATGGACCCAAACACGTTTGAAAAAGGAGGAGAGATTCCCTTATTTCCCTATCCCCACCTTCCATGATTCCTCACCCTAAATCCCACGACCAAATGGTAGTTAATGGTCTTGGGGTCGCACTTTGCCAATCACTGCAAATACATCTGAAGCTCTGCTACTAAGCCCTACTAATACCTTCTTTGTAGTGGACGTAAGAGGGCGGAGGAGAGTCTTCCGCGCCTGATAACGGAATCGAAATTAATAATCACGCCGAAATACCTACATTATTTCGAAGCCTGAAAATCCCTAAATTGTTTCAAAACCTGCATAAGAGCCTCGGAATGGATTGGACCTATGGCAATGACCTCGCAACTAAAAAAAGAACTATGGAATTGGATCCTCGAATGTCAGATCACTGAACAACCCTTAACAATAGACCAGTCACCATAAATTAAACATACTGGCAATCCAGAAAACGAACTGGACTGGGTGATATCCAAGATATATTAAAATGTGGGAAGCTTGCTGGAAAGCGAGAATTCAGAGTGGACTTTTGTAGTGAATTGCATGGATATTAATGTCCGTAAAGGACTGCAGCGATGGTTTGCTTCCTGGGTGAACAAAGATATTGGTGCTTGCTGGAATTGGCCTTGTCTCAGGATGCGTGAATGCGCTGGCAGGCTAGCATTGCGGTGTCGTGGGGCGGGTTCGTCGCCCCGTCACGAGGGCCAATTACACAAACATTTCGCATTCACGAATTAAGTTATCGTGGGACTCAGCTCGGTGGTGTCGAGGCCGAGATAACCTACTGAAGGGATGGATTGCCAAAGCAAAAGGACAGACTGGGCCTGGCGAACGCGGGCGAGGATCTCGTCTTTACCATCTATACTTACGACCCCCAAATAAGTGTGGGGCATCCAGGTGGAAAAGGTGCCCCCTGCACCCCCCATCCTGATCAAGATCCGTCGTAGACCGTGGAAATATATTTTCTATTTAAATCAAAAACTCACAAACATAATTCGCCTGAATTTTTCCTTTAAATGAAAATATGAACGTTTCAAATTAATGTTAAAGTCTTATATGGTGGAATCACATAACACTTTAGCACTTTAGCATAAATGACTCTACCCTGCGAGAGCACCTGCAACGACAAAGAAAAAAGGGGAGCTCACCCGATGGCTATTTCATGATTAGAGGGGCCAGCCAACTGGTGGGTTCCATTCTTGGTCAGGGTTTCATGCAAATGAAAAAACCGAGTTTCTCTTTAATTTATCTTTTCATATTTACAAAATATACATTCTTCCTAGAAAATGTTATAGTAAACCCTCCAAAATGGTGAAAGCTTCTTACTTTTCTTTAAAATAAAACTATCCACGAACATTCATTTACGTAAAACGTATTTAAATTTAGATTTCGTTCATAAGCGATTAAAAGTTCATCGGTCTACGGCTAGCGATTCAAATTATTTAATGAATGTTAATTTATTACAGGCGCAGTTGACATTTTGATCTATTTTCGGAGACTTCCACGTTCATATGTATCAATATTCAACATGATCGCCGTAGCGATCCCACATCCTACATGCAATTCATTACTCTCTGTACAACATACACCGTGAAATGTTTCCAATGGAGATCACAACACCCATCATCTTGCACCAAACAATTTTTTTCTAGACTTTGGCCACTAACATATTTCTCTAAAGTTCACACCGTTCAGCCAACGGAATGTTCAACAAAGTGACGTTGGGTGACACAGAAACAGGAAGCCCCCGTGTAAAAGTTCCATCACTGTCAAACTTCTTGTGGAAAATTCTACCAATCGGCCACCAAATTCCCTATGTAAACGATTTCAAAACGTTGACCAGGCATTTTATTTGCTTAATTTTGTCTTACTAACTGCACTCATAACTGTTAAACTTTTTGTTCAACAAATATTAATGTTACGGAGTACACAACTCTAGACTCAAGTGATCCGCGCCATAGTTCACATCAATTTTTTATACTTTTCCGCACGTTTCCCGCATAAAATATATCGAATAACGGAACTGGAAGATTTATCACGTTGCTCTGTCGCCGCCGCTGACAGGATCAAATTCAAAACAAGTCACACACTTTAACGTTCTTTATCCCTTTCTTCTTTATTTTCAATATTTCATTAAACTTTGGATCAGTTTTTCGAAAACAAAATGTTCACACTCGCACAAGGACGGCCCGCACAAATACGTTTTTAGGGTTTTGTACTAAAATACAAAACCCTGTTGCAATCACCACCTGTGTCCGTCTGTATGTCACAGCAGTTTTTCTCCGAAACTATAGAAGCTACAGCCATGAAACTTTGTGGAAAGTTAGAAGTGGTGACGGAAAATTTTTCCAAAGGGCTTTAAGGAGGGTCTCCACACATAGGGAGGTGACACTTCAAAAAAAATTTTCACCATTGGTAGTCGAGTAGGATGTCATTGAAAAGGTCTCAATGAGATATTTTCAAAACAAGTCTTAACATTGCCTTATCAGGACCGTGGGAGGGCAAGGGAAGGGGAAATGTACGACCTTTTCGCGTACCCCCCTCGCGATTGGACACCTTTCATCCGTAGAATCTAAAAAATCATGAATGTAGGCCTTTATGAATACAATAACAACAAATACGTGAGAAGTCGAAATTCACTCAATTTTGTTAGTAATAGTGTTTTCTTGAACAAAATCTTAACGGTACCTTTGGTTTCAATAAAATTCACCACACGAATGGCTTTTGATAAGATTGATCTGCCCTGAAAGTTTCACAAAGATCAAATGGTATTTAACGAAGCTATAGCGGTTTGAACTTTCCTGTATTACTATGGAACAATATGCGCGATATTACTATGGAAACATATGGCTATGGAACGATATGCGCTTTTTACCGACTTAGACACTACAGGTTTGCTAGGATTTGCATGAAAGTTTCAGGATTGATAGATATCATGAATATCATTGAGAATTGGTTCAGCTAGTGGTATCAGTAATCGTAAAACAAAATAGTGGCTGTTTTAAATGCGAAGATTGAATAATTTTGAGTTATTTTCACCCAACTTCTCCGTTTAAGGTACATACTCTTAACGCTTGATTCAATTTAATGGATGACTGAAGATGAGTACCTAGAATTAAGACTCACGGGTAAAACAAGTCAAGGAGGCAAGAGAGAGCTCCTAACAGAAGGGCTTACGACGCCATGAATCGATGATTTGAATTATTTAAACAATACTTGTGAAATCGTTTAAATTCATCCAAAAGATGCAGAGTTTCGTTCATAAGCACAAAACAGCCGTGATTTTGTTCCATGTTAAATAATTTTTCTGAACGCTTGGCTCATTGAACATATTCAAGTAAGCCACTATTCCTTAAATCATGAAAATCCGAAGAAAATAAGAGTGCCTTGCTCGATTTAAAATACTATATATACTCGTATTAACTATCAATATGTCTTATTGTTTTTGTAATTCCATACAATTGAAATGGCGATAACTCACTTAGTTATGATTTGATTTCCATGACATTTTATGGGCATCAGGGTCTTATATCAACCTACATAAATGTAAAGCTTTAAGGAGTTTAAGGGCACCGTTTCGATTTTTTGGTGGGAAATGTAAAATTTACAAATCATACCATTATTAACAGAGTTGAGAGAATTCTGATTTCTGAGGTACACATTTGTTGCCTTTGTACTCATAAGGACCTATTTTCGTGATTTTTCGGATTTTTGGCTCAAAGGTGTTGAATTGTGTAGGGAGGAAACGCAAATATTGTTCGTGCATTTTGACCCCCCCCCCCCCCCTAGAGCCCTAAAGCAAAAAATGACTTATTTTTCAGATTCTGAAAGTGCTAATACCTTTCATTTGATACGCTACTCGACTACATTTAATGAAAAACTTTGTTAAGGGACCCCCTTAAACATTTTTAATATATTTGATAAGATCGAATGTTTTGGGAGACCAACGCTTCTGACTTTTTCACAAAGTTTAAACTTTGTAGCTTCTGTAGTTTCGGAAGAAATTTTTTAATGGCGCACGGATAGACGGACAGATGGACGGACGGGCGAACAGACGGACAGATAGCATGGGAAACTAGTAGGTTTTTGCAAAATTTCTTTCAGAAAGTAATAAAAATCATGGAACTAGATCTAATAACAAATAACTTTGAGGCTGAAATTCATTGAACTTTGTTAATAGTAGTAGGATTTAACATTTTTGTCAGTAAAACTGTATTAGGATCATTAAATTAGATGAAATCAGCCATTTAAGTAGTACTTTAAAATATTATTTTATTCTATAAGTTTCAATAAAATTTACCGACGTTATAGCCATTTGAATTTCTTCCAATTACAACAATCATATACAATTTTTCTACTACATGGGCTTTCCATAGAACTAGACAATACACTTTTGATTGAATCTTCTCCAAATGTTCAGATAAGATGAATAACAAAAATACATTTAAGATTCTTATAAAGCAAGAATATAATTTTTTGGGTATGTCATTAAAATTTTTCATGAATTCAATCAGTCTATTTTTCCACATATTTTAGGCTAAGTACAAAACCCTTTTGACATGAGCGTAGTTCTGTCTACCCAGCTTGTTTGAATTTTTTCTTTAGAAGAATTTTTCTGGTAATGGTAGCGATGGTAGCGGTGGGGTTAGTGCGGGCTAGAAAAGACCAATATTAATATGTGGCACATCAAAATGTTCCGCACCTATTGCGTTGTTATTTTCATACAAATGGTGTTTTCTCCGCAGAGGTCTTTCGAGCAGTTTGCCTAGGCGACTGCTCAATTACTACACTTTATTGTGGATAGGGTGTTCAAATCGCACGTTGTTGATTTTAGGGCAGTCAATGAACGGTTGTATGCGATACGCATAAAAGCGAAATTCTTCAGAATATGGCTGATAAACTTATACGACCCGACTGAAAAAAGGACGAAGAAGCGAAGGAAATGTTCTACAATCACCTGGAAAGAATAGTCAACTTATCGCATACAAAAGATACAAAAGTAGTTCTGGTTTATTTCTACTCCAAGGTTGGCAATGAGCTATCTCATGGGGGAACGACTGGCGGATATAGCCTCCACGATGAAACAAATGATAACGGCTAGTGCCTGGTTGACTTTGCATGTAGCAGAAATCTAGTCATACGTTAGACTTGCTTCCCACATCGACGCATTCATAAAATGACCCGGGTATCACCGGATGGCAACACACAAAACTAGATCGATCATGTTCTGATCCAACAACGTTGGGCCTCGAGTATACTTGACTCCGTAGATACCGAGGAGCCAATTGTAACTCAGGTCATTACTTGATTAAATTAACCTTTTTTGAGCAATCGAGCAGTCCGCCTAGGCAAACTGCCCGAGGGATCTTCACGAAAGGAACAATTAATGAAGAACATCGATACAGCATTATTCCTCTTAACCTATACGTTGATAAAATATAACTATTGTCTGCAAAACAAACATTAAATGGGGCATAGGTGGGAATATATATTTACTTTTCTATTCTTATAGTTATTGATACAAAATTGTTCTCGCAGCTCAAAAAGAGTCACTCTTTGAACTTTTCGTTTGGAGATTTTACGAGTAATTAATAAAAAAATTCCTGGAAGATTCAGCGGAAAATAGGAATAAAATGAAACTAATACGTTTACAAAATGGCTATGAGCTGCAATTCACTGAGGAACAATCATTTAGAATATTTGTGTATTTAACACTTCCATTATATAAAGCATCGAATAGTTATATAATATCGAAAATAAATGAAAAAACAAAACAAAACAACATATGAAGAAATCACGCGGCACATATTATGCATTATCATGCTCATCATAATGTTTTGAAAACGTTTGGTGAAAGTATCTGCAAAACCGGCAACATTCCGCGATGTCCAAACGATTCACGAAATCGCAATTCTGTGCCAGAGTTGAAACATAATTACACTTGCGATTGAGATAATTGCAAGAAAGTTTTTAAATCAATTTATTCATTTCATAACACGTGAAATCTCATTGATCGTTTTATTATGACTCAAGGGTGACTGGAAGCAGAAACGAAAAGCCCATATTTAATTGTACTCGTAAATGGAAAGGATGCGAATCTCAATTTAGTGTGTTTCATCGTCTATCTGAACATATCAGGAAGCATACACATGAATAATCGTAGGGTGTTTTCATTGCAGCGGAGTTTTTCGTAGCAATACGATTTTGTTTAACCATTGCAAGAGGCAAACCCTGATACTCAAGAATATCTGGGTTTTTAATCGCTCCTGTCAATAATTTTCAAAAGTTAAAATAATTTTTAAAACGTCCATTCGAAGATACTTTTTTAAAAAACTTGAGTGTCTCGATTTTACTTCCGAGGAATTCTCAAAAAGTTAAATAAAGAAGAACCGCCGGGGGCATGGAGGAGCCCAACGGCTTCCCACCGCTGGGGGACCCGGGGTCAGGCATTGCAAACGCTACAAATAAAACAATCATGAAATGAAAAAATGACCAAGAAAGCTTTGAGCGTATTCCAATCGAAGAATTGGAAAAAGTAACCAAAGAAAACGCAAGAGTTACTAGAGAAAATGAGGAGATCAAACTCCGAATTCAAAATTTGGAGGAAATGACCCCGAAATTAACAAACATCAACAAAACAAAAGTGAAGAAGCCACAAAATACGTCCGGATAGCGACAACAAGCACGATGAACGAAAAAAAGTAGCCACGCAAAGGGCTCGACAAACAAATAAAGCAACATTGCAAGATACGAAAATTCAACAATCCATGAAACTAATATGCTAAGTGCAATAGGAGCAAACAACAGCGCAAATTACTATTCGGTACTCTCTGCAATGAATGACGATATGGACATAGTGATGGAGTGTCAAGAAAACATACGTAATATTAATGATTCTAGTGATAATTTGTTGAATACTTAAAATCAAAAAATAAGGAGAAGGGGAAGAATCCAACCGATAATTTCGAAGTTAACAGAGTGACCGCTAATAAACTCACAATTAAAACAAAAATACTGGCTGATTACAAGCTAGCGAAAGATGCTCTGAATAGTGTACAAGCTCCCCACTTGACATACCTGTACACTCCAAAGGCGGAAAAAATCAGATCTTCCTGTTGAAGGGCTTGGACTGTGGGTAGAATACAGTTGATCTCCTTGAAATGTTACAGGATCAGCACCAGCTGTCAAATTCATTAGTATGGAAAATTTTGCTGCTAAGAGATCAACTGTTGAAGGCAAAATGTTACTATTTTATTTGGTACAAATTTTTAACGATAACAGTCCAAGTGCCATCCAATAGGCAAGGTACTTGAACTTTAGAGTAGTGAGCGCCCCTAAAAAACTGGGGTCAACCAGTTTACAGGTGCCAAAGACTCGGTCATTCGGCTGCTAATTGTGCCATGCACTATCGTTGCGTTCAATGCAAAGATATTCATGCCCCCCGGCGAAAGCAAATTGGCTGAGATGGAGCCAAAGGAAAAATTATGCTGTATTAACTGCGGTATTTTTGGTCATCCAGCATCATAACAAGGATGCTCTCGGTATCAAGGTGCAAAAGTTAAATTTTCCCCAAAACAAACCCTAGTACATCGCAGTGTGTGTGCTACTAATGAGCAGCTTCGCAAATTTTACCAGCAGCTTAAATCTCTTTCAGAAAGAATAAATAAGCAAGATCAAAAAATCAATTTCGTTTTTCAACGTTCGGGCCAACCTGCTTCAAAATAGTTTCTCATCCAGTAGCATTCCCATGGATAAGCTTCATCTCATCTCGATCAACGTCAACTGCACTGTTACTATACATCGACGTGACTTTCTCCTTGAATTTATTGTTAAGCAAACGCCTGACATCATGTTTCTCACTGAAACCCACCTCAATTCATGGCAATCCTTCTTCGTAGCACTACAGCCCCTCTCGGGCCTTCGCTTCCTGTAAATAGCCCCTCCAACTGTCTCGGTCTATCGACCGCGTCCTCCCAACGAATACCTTTTTGGGTATCCGTTGTTCGTCCATAAGATTCATGTAGCCAGCCTATTTGTAGTAATCGAGTAGATGTGCGCTGGCATCGAGACGCTTTGCAGCAGAAGCAAAAGTCTCCACAACAATCTCAACATCCATTGCAACAATCTCATAACCCTCTACAAACAACGCAGACATTAATTAAACAACAAAATATTTTTCATAATGTATATAGACAACAGCAGCAAATGCAGCATGCATTACAACAAAACTTAATGCAAAATTGCTATAGACTTTCATCGCCTAGTGCTGCTAGCTACGGATACAATAATTATTTACATCACCCTTTATTAATCAAACCCCAATTTCCATCTGAGAATTGGCAAAATTTTCAGTATTTACAAACAAATCCTCAATACATGTCGTACCAGCAACCACAAAATATTCCACTTTTAAATAAATTAAATCATATGGATACATTGTTGCAACACATTGAAAATATATATACAAAATTACCTCCGAATGACTTGCAATTGCATAAATCATGTTATAAACCTAGACAAGTATGTTGCGCTATGTATATGGGACTATGGCATCGAGCTCAGATATTAGAGATTCATGAGAATGTAACTCGCATAGCTTCAGCCAGCATATTCCCGGAGAAACAATTGCAAACGTTGAAGCAACAACAAATGCTTCAAGCACAGCAAATGCAACAAATGCAAGGGACGAATCGTTCGGGAAACTGGCTAAGCGGGAAAACGGGAATTTCACGGCTATCGATTGTGCATGGACAGAGGGGAGTCTGCTTTGAATCGCCACGGGATCACGTCGGAAAAACCGCACCAGCAAGCGGAGACGTGGAAAATTGAATTTTCGTCAGTTTTTTAACCATCGAAAGATGAATTCGGGACGTCTAATAGCCAAGCATAAATTTTTGAAGTCGTAAAACCATTTGTTGAGACCCTTGGACAGTGAAATTAACTAGTATTGAAGGTGAAAGAGTGATAGCCCCAAAAGTGGTTCTTTCGGTACAAATTTCGGGAAATATGTCACAGTTAGTCTCTTCAATTGTCTGCGAAAACTGAATCGGTGCTGTTTAACGTACAGATATGTGGATGTCGTGAAGGCCGGAATCGATTGCCGCGTTAAGTGCAATTTTGCAAGGAGTGGAAAATTTGCATTAGAAAAGCAGGGAAGGAGTTACGACAGTACTCATTCGATTGAAAAGTGTTTTGCCCCATACTGGGAATCACCCGTTATTCGCGTTACCAGTCCGGGAGATGAACGTAATTGCAGTCAGAAAATTGGACTCCAGGCGATAGTAATCGGTTGAAAAGTGTTTGCCGGAGCGCCAGTGAAGAAAAAACAAGGTGAACAAATCAGTTCAGATTCGGACCGTGCCCATCAAATTAATCGCATTCGCGCACAAACACAGTCATGCGCAGCACCCATCCGTTGATAATGGAGCCCACTATCATACCAGAGTGCGGACAATTGGAAAAGTATCACCCCGAGAATGATGATTGTTTTTGGCGGAAAAGAATGTGCACACATCGAGCGAAATAGGTGCGATCAGAAGATGTTATTTTGGGTTGTAAAAAAGAGCGAGGGGATCGTTCGACCCAATCCGACTGCATGACCACGGAATACACGCTGGCAAGAACTTGGAATTACCCTATCATTAACTAAATGCACAGTTATCGTTTTTTTTTGTTTTAATGCGAAAATAATTTCATAACGAATAAATTTAAGGAAAAGGGTGTAAATGTTAAATTCTATTTGGTTCTAATAATGAAATTAATTTATATACAGTGCAAAAGTGCGATTAGAAATTTTCCTCTCCATGTTGGACCATCTGCACCCATCGAGCGCTCGACGGACCATGCGGGTGAGTACCCTTTTTATTTAAATATATTATTAAAATATTTTTTATTATAAAATGAAATGAAAGCAAAATGATGGCTTTACTATAGTAAAGTAAATTAAACCAATGAACATCTGTAGATATATTGAGGGAGGTGTCTTGAATTAAAAGTAAATGTTACACACAACACATGTGCATTATAACATCCATGCGAATAAATAAAAACCAAACCATTGTTCCATGTAGTTGAAAAAAAAAATATACTAAATATTTAGAACTTTGATAACAATAGTAGCAAAAGCAGAAAAGTTGATATAAAAACATGCGATCTAGTTGATTCCAGATGAGTTGATGAAAATTAACCTGAAGTTTTGATTTGAACGGTGCTCTTAACGTATTTCTGCTACACAAGTGTTTTGGTAAAAATTGAACAAATTTATCGTATGAACGAACCATCTGGAATGAAGTGAACATATTAGTAAAGAAGGAAAAGTTGATTGTTTTTAGAGGTCTTGTTAATTATTAGTTTTAATATCTTTTTCATTATAAAATGAAACAATGAATTAATACTATACCCTTTGGTCTTTCCTTTCTTCTGACTCTGACCGGGTATAGGATTCGGTACGGTGGCAGGCTGCCCCCCAAAACCATGAGCCAGCCACCGGGTACTTATTAATCCTTTTTTATGTTTCAGGTGACTTTTTGGGTTGAGTGGCCCAAACAGAGTGCTTTTTTATGGCATAGAGTTATGCAATCAAATTGTATAATTCTATGGCATAAATTGGTCACCGGGGTACTCCCCTTCTGATGGGAAAGTTCATAAAATTCAAGTTGTATGAGTTTTCCACTCAGAAGAGGAATACCTGGCCACTTCAACAAGATATCTATGGATTTATTCCGGTTGGGTGGGTACGAAGGGGCTCCACCACCACCCGGTTGCCCCTCTTTCATTTGTGGGCCATGAACTTCGTTGGGTAATGACGAGGTCACCTCAAGTTCGCCTCTCGTTTCTGGTTCCACTTGTTCTCGTAACAAGTTCCATCCCCCTCTGTGAGGTTATCTACAAATTTTGCGACTTCGGTCGCCTTTTGAGCTGTAGTCCAATTCGTGAATGCGAAATTTTTTTGTAGTGGGTCCTCGTGCTGGGGAAATGAACCCGCCCCACGACACCGCAATGCTAGCCTGCCAGCACATTCACGCGTCCCCAGACGAGGGCATTCTCGGCAGATACCGACACCTTCCTCTGCCGAGGCAGCAGAACATCGCTGCAGTCCTTCACGGACATTTATGAAAACTATAATTCACTACATATTTCAGCTTCCACAGTCTTACAATCGTTGAGACTTCCGGCTCGTCAAAAATTTCATACAGCTCATGGTTGTATCGAATTCACCATTGGTCCCTGTCTAGCTTAGCTCCGATTATTCGCCTCAGGACCCGTCGCTCATAGGCGTTCAAAATATTTGCGGATGCTTGGGTTAGGGTCCATGTTTCACACCCATAGCATAACATAGGCCTTATCACAGATTTGTATACACGGAGCTTTGTTTTCCAGTGTATGCAGCTGGTCTTCAAGATCGTCAATACTGAATAAAATATTTTATTTGTGAGCTGTATTCTTCGGCGTATTTCATCTCTTTCATTGCCCGTTTACGTTACTTTGGCGCTTAAATACACAAATTCGATCACATTTTCGATACCGTATTCGCCAAGTGCGATATTTTGTATATTTCAGGTATTTTTCTTCGACTGCGCCATGAGCTTTGTTTTATTTTCATTGATTTGTAGCTCTGCTAGTTTTGCTTCGCTGTCGAGTTTCAGAACGAGTTCTTTGGCAGTTAATGACCCTGACAAAGTGTTGATGCTGTCCACATAGGCTACTACTTGGCTCGACTTATATAGTAATGCACCTAGTGTATCGACAGGTAGCTTCCTTATGACGTACTCCAGAGCCAAATTGAATAGCAATGGGGCCAGCCCATCCCCCTGTTTTAGTCAGATATTGGTGTAAAGCCATCGGTGAGTTGGTTATTGATGCGGACTTGGAAGATCGTCGACGTCATTGTCATTTTGGAAAGACGGACTAATTTGGCTGAGATGCCAAAGCAAAGCATTATTTGGTACAGTACTTTACGATCAATACTGTCGTATACCTGCTTAAAGTCAAAGAAAATTTGGGGCACATCTATGTTGAACTCCCAGCATTTTTCAAGTACCTGCTTGACGGTGAACAATTGGATATTCAAGGATTATGAATTCGTAAGAAACGATAGGGTAATAGGTGATGGACGAGGTGGCACCGGGATACTGGTTGGAAGACCCTAGTGTTTCCATAATATTGAAAAAGTCGAATTCAAAAACTTTGAATCTCTGTTAGTGTACGTTATCAAAATTTCACTGCTAGGTGTAGAGAACCTCTTCGTGATCTCTGCCTATGCAACTGGTCGAAATGTTCTCAAGTTCAAGGAGGAGCTCAATTCCTTGTTTGAAATATTCGAGTTGAACAGGCTGCATAAATATTATATTCTTGCTGGTGACCTGAATCCCAAGCATAGATCATGGCTGAACGCCAACAATAATCCCATAGGTATATTCCTGAAATAATGGATAACAGAGGACCAAATTGAATACAGGTGCAATCTATATGGGTCGAAGTTCCAAACATACCCTAGGACAAATTCATATTTGGACCTCTGCATTGCTGACGCAATACTTGAATTCAGCTTCAATAGTCCTCAACAGAAACTGCAGGTGCTTCCTTATGATAGCGACCATAACGCAATTGTGATGGAAATCAACCATCAAAGGGATGCTATCATCCTCATTCCATTTCAACATGAAAATCATCGGCTGAATTAAAAAAAATCGGATTGGGGAAAGTTTCAAAAGAAGTTTAATCGAAAGTACCAACGCTTGCTCAATGGTTCCTAATGACAGAAATCTAACTTACGATGAAATAGATCTCTGTTTGCCGAAGTTAGAGAAGTTGACGTTAGAAACGATTGAGAAAGTAGTTCCAAAGATTAAACATCGAAACAATATGGAAGATATGAAACAAGGTTAAAAAGATTGAAAAGCCTTCAATAAGATTTATCAGCAAATTTCTGGGCTACAACCATCCCTCGTTGGCTTTGTTGAAATCACACCTGAAGAATGTCCGGAGCTTAATCCGTCCAAACTTCAGGAGTGAAGTCAGCAATCAGTGGGCGGAAAAACTGAGGGGTATTAGCTCACAGGACCCAGATAGCGTTGTGATGAAAGTGAATAGTTTATTCCGCACGAAGTCTCGAGTCTTAAAGATAAATCTTCTCGATAGGGCTGGTATCGAAATGGATAGTCGACTCCGGATAGAAATGGAAACAGGATTATTTGTGATAGTTTGCATAAACTGATTGGAACTTATTTTGAGTTGATTCATCTACCAAACCCTGAGAGAGGGAACCAAATACTTTCAGAGGTCGTTGGAGCAAATGTTTTCTACTTCAAATCAAGCCTGAATGGCGAATCAATTCTTCGTTTCAATGAAACATTAACATCTACCCTTATACCGAGCTTGAATCTTATTGATTATTTTGTCAGCTATGAAGACTTGTGTTTCATGTTTGGGAAGATAAACAAGAAGAAATCATGTGGTATTGACGGTGTTCCAAATAAACTTGTAGTCCTTCGTCATTTGTCTGAGGTTGCTGTTAGGAATTAATGCATATTGTTCAATATCATGTTGAGCAATTCATATTCCCGAAATGAGTGGAAAAAGGCCAAGGTATTCCCAATCTTGACGAAAGGAAAATAATCCTCGAGTCCCAAAAGCTATCGCCCAATCAGCTTGCTGCCTAACATGAGCAAGGTGTTTGAAGTAATACTGAACAAGGCACTAAACGTCTACATTGAGAAATATGAGTTGATGCCGAATTGCCAAAGCTACAATAGTTCAGAGTAATCTTCAAAAAACGCTCAATGATGTGCAGCTCTACTCCGACTATTGGCGAATGAAAATCACTGCACAGACACGGCTGTAGGGGGCCAGTCAAGACCTGAAACGTAATTGGAAGGGTGTCCACATTATGGTTGGTGAGGATAGTTCAGAACCGGTTACACATAAACCCTGTGTTCGATACCTCGGTGTTCATCTCAATCAGTATTTGTACTATACTGAACATGTCAAAATCATGCTCAGTATAACACAAAAAGTAGTCATGGCCCTTCGATGAATCTTTCATCTAAGATACATATATCAAAAGCTCAAAGTTATCTACGGGACGGGGTTTTCCCGGTACGATGGAAGGTGGCGAGGCTAGTGCTGATCAGCAAGGGGAAGGGAAATCCGAATCGCCGTCTGCATACCACCCGATATGCATGCTAGACACGGCTGGGAAAGTGCTAGAGAAACTCATCAAGGGAAGACTCACTGACGCGATTCGTGCTGCTGGGGACCTATCTCCTAGGCAGTACGGCTTTAGAGCAAGACGTTCTACCATTGGTGCGATTGCAGAGGTGGTGAACGCGGTCCAAAGGGCAGAGGCATATAGTCGCACCAAGCAACGGATCGTCCTGTTCATGACACTCGACGTCAGGAATGCCTTCAACTCCGCTAGATGGGTGGATATTCTGGATACGCTGGAAAACTCTTTTCAAGTTCCAGAATATCTAATGCGGCTTTTGAGGAACTACCTAAAGGACTAAAGCCTGCTCTACAACACGACACAGGGCCAACGAGGGATGGAAATTACATCGGGTGTTGCCCAGGGATCTATCCCTGGTCCGGATCTATGGAACGTGTCTTACGACGGGCTACTGAGACTTGAGATGCCAGATGAGTCACGCTTGGTCGGCTATGCGGATGATGTTGCGGCTCTGGTCACTGGTCGCACCGTTGAACAAGCGCAACTTAGGCTAGGTACGCTAATGCACCGAGTGCGGGACTGGATGACTGCTCGCGGGCTCAGTTTAGCACTGGAGAAAACCGAAGTGGTCATCTTGACAAAAAAGAGAATCCCTAGAGTAAAGATGATCAGTATTGGCGTTTTTCACGGCCGTTCCACCCTACAGACGGGTATATTGCAATTTAGCTCGATACTGGCTTCACTCCTTCAGAAGCATTCGTGTATTTCGATATGTTTTTAATTCTGACGGTGTCCCAATCATATATCATATATATAGACGGGCCACCGATGAGAAGATGAAATATCCTCAGAATTTGAGTTCACGAGACCTACAATTCCAATGGAGATACTCATTTGCTAGATTTGTTGAAGCTGGTCGAGCTGGGACGGAGCGATCTAGGTATTCGTGGCTGAATGACAACGTTTAAATTATTCGTGTTTGTTTTGTTGTTTTGGGTTTTCCGTTGCATAGTTTTGAGTTTCAGCTCATTTTTGCTACATTTACTGTAGCTGTTTATTCGTGTTATAAATCATTTTTAATTGAATCGTAAAATATGTAATAATTTTAATTAATTTGAATTTGATATTGTTTTTTTTAACAAATTGAGGGAGCCATTTGGGCCATTATGTTTTCGTATTTTTACTCTTTGGAATCATTTTTATATTATTTTAAAATTTATAACGATTAGTATTAATAAAGCCCTTTTGACTTTGAATTTGACTCAAGAATATCAGTGTGCAGAATGCTTCAAATATTTGGCATCTGAGAGGCTACTGGGTCAGCACATTATTGTTCATGTAAATTGTTTAAAAGGTAACATGTGCAACATGACATGCAATACGTTGTATAGCTTATCAAAACATATTAGGTATCGTCATTAGAAGTGACGTCCATTCTTTTGTGCTCAGTGCGATCGAGGGGTTGTATGCAAAACAGATGTAAGTAAACATATTGAAAAAATGCACGAAAAGAAAGTTTATCAATGCGCGACGGCATGATGCAATTTTTCATCCAAAGCCCTAATTATGTTAAAATGGCATGATGCAGAAATACATGGAAACACTCCTGCGATTTACGCTTGCCATTGTTGTGAGAAGATAATACCTACACACATACTTGTGCTGAGTGTGGATTTGTGGAGACGTATGAAAAAATGTAAATCATTTCAATATCCCTGAAACAGCAAATCATCATCACCACAGCACGGGTTCAATTTCTGGACAACCAGATATTTTCTCAATGTCGTTCGAATGCAAGTATAACTTGTTCTCGAAAATATGCAATATTTATGTTTACGATATAAAATTGCAAATACGAAAGAAAAACTAAACGAGTCGAGAAGTGGCTCATCTTGTGCGAATTCGCCAATTGCACTTGCACGAAATCCCGTTCCGGCGCGTGAATGGGAAGGAAACGTTTTGGATTTCGTCGATAACGAGTAGCAACCAGCAACCCAGCGGTATAGTTGCGCTGATCGAGGCGGGAGTGCGAATTTTAAAACGAGAGAAAAAATAGACCCAGCATGCCGTATAAGAAGGAATTGCGATTATGGAAATCAGTTTTCGTCTCGAAGCGGAGTGTAGTTGTGATTCAACCTTCTGTGCTTCTTGAGACACCGTTGAATCCGCGAAAAATTACTGTTTGGTGCGGTTTTCATGCTGGAGGTGTAGTTGGGTCGTATTTTTTGCGGATAAAAACGACCATCATGTTACCGTCAATGAAGAACGCTATCGTGTTGTGTTAGATGGTTATTTGTGGCTAGAATTGGATGAACTTGACATCAACTATATGTAGTTTCAACAAGACGGTGTAGGTCTTTATGAGTACAAGGCCAACAAACACTTCAGAAGTTAAAATTCGATGAACTTTGTTTTAAATAGTACATTTTATGAATATTAACTTTTCATCTATAAAATTGAATGGTGATCTTTCAATTTGCTAAAAATTTGAATAAAAGATTTTTCTATTTTTCTATTTCGGAAAGTTTTATATAAATCGAGCCGCAAACAGCTAAGTTATAGACTATTGAAATTTATCAATTACACTTGATACTTTGTAAATACACGTTCGCAAGGGACCCAAACACTACAGATGAGTAAGGGTTTTGATGAAAATTTTACTTTTACTTTGAACAAAAGTTTGGGTACTATTTTAACAGATCAAGTAAATTGAAGATTTTTGTCTTCTATTTTTGATTTTTTTTTCCAATCTTTAGAATGAGATATTATAAAATGTTTGTTAGATGACTCTTACAACCTAAAATAATTATTTACAAATCACATTTGCACTTGAGACGATTGGCAGTTAGTCTCAAGTGATATACTCGTATTCTTTTATACGTGTTCGTGAAATCTAAATATGGGATATATGTAAAAGTAATCGATTACAAGCAAGTACATCTTCAGTACACAGCTTCAATCGATGCCAAAATAAACATTTTATTTTAAACAGTTGCCAATGTGAAGTATAAATATTTTTGTCATATTTCAAATTCAACGCACGTTTTTTCCATCGTTTGCTACTCCAACTGGTATGACGTCTTCGGGTTTTCTCGGAATTTACTTTAAGAAGTAATTTCATGTTTTCTTTTCGCAGCCGCGTCTCACCGTATTGATACCTCTCCAAGTGTAAACAAGCTGGCCTCAATATGTGGAAGAGAAACATTCTTTGCTCAACACATTGCAGAGTCATTAAATATCAAATAGATGAAAAAAGATTTACTTACAGTGATAAAAAATGAGAACCGGATAAAAGCTGACGGTTCACTTATCGAGAAACATGTTTTATAATTGTGGATTGATTGACCATACTTATATTCTGTATGTATATACAAATGTTTGCTAGTTTAATGTGAATTTTCACTAAAAATAAGCTTCTTCCCCAATTGTCTTACATAAATCCAGCTTGATGGATTTAGAACATTTCACCTTCACACTTGTGCACTTCTCACTTGCATATTGATATTTCATTGGGGTAGGGCGAAATAAAGAAAATTTTATGGGCAGTCGTTTTATAGATCCATAAAAACGGATATTATGAGACAGAACAGGCTGTACTCAGCAAGAAAATCAGGTTCAAGTCGATGCTTGGAAATGATTAAATAAATTAAAACATTAGAATTAATTGACCACATCCTTTTCGCTCCGATCTTTTACCGTGGAGCCATATGTATGTGAATCAAAAATTAATAAATGATTCGGATAAACTAAGCTGTTAGATGCATTGGATATGCTGATATATTGTATCTGCCAAAGAAAGAGAACGGGTTCAGACTTTTGTAAAAAAAATTTATACGGAGCTGGGAAATTGGATATTTGCTATGGAATTCTAGATTTGTATGCATTTGAAAGCGCCTTAATTTAATATGAAACAAGAATAATTTTTTGGTTAAAAATGTATCGATTGAGTCAGAGTGGCGCAATATTAGCAAGTTATGAAAAAAATCGTAAATTTGTGAAACGATTGAAGTCCCCAGCTTTATGTCTTTCTTTACTGTGAATCGTAGTTCAACATATGCGGACAAAAGACCTTATAGAACGTTTCTTCAATGTACACGTGACCATTATTCAACTCTAAATGCTAGATAGAATATTAATAATAACATCTTGCACTGTATTGTTTAGTCATTTACAACCACCATTCGCTATACTATATTCGTCAACAATTTAACACTTCACATTCCTACACACTCGCATTATTCGCGTTCCGATCTAAAATTAGTTTGCATATGAGAGACAGAGTTTAAATATTATTTTCCGGTTGATAATCTCTCACGGGAGTAACCGATATATTATCTACAACTTCCGATATTCTTCACGTCTCATATGAGTTAGCCACGACGACGTCTTCAAGAAAGAGTTAAGTGAACTTATCGCGACACTCGAATCTTTTTATTTTGAAGGTAAGACAACTTAGCTTGCAACATTAACCGGCTAATAGTGTTGAATCGCAGCTGATATCCATTACCCCGTATCCACCCTGGATACCTCAACAAACGAACGATGGAACGCTGTAAGACGTGTTTACTATTCTTTCTTCGTACGCTGAACATTCCGCGACCTTATCGGATTATCGCGTTGCTATTGCATTAAAGATTGTGAGCTACTCGCGATTTTTTTGTTTAAACTTTTGTAGAATCAAGCTCGGATTAGAGATATGTACAATATATCAGCCAGTCGATTTTTTGTCTGCGTATTAATGACGCTTAAATAATTACGTTGTAAGAGCCAGTAGGCTTAATAGGTTTCCTAATATTCAATAATAAGCCTTTAAAGCTAATCCACATGTTATTCCTCCAATATTGGTTGTTTTCATTGAGAAGAACATGGTTGGAATTTAAAAGAAGTTTACTGGAATCCATTGACCGTATACTCGTACCTCGTATCATGTGCTCGATAATACTTACGGGAGAGTATCACATGGAACATATGGATTGTCTTCATTATTGTGATCACCTAAATGGCAAGTCAAGAACCCCTGCCTTATGTAGAATATAAAGCGGTCCGCTAAGAAGAATACTTGATTAGTTGATCACCTCTTTTCGGAGTTTTATAATTTTTTTTGAATATCCTATTAACCTGTATGTTGCCTATAACCGTGAATCATGTAATAATGTATATTTGAAACATTTTAAGAGGAGACATCCTTTCTGTAATCGAATACGACATCAAATGAAGGGTCTTTTCATATCTAATTGCATCATTAACTAAGATATATGCGCGAAAGATATGTCTGTAGGTATACCTCAAAAGTTTTACTCCCCCCGTGTTATTGCGAAAATCCAAGATAATCAAAAAGCAATAATCTTTTTAGGTCTTTGTAAATTTTTTTTTACAAAGACCTACTATTTCATCAAAAACTGACACCTCAGTATAGTAAAAGAATGTTCATACAAAAATACCACGCACATCTCACCTGAAATTATCTAGACGCAATGTCAGCAATTTCCGTCGGACAGTTTCAGGTGAATACTATATGATCTAATGTATGGGAATGGAATTCGCTATTTAATATGATATGATGCATGGGAACGGAACTCGCGAATTTAGTTCTCATGCATCATAGACAAAAAATAATTATAAATAAGCATGAAATTAATGTAAATAAATTACTGTGTTAACTAGTTTCGAAGCGGAGCATTTTAGATTACATAATTGAACATTTCAAATTCTGGTATTGGACCAGAATTTAAGCAAATCTTTAAATATTTTGTGTTAGAATCTAGATTCTGGTATTGAACCAGAATTTAACAACACTAGTTAATCGGAACACGGAGTGAAATGTTAAGTCTTGGTAGTAAACCAAGATTTTAGTGCTTTATCAAGTTGATCCTGATATTGGACCGGGATTATATTATGCTGCAGGGAGGCTTGGTATTGTACCAGGACATCTCGAAGCCCGTGGAGAGGCCCACGAGTCAACATTTGGTGACCCCGAAGTGATCGGATTCTACAATACAAGCTACGCTTCTACGCCTTCGTAAAGATTCATACGAACGGAAGCTGCAGCCTGCCTATTTGAAGAAAGCTTCTTCTGACCTCGAAAGTTCATGGAAAACATTCGTCGATAACAACGATAACTGGCGGAGAATTTGGACCTAGAACATCCTTACCTAAAGAACTCCTACTACATCTCGATACTCAAGGTACGCTCAAAGGCTATCCAGCTGATCAAACTCTATCGAGAGATGAAGTCAACAAATGTGGCATCGAATTCATCAGGAAAGTCAGCAGGTACTAGTGAAACAGCCTCTGCCCCAAACAGTGAGTGTGCGAAAGCAGTAAGGAGGCAAAATGCCTTAATGGAGGAAGTGATATAGCAATTGAGCGATTTTGTGATAATGGCAAACGAAGGACAAGCTTCCGAATATTCCTTGGAATTTCTGAAGGAGTACGTTACGCGTCTACGGGAATGCGACACTGCTATTTGGGATTGCTCAGACATTGAGTCTCCGCACGGGTACGACGGTACCAAATACAGAGCACTCAAAAGGGAAATTTTAACGTGTATCGCTCAAATATAACAGCAACTTGACAATTTGAATTAACGAAATCTTCCTGATTCTGCAGACACGATGACGGCAGATAAACTTCCAAAAATATCACTACCCAACTTCGATGGAGAATACCTGAAACGGGTGCAGTTTAAGGAGCTCTACACTCAGATAATCCATGAGCAAGGGACCACAAACTCGCAAAAATGTACTACCTGCTAAACAACATCAGTGGAGAAGCATTGCGCCTCATTCAACACTTACCAGTGTCCGATCGCCATTATGATGACGCCTGGAGGCTTCTTAACGACCGGTACAACAACAAAAGGAAACCGGTACAACAACAAAAGGTCAACAGTTTGGTGCAGCGCCTGATATTGCAATCCAACCTGCAGAGTGAATGCTCAAAGGTTCTTAAATCACTCCATGATACAATCAACGAATGTCTTCTTGAATTGATAAACCTAGGCGTTGATGTTGGTTTTTGGGATCCAATTGCACTCTTTTTGATACGTAAAAAATTGGACCATTCCAGCTTACTAGTGAATGAATGATCGAAACCATTGGAAGTCGACAGCCTACCGGCAAAGTGTCTAAACCAGTTTCAATGGTAACATCAGCAGCAGCAAGCAACTGTATTGTCTATTCACAAGCACATGCGTGATACACTTTCGAGACATTTCAAGCACAGTCACCAAAGCTCAGGCTAGAAACCGTGCGAAAAAACAAGCTATGTATAAATTGCTTGAAGGCTGACGATTTTGCCAACCAGTGTGCTTCAGGTAGCTGTAAGCGCTGTTATAAATGACATCGTACCCTGATGCACCTCGATGAAAGCAAAGCCAGCAAATCAAAGGCAGCACCCAAACTGACACCAACAACAAGTTTGCCCTCAACTGCCGAAGGCATCGGATCCAGGCCCGGATCAAACGACAGCTACATCTTGCTTGAGACAATTTCTGTTATAGTAAAGACGTTAGATGGTTGGGAGCTAGAATGGCGAGCCGTTCTTGATTCTGGTTCCCAAATCAATATAGTCACCAAGCGGGTAGTGTCAAAGCTGAAACTAATAACAACATCGCAAGAGCTAGCCATAGAAGGAATTGGACGAGGAAAACAACTTGCCAACACTAAAACGGTCATCGAAGTTAAATCACAGACGTCTGGATACGCCTCAACTTTGGAAGCATACGTCTTGCCTCATATTATAAGCAACCAACCCAGCAAAGAAGTGAACATCACCAACTGGCCAATTCCGCAAAATATAAAAGTCGCAGACCCTACCTTCAACAAAATAGGGCGAGTTGGCCTTCTCATCGGTGCTGGAAATTTCTTTCAACTGCTGTTTATTGGCCAAATTTTCTTAGGAAAAGATCTGCCCACGTTACAAAACACTGTTTTTGGATGGGTAGTCTGCGGAAGAATTGCGGAGATATCTAACAATGCGGTGATAACGGCAGGAGTATGAGGTGTCTGTACGAATGAAGAACGACGGCTGGAGGAGCATGTTAACAGCTTCTGGGAGATGGATGACTTCAATCAACAAACGTCGATGACTAGTCAAGAGAAGAAATGTGAAGAACATTTTGCTCGTACAACAAAACGAGATGCAGACGGCCGATTCACCCTTTTCACGGGATCCAGCGATACTGGGTGAAACACTAGAAACCACCTTGGGACGATTCTCATCCCAAGAGAGGACTTTCATCAATTCACTCAGGCAACAATATACTGAGTTTATGCAAGAGTATTAGCGATTGGGACACATGCGAGAAATTGGCGAAGCAGAGCTCCAGGCTCCACACTATTTCCTTCCCCACCACTCTGTGATGAGACCAGATAGTAACACCACGAAACTTCGAGTGGTTTTCGATGCGTCTGCAAAATCGTCGACTAATGTATCAATTGAATCAAGTCCTTCATACTGGTCCTGCTTTGCAAGAGAACGTTTTGAACACCAAAGTATGTCTTCACGGCTGATATCGAGAAGATGTATTGTCAAGTCAAGGTCGACCAACGAGATCAACCATACCAAACAATCGTCTGGAGGGATTCGCCAAATCAACCCTTGCATTATTTCCAACTTACAACAGTAACATACGGTATGACTGCAGCACCCTACCTAGCAATCAAATGTTTGAAAAGTCTAGCGGAAAAAGCACAAGGTTCCAGCCCACTAGGGATGGAGGTTTTTCGGCGGAACATCTACGTAGATGATATAATGGTTGGTGCAGACAGCTTACAAGAGACAGAAGCAATGAAAACCCAGCTGACCGCCATTCTTAGATCGGAGTGTTTCCATTTGCGGAAATAGTGCTCCAATAAGCCACGCTTACTTCGAGATATTCCAGCGGCAGATCGGGCATTACAGTTCCAGCTGCAAGATCAGAATAGTTGCCATGTCAAAACATTAGGTCTAACCTGACTCCCTGCTTCCGATGAATTCACCATTAACACTATTGAGGTCAGCGAAAAAGCTATAAACAAGCAAATGGTCTCCTCCGAGATTGCACATATATTCGACCCGCTTGGAATATTAAGCCCAGTAACCATCCACGCCAAGTTGTTCTTACAGTCTCTGTGGGACTTACATCTAGATTGAGATGCAGCCCCACCGATAGAAATTCACACGCGTATATGCACTCTCCATGAGGAGATGAAATTGCAGAAAACCATTCGACTTCCACGACATATTTTCACCGGCCGCTTTCCTCAGGATTCGCAAATGCACGTATTCTACAGCGCATCTCTTCAGGCCTACGGAGTGGCCATCTATGTTCGATCCAAGCAAACCGGTGACTCTGTCGTGGTAAGATTGTTTTGCGCAAAGGGAAAGGTTGTACCATCGAAGAGGCCAATAATAGCAGAACTGCAAGCTGAAACCTTAGCTGCCAAATTCGCCAATCGGATTCGAAGCGACTTAAACTGGCAAGATGTCCCATGCTACTTCTGGTGTGATTCAGCGGTAGCCCTTGCACGGTTAAAGTCAGAATCATCATCTTGGTGTGCACTTATGCAGCCAATCGAGTAGCTACCATCCAAGATTTAACTTCGAAAGACCAATGGCTTTACGTACCTTCAAAGCAGAATATCATGGACGTGATCAGCCGAGGATTATCTCAAGCTCAACTAAAACAGGCCTCCACCTGGTTCTATGGCCCTAGTTTTCTACATGACCGTCAAGACGCGTGGCCTAAGCAACCGATAAACTTCGAAACCGACCTTGAGCGCAAAACTTGACCAGCAGTTCTCATCACACCGAAGAACTTTTCAGATGGTATCGACTCAATTGACCAAAAAAATGTTGCATCAGCTGCAACGAATAGTGGCATATGTTCTCCGTTGAACTAGTTCGGTCCGCAAAATCAATAAACCTCCATCATCCATTGAACTCACTATGTCTGAGTTGGATGCGGCATTGAAGACTATCCTAAAACACTGCCAAGAACGGGCGTTAAGGAAGATCTGTGGCAGCTTAAGAAGGAAGGCCCAGTCGATCAGCAAAGCCACATAGCTTCACTAACGCCACGACTGTCGTATGGTCACTACATTACCAAACTAATTATGACACAAATCTACAACGAGAATAACCACGTAGCACCTTTAGCACTGCACGCCACAACACTGCAACGGTTTTGGCCCATCAAAGGTAAAACTGTCGCACGAAGCACCATTCTTAATTGCGTCATCCGTCGAAAGGCTTAACCACAATTCAGCTCCCAAATCATGGGAAATTTGCCAGCGAGATGCATACAACTTACTCGACTATTCATCACTTCGGGTGTAGACTTCTGCGGCCCATTTAAATTACGAGGCAAACCACCCCAGAAAACGTATTTGGCCATTTTCGTGTGCTTTGCCACTAAAGCGATACACCTGGAATTGGTGGGCGATCTTACTACAGGTACATTCATAGGGGTATTAAAGCGCTTTATAGGACAAAGATGCAACTACAGGACTATCTATTGTGATAATGCAACAAATTTTGTGGGTGCCTACAACCAGCTTCGCAAATTGGAAGAGGTCTTATACTCAGACACAGCAACGAAATCGATTATGCGATTCTGCTCCAGCAAAGGAATCGATTTCAATTGCATTCCTCTCAGATTCCCACGCTTCAAATCCGCAAAGTAACTTCTTCCTTCGTCATTTCAAAATCTTTCATTAACCAACGACGAACTCGCAGCAGCTGTAGTAGAAGTCGAAGCCATTTTGAATTCGTGGCCTTTAACTCCGCTATCTTCTGACTCCAATGACTTAAATGCGTTAAATCCCGGACATTTTCTCATCGGGGAACCGTTAACAAGCAGTGCTGATCCGTTAGAACTACCAAAGTACCCTAACTTTCATCAAGAGTGGAAGCGGCTATTCGAGATCAAAAGCCAATTCTGGCACCGATGAACAAACGAATATCTTTCACAGCGCCAACATCGCTTCAAGTGGTAAAATGCAAAAGAGAACCTGCGGGTTGGGACCATGGTGGTGTTGAAAGAAGCCAATACCCCTGTACTGCACTGGCCACTAGGGCGTATTATAAGCGTTGTAAGGGGCCAAGATGGAAGAGTGCGTGTGGTAGACCTAAAGACAAGTTCTGGAGTACTACACCGGGCGGTAACTAACCTAGCACCACTCCCAATTGAGAGAAAAGAAGAGGAGAAGCAACATCAGCCAACGCAGTAGCATACATGCCAGGAACGCCAACACCGTAGGATGCCGGAAGATGACTATCGGACTGATCAGTCAGGGCCATCAACCTCTAAAGGGCTGCGCAAGACGATCGCTGCTACAATGTTCAACGTACTGTTGGTTTTCTTCTTAACAGCCTTTTCGACGCAGGCTTCGCCATTAGTGACCACAAGACCTCTAGCGAACCACCACGGTGAAGGTCACCTCAGTTCCAACGAGTGGAATCTTTTAATCTTTTTCAACCTCTCCACCTACTGGAAGGAACCAAACATCATAGCCCATGGTCTCACTCAACTTGGTTGAGTCTGCGATACTATAAAGACATCTCGGGTATGCGACTCAACATTATCTCAACTGGATGACGCGTTCAGAAGCATTTATGAGCGAAACGAACTTCTTGAAGATAAACACTCTCCGCGTAGCAAACGAGGAGCTGTTGATCTGATCAGCAATATCGCGCATTCCTTGTTTGGAGTGCTTGATTCGGCTGATGCCCAGAAAAT
The DNA here is from genome assembly GCA_963969285.1 of Odontomyia ornata. Classification (NCBI taxonomy): domain Eukaryota; kingdom Metazoa; phylum Arthropoda; class Insecta; order Diptera; family Stratiomyidae; genus Odontomyia; species Odontomyia ornata. The sequence goes on along the minus strand of OZ017741.1, from coordinate 89,780,837 downwards.
GGACGAAACTATACGCGATATTGGAAACAATGAACATCAGTTACTGGCACTTATCCGCAACCAAACGAGCATCCTGGGTGCTACTACCGAAGTAATGCAACGGTCTCACGAAGCTATCACCAATCAAATCGATGATCTAAACCTCAACCTCAACAGAATGTTAGAAGCAATAGCCCGACTCACCTACAATGAGCAGCAAAATCAGGCCATGGATTTCTTCAACACGTTGCCCACTCATATGCTGGTAAAGATGACGGCCTACGAAGGCACCCAAACTACTCTCCTGGACGTTGTGATTGATGCTCATCATGGAAAGATCAATCTCAAGCTGCTTCCCTCAAGTCGCCTGCTGAAGCAGTTAACCTTAATGAAGGACAATTTGCCTTCAACGTTAAAGCTGCCGACAAAATATCACAACCTTTCAAAAATCTACAGCCTGATGACCGTCGATGTCCGAATACTACCTCACAAAATCTTATTCCGGCTCACAATTCGCTTAGTATCCCAGGACTCATACGAAGTATTGAAATTACATTCAATTCCCATAAGCACTAAAGAAGGCTTCATTGAAGTAATTCCAACCACCTACTACCTCTTAGTCAACCTGACCCGCAATTTGTTTTACCTTGTGGCAAGTACTGAGTTTTCTCCGTGCTTCATGTTCGAACCAGCCCACTACATTTGCAAGCAAACGCATCCCGTATTGCGGAAAGGACCCGATGTAAAGAATTGCGAGATCGCAATTCTCACACAATCAACTCATGCCGCTCCGTGTCGTGTCGCTCACACTACAGCCATTCCTGCTTGGATTCAGCTGCAGCGCGCAAACTATTTGATATATGTGATGAACGAACCAAGTGACTTTTACATCATTTGCGGTAACATTGTTCAAACTATAAGGTTGAGCGGAACTGGCAAGCTCAACGTGACAAATGGATGAACTATCTGCAATCGAACTGTAATATTGCAGGCCAGCAATTTCTATTCCAGCGTATTAGATGCATCATTTTCGTTATCAAGCAACCTCTCAATGGAACTTGCACCGATCAACCCGGAAACGAAATTTATCCCGATAGAAAGATTCATCAACGATACTGCCAGGAACTTAACACATCTACGCAATCGGGTCCAGCAATTGTAGCGCAATGAATCGAACATTCTCAGTCAACCTGCTAATCAAATCCATCACTACAGCATTGCCTACATCAATTGCAATGGTCGCTGCTTTAATGTTTTATCTGTGCCGAAAGGGTTTCCAGCATCGAAACAGAGTATCCGTCAAAACCTTACCGATTCCTGCACCGCGACCATCTCGACAACCTTCCTTCTCATTGGATCCGGGACTTCAGGTTTGAGCCCCTGGTCCAAGGCGGGGAATATGTTCAGTTTCGCGCATCAAAAACGGACACCTCAGTATAGTAAAAGAATGTTCATACAAAAATCCCACGTACATCTCACCTGAAATTGTCTAGACGCAATGTCAGCAATTTTCGGTAGATGGTTTCAGGTGAATATGATCTAATGTATGGGAATGGAATTTGCTTTATTATATGATATGGTGCATGGGAACGGAATTCGCGAATTTAGTTCTCATGCATCATAGACAAAAAATAATTATAAATAAGCATGAAATTAATGTTAATAAATCATTCTGTTAACTAGTTTCGAAGCGGAGCATTTTTGATTAAATAACTGAGCATTTCAAGTTCTGGTATTGCACCAGAACTTAAGCAAATCTTTGAATATTTTGTGTTAAAATCTAGACTCTGGTATTGAACCAGAATTTACCAACACTAGTTATTCGGAACACGGAGAGAAGTGTTAAGTCTTGATAGTGAACCAAGATTTAGTGCTGCAAAATTTTAGTGCTTTATCAAGTTGATCCTGGTATTGGACCAGGATTACATTATTCTGCAGAGAGGTCTGGTATTGTACCAGGACATCTCGAAGCCCGTGGAAAGGCCACGAGTCAACAGACCTTCTAGTAGGAGTACTCTCCTGCTAACTCAACTTGTTTATAACAAAAATTATGTCGATTTCGATGCGCATTCAATTTGTGAATATAGACTTTACATAGATTTTTTTTCCAAAAATTTTATAAGTTGTGAAATAGTTAAAATGTCTTTAAATTGTAATAAAATATTGTGATTGTCAGCCCAAAACTACGCTTTGTCATAATGACATCGGCAATATCATCGCTGATGAAACTAATATTGAAGAAAGATGGGCATTAATCCTCCGCACAGCTCCAAAGCATCGAAGCCTATAGATGTTTTTGGAGAGCTTCCATTGGCCCCATCAACTCTGGATGAAGTTCGTTCTTCCATCAAAGCTCAAAAGAATAATAAAGCGCCTGCCATTGATGAGATTCCAGTGGAGCTCCTTAAATATGGTGGCAGCAGTGCTCATAAAGCTATTCACATTTGGCAACAAGAACATATGCAAAAACAGTAAAGCCAATCAATTATATTCCCTATAAACCAAAAAGACGACGAGCTACCATGTGAAAATCATAGAGGCATATCACTACTTTGTACAGCGTACAAAATATTTTCAAAGATTTTAGAAAATAAAATCGGATCATACGTCAACAGTTTTATTTGTGAGTATCAAGGGGGTTTTAGAGCAGGTAGATCGACAGTAGACCAATTGTTCAACATCAAACAGGTACTTGAAAAATGCTAGGAGTTCAAAATAGCCGTACACCATATTTTCGTTAACTTTAAGCAAGCAAACGACAGTATTGATCGTAACGTACTGTACCAAATATCGCTTTTTAGCATCCCAGCCAAATTAGTCCGTCTTACCAAAATAACAATGACGTCAATGAGCTCCCAAGCCCGCATCAATAACCAACTCACCGATGCCATTGACACAAATATCGGACTAAAATAGGCGGATGGGCTGGTCTCATTGCTATTCAATTTGGTTCTGGAGTACGAGGTATATTACTATACAAGTTGAGCCAAGTAGTAGCTTATGCGGACGACATCAACATTTTGTCAGGGTCGTAAACAACTGCCAAAGAACTCTTGCTGAAACTCGACAGCGCAGCAAAAATAGTAGGGCCACAAATCAATGAAAATAAAACAAAGCTCATGACGCAGTCGAGGAAAAATACCTCAAGTACACAAAATATCAATACAGTATCGAAAATGTGAGTGATTTTGTCTATTTAGGAGCAAAATAACGAGAACCAGTAATGAAAGAGACGAAATACGCCGAAGAATACAGCTCGCAAATAAAATATTTTATTCACCAGCTGCATCCACAGGAAAACAAAGTTCCAAGTATACAAACCTGTGAAATGACTTGTGTTATGCTATGCGCGTGAAACATGGACCCTAACCCAGCATCCGCAAATATATCGAACGTCTTTGAGCGACGGGTCCTGAGGCTAACAATCGGAGCGAAGCTAGACGGAGACCAATGGGGAGTTCGATACAACTGTATGAAATTTTTGCGAGCTGGAGGTATCAACGATTGTAAGACTGCGGAAGCTGCAATGGGCTGGACTCATGAATCGTATGGACGAACAATGGATACCCAAAAAAGTACTTGTTGGGAGAAGTGGGGACCGAAGATCAGTAGGGAAACCGCGGAAACGCTGATCTGACTCGGTCAACGAAGGCAGTTTATGGCTGCTCGGATTTCGGAATTGTGGACGCGGTCAATGGACCGAGACAGTTGGGGGTGCTATTTGCAGAAAGCGAAGGCCCGAGCGGGGCTGTAATGCTACTAAGATGAAGAAGAAGGAATCGTGTTCGGAGAAGAGTTAGGAACACAGGTGATCCTAGATAACGCCAGGAAGTAAATCAAATTATAAACAAAATTCGTGATTGGATATCAAAATACCATAAAAAAACACCGCGAGAGCTTCTTGCAAAGCCTGGAGCCTGGGCGCGGTGGTTTTTGGAGCATATTTAAATATTTTCGTGAAAAAAAAACAAACTACAAATACTACGAATTTATGGACCTTACAGTATTAAATTCGACAGTTCTGATAAGGCGGAGGGCTCGTAGATACTCTGGAACAGCAGTTCTGTGAAAATTCATTCCATGACCTTGACGAACATGAAGATCATGCCAATCGACTTTACAAACAGGCTCATGAGGACAAATATTGTATATTACGACCAAATACTCAGCACCTGTCTTCAAGAGGTAAAAGACATCATACGAGTATTCGTTTTGATATCAAATACTATGGTGAAATGGCTCCCGGATAATATCCGCGAAGCGCTAACAACCACTAGAAACGCGATTTTCCACTTGTAAAAACACTCCCAAATATGGAAATCGGCAATGGTTATTGTTCATCCAAAACCAGGTAAAAAACTTATGTTTCCACAAAACTGGTAACCTATTAGCCTATTATCATCTCTGTCAAAAATAATGGAGCGGGTGCTACTAAACCAACTAACCGAGGCTGTTATCGAAAAGGAAATAATTCCGGAAGAACAATTCGGCTTCAAGCCAACAAATTCCAAAGGACTCCAGCTTACTAGGGTAGTTCAACATATTAGAATAGAGCTAAATCGTAGGCTCCAAGTCGAATTACTCCAAGGAAGGATCCTCGTTACTTAAGATCGACAGTTTAAAATCAGCGATGAAGGCATTTAATTTCAAGGGGTAAGATAGAATCAATTTTTCAATTCAAGATCCTTCAAAATATTAAACGGTTTTACTGGGTTTTTGCAATTTTTAATCAAAGTTATTTAGTTTTTTCAATAAATTAAGAATTGGCATATTGCTATACAATATCTGCTTTACTCTCTCATACAATTCATTATCAATTTCATAGATCAGAAATTTATAAATCTATGCTAAAAACTAAGAAATGTGAAGACAAAAAGTGAATAAAATGTTTTAATAAATTTTGTTTTCATTTATTAGCGTGTTGGTAAAATTTATCTTGATATAGCGAAGAGAAAAGTGTGCCTCTGAGTATGATGCTAATTTGAGAGCTTGCGTGCAGAAAAGTTAAATGCTATCATTGTTGCAATAAAAAAGCTACTACATCGAAATCTAAGTGATAATTATTAACTGCAGAATACTATAAGCTATTTGATAGGAGAATGTTAAAACCCATGAGTCATGTGTGCTAAAATATCGTGTTATTAATTTGTCTTGTTAACATATGTGAATGAATGTTCTACGATGAAGTCTAACGGAGGGTAATATCATCGCCATTAAGAAAAGCCCAAAAATATTGAAAGTGAAATAGATATGTGATTGTGCGAAATTTAATATTTTTCTTCATCCACATACTGGGTATCCTTGAGCAATATTACTTTGGACTATATTTTATTCTGCAACAGTAGCTTTTACATTTTATACAATTCGTACAAGAATACTCATCTCAATTCTCCTTGAAAATAAAGTGCTGATTTTTTTTGTCAGGTAATACTGTGAATTGTCTTTCCTTATTATGTTAAAATTTTTCGGAATTTCGGTTTATCTTTATGCATCAGCAAATACGTACTGAAACGGAGTTCGGGGCCAAATTTCGTCATACTAATACGACTATATTTAGGTTGATCAATTGATGGAATACTTACAAAAGTAGGTAATTGTACATTATTTACCACGACAAGTATTAATTTTGGTGTTTAAAAAGTGATCACCTTTCAGGTAGAAGTATATTTTCTACAGCGATCTTCTTTAAAATTTGATATTCATCGTTGCTATATTATATACTTGGAAAAGAAATTGATTTGGAGCAGATGAGGTTTCATGTTAGACGTCTTCCTTTTGGCAGCGGCTTGAAATAAATGGAAATAAAACTTTTCTAATAAGCATGTCCAGTATTTCATAACTCCGCCGTAGACGGTCCCAAGCCCGTCTCAGAAAGGACGAGGGAACCCTTGTTTCCACAACCCAAAGCTTCCATGATTACTCATCCCAAGCCCCCCAATTAAATGCTAGCAAGTGCTCTGGGGATCACACATTGGGTTTACTGGTTCCCAAATAATGGGACATTAAATGCCGAGAATTTACATCTACAGCTCTGCTATTAAATCCTACTTACACCTCCTTTGTGGGGAGGTAAGAAGGTGAAGGCGAATCTTGCGCGCCTGATAACAGAATTGATGTAATAACGTTCTACAATCACCTGAAAAGACTAGTTGACTCATTGCCTACAAACGACACAAAAATTATTCTGGGTGATTTCAACGCTAAGGTTGGCAATGAGCTATCTCATACGGGGGACGATTGGAGGATATAGCCTCCACGATGAAACAAATGACAACGGCCAGCGCCTGATTGACTTTGCATGTAGCAGAAATCTAGCCATACGTTCACTTACATCCCACATCGACGCATTCACAAAATGACGGGTATTACCGGATGGCAACACACAAAACCATGTTCTGATCCAACAACGTTGGGCCTCGAGCATACTTGACGTCCGTACATACCGAGGAGCCAATTGTAATTCAGATCATTACTTGATCAAATTAACCTATCGATGTTGTATGTCAAAGGCATATTTGGCGAAGATCACCCCGCTCCAAATGGCGTCTGTGGCCAAAAATTGCACGGAGATCCTCGACAGCTAGCTGGCTCCTATCTTATCAGACACATAGTTAAAGACGAGCAACGAGCTCTGGATGGAAGTGAAAGCGGCTATTAGGAGATGATCGCACATCAAGCCCGGCGCAAAAGAAATGACTGGTTCGATGATGATTGCGAGAATGCGTCTGACAAAAAGAATTAGTCGTACAAAGAATACGTTGGTAGGAAAACCTGGACGAAGAGAGAACACTATGAAAATCTCAGAAGAGTAGCAAATAAGATAATTAGGATTAAGAAATGAAAATACTATGACGACCAATTGAGAAGTATAGATGTAAGCCTAGCAAACAACAATTCAAGACAAGCATACAAAGTAGTGAAAAGCCTGAAACGTGGTTATCAGCCCAAAACCACGCTCTGTCTTGATAATATCGGCAATATCATCGCTGATGAAACGAAGATTAAGGAAAGATGGGCATCATATTTCAAGAACCTCCTTAATCCTCCATACAACTCCCGAACATTTGAACCTAAAGATGTCTGTGGAGAGCTTCCATTGGCCCCACTAACTCTGGATGAAGTTTGTTCCATCATCAAACCCCAAACGAACTATAAAGCGCCGGGCATCGATGAGATTTCAGTGGAGCTCATCAGATATGGTGGCAGTAGTGCTCATAAAACTATTCACAAAGTCATCCAGCACATTTGGCAACAAGAACATATGCCGAAAAAGCGGAGCCAATCAATTATATTCCCTATACACAAAAAAGGTGCAAGCTACAGTGCGAAAATTATAGAGGCATATCAATTCTTTGTACAGCGTACAAACTATTTTCTAAAATCTTAGAAAATAAAATCGAATCATACGCCAACAGTATTATTGGGGAGTATCAAGGTGGTTTTAGAGCAGGTAAATCAAGAATAGACCAATTGTTCACAGCCAAGCAGGTACTTGAAAAATGCTCGGAGTTTAACATAGACGTACACTGCATTTTCGTGACTTTAAGCAAGCACACGACAGTATTGATCGTAACGTACTGTACCAAATAATGCTCTGCTTTGGCATCCCAGCAAAATTGGTCCGTCTTACCAAAATGACAATGACGTCGACAATCTCCCAAGTTCGCATCAATAACCAACTCACTGATGTCTTTGATACAAATATCGGACCAAAGCAGGGGGGTGGGCTGGCCCCATTCTTTTTCAATTTGGCTCTGGAGTACGTCATACAGAAGCTACCTGTCGATACGCAAGGTACATTACTATAAAAGTTGAGCCAAGAAATAGCCTATGCGGACTACCAAAGAACTCTTCCTAAAACTGGACAGCGAAGCAAAACTAATACGGCTACAAATCAATGAAAATAAAACAAAGCTTACGACGCAGTCGAGGAAAAATACCTCAAATAAATAAAAAATCACACTTGGCGAATACAATATCGAAAATATGAGCAAATTTGTGTATTTAAGGAATGACAGAGACGAAATACGCCGAAGAATATAGCTCGTAAATAAAATATTTTATTCAGTTTTGATGATCTTGAAGCTGGCCTTCAAGATCATCAAACCTGAATAAAATATTTTACACACAGGAAAACAAAGCTCCAAGTATACAAATCTGTGACAAGACCTGTGTTATGCTATGGGTGTGAAACATAGACCCTAATCTAAGCATTCGCAAATATATTGAACGCCTTTGAGCGACGGGTCCTGAGGCGAATAATCGGAGTGAAGCTATACGAGAACCAATGGTGAATTCGATACAACCATGAGCTGTACGAAATTTTTAACGAAACGGAGGTCCCAACGGTTGTAAGACTGCGGAAGCTGCAATAGACTGGCCACATGAATCGTATGGATGAACAACGGATACCCAAAAAGGTACTCGTTAATAAGTAGGTAGCAATATCATCAGATGGTACAAACAAATATAGGAACGCCAACTGAGTGAAGCACAGAGGAACAACCAACAGCGGATTTCGTTAATAAACGTAGGTAAAAAGACATAAAAATGATCAAACTTCCTTAAAATGTACAAACTGCACAAACTAGCAACAAAATTGCAGACTAACTGAAATCAAAACTGAATGACACATCAATATACGAGAATAGCGGCATACACAAACTGACATGCAGGGACTGCGAAATGGCATACAAAGGAAGGACAACACGGAAACTAACGATACAAAGAGCACTTACAATGATTCTTACACAACAAGGCAGACTTCAATTATACGATGCCCCTACAAAATCACAACACAACCTAACGCTATGGCAAACTCTATGACATTGTTACACAAAGAAAGCAAAGGACCGAGATCTGACATCCTAAAGAGACTTGAAACATATAAACATAGAAATACAGACGGTAACATAATCAACGACTAACTTATCATAAATTCCGACGCAATTTTTTCAGTACTAGACCACACCCTACAAAGAAAATGGAAGCGAGATGAACCAGAGCAAACGCACATCTAATAACCCAAATAACAAGAACCTAATATCCTCTACCTAGCCTAACCTAAAACATACCTGCTTGACCCATCTTACACTTTTAGATACTGAAGATGACTCAAAGGAGTCGAAATGTATAATAAATAAAGCAAGGCTGGACGGCTTTACAAGAAAAGAAATCTAAAATCGGTCAAAACTTATTGCTTCTTAATTTGCGATTTCCTTTAAAATGTTTTTATCATTCACCAGGCAAAATGCATTGGTATTTCAATTTTTTTTACCTACACATGTGGTATTTCATTATCTATAAGCTGTTTAAATTTTTGGATAAACGATGCCCATCAAACGCAGTACGGAAAAGTGACTGCTATGCTTGGATGCCGGACAAGCCGTCTTTGTTCCATTTATCTCGACGAGTTATCGGACGTACAGTCCATTGAGGAGCTGCAATGTGGATGTAAGCTCCAGAACCATTCCTTGGAGCACCTGCTGCGGTCTTCAACCAGCTGTCCACTGGGTTGGCAACCAGTCCGTGTATCATTGCAAACTCCGTTGAACTTCCGCCCCAGTACTTCTAATAATTCGTACTATCTTAAACTTTCACAAATTCCTAGCATATTATAGGGCTGGAATTTGCATTTCAGCACGAGGCCAGACTCCTTAATAGTAGATGTGTTTATTGTGCGGGTTGACTAACTAATTGACCGAATGTTAGCGGATGATCCAACAGTGCTGGCTGGATATTTGCCACTCCTATTCATACGAACCGTATTGGCGTACTCATACTAATCCTTCACCATAACGCTGGTATCACTTTTTTTTTTTTTTTTTTTTGTGGTAGGGAGGTGAAGGCATTTATGCCCGCCAAGTCTGGCAGTGTCGGACTCCCACGGAGGATACCTTTGGACTACCCACTAAACACCTCCCCTGTCAATCTGAGAACCTAGCCTGGAACCGTTTGACACATTACTTCGGGCCAGGTCTCGTTTTGTTACGCCGTGGGGCGCCTTCAAGCTGGGGAGTCCCTTTCCTAGCGGGAGGGGAGGGGGGAAGAGGAATTGCCAGAAGAGCGATCCCCCAGCCCCAGTGCCTCCGGCTGCTGTGAGTCCCTTTTATATTTTAGGACTGCCCGAGCATTATGTGCCACCTGGTTCCATTTGTCAACCGATTCGAGCATCACCGCAACTATATTATCCGGGGTGAGCTCTCCCGTCTCCCTGTAGAGTTCCCTTCGCAGCCTGGCCCATTTGGTACACGCAAAAAATGTGTGACAGGCATTGTCCTCCTCTCCTGGGCAAAACCGACAATCGGGAGACCGTGACTTGCCGATCTTGTGCAGGTAAGACTGAAAACACCCGTGTCCGCTCAAAAGCTGGGTCAGATAGAAGTCAGTCTCACCATGCCTTCGATTTAGCCACGGTCTCACATCCGGGATGAGGCGCGCAGTCCACCTTCCCTTCGTGCAATTCCTCCAAGACTGCTGCCAATCGTTGAGCGAGCGTTGTCTCACCTTAGGGAAGTGCTAAGAGCAGAATTCCTGGCTATTGACTTATACGAAAAAAAAATCCTGCACAAAAAAAAGGAACACTGGTAACACACTGGGGAATCTTTTCGTGCTTTTGGAATATATATTTTACATCTTAGTGATCAATTAACTGCGCCACATACACAAAGCTAATTACTAAGAGTGTTGAAGCAAAATGTGCGGCCTGAGCTTCGCTTCCATATATCATTGATAGACTCTCTAGGTATGGAACCCCTCATGCGGCGTGTTAGCTGACTTGAAGGAGTCCAAGAAGATCTGACGGAGCGTTCTTATATGGCCACTATACCCAGTACCCCGAGATTCATGTTGGAAGTCGTTCTGGGTGCTATGAATCCGACGCAGAAGGAAACCCTGATGAGCAGGCAGAGTTAGCGGTAGCCGCAGTAGTGAACCCTACGACCTGTTGGAATCGTGGGCAGCCGGGACATCATTTTGCGGCATGTTGAGCCGAATGCAATGATTTTATGCTACAGTTATGGCAAACCGGTTACAAATGGTACCACTGTTCTTACTGTGCTGGTGCGAAAGAAGGAAAAGCGAGTATTCGCTCTCACCAGAGGTACTCAAAAGCCCAGTTTTAGGACGTAAAAAAACCTCAGACCCTAACACTATAGACAACACACCTCCTATCGCTCCAAAGACAGTTAATGTTTCCTTTCTCTCAGAGACCTCTCTAAGGACATTCCCAAAATGAAAACCTATCAAAACTCCGGTCGAGACGCACCAGTAGGTGACCTGTTTAATAAGGCCTTCTATACCCGAATCCGGGAATATCGTGCAGTGCGTGAAAGGATTTTTGCAACAGAAGTGTATGCGCGACTGCTGTTAAACTATATCCGTTTGTAATATTTGTGAATTTACAGAAAGTGACACATGGCCTAATGCTTCGACCAAGTTGTTCGGCAAAATTGCCGTCGCTCTGATCGACGCGAGAGCAAACATGAGTTGCCTCACCTTTAACCTCAGCAGGAGGTTCCTCAAACAACAATTCAACCTTATTAAAACTTTGCGCACCGACATCAGCACAGCTGATGGCATCAGACATGCTATCAAAAGAATGATTACCACACCTGTAGCGTTCAGAGGTCAAACTAAAGAAGTTAAGTTCTATTATATTCTCTCGTCGACCCATTCAGAATTCTCATTTTTGCTTCAAATATGTCACTGAACTCACTTGGTTTTCAAACAAACACGAATTGAACCACAACCAACAGCAATGTCTGAATGGAGCCATAGCTGAATTTCCTCCCTTTGCAAAGGAAGGCTTGCAAATAACTACCATTGTATTACATGTGATTGACGTGGGGGATGCTAAGCCCATTAAACGAAGGCATTTTCCTATTTCGCCTGCGAAGGAAAAGTCACTGTATGCCGAGCTAGATAACATGTTGGCTTTAGGGGTCATTGAAGAGTCACAAAGTGCATAGTCATCTCCGGTTATACAGGTAGTTAAACTGAATAAAGTTCGATTATTCCTGGATGTGCACCGCGTCAGCGCTGTTACCACTAAAGAGGCATATCCCCTTCCATTGATAAGTGATATACTAGGACGGTCGCCGAAAGTACACTACATCAACAAGATTGATTTCAAAGACGCCTTCTGGCAGTCGCCACTCGATTCAGGATGAAAGGACAAACCCGTGTTCACGGTATCGGGATGCCCACTATTTCAATTTGTCACCATGCCTTTTGGATTCTGCAATGCACCATAGGCTATCACCTGTTGAGTGCTGGAAGTCGCAGGGCCAGAATGTTCCCTCTCTACTGAACTAGGCGGTAAAGAATTGGGAGTCTACCACACCAAAATACCCATAACTCTGTAATTAGTCATTTTGTGTGGTTGGGTCCTTATATGCAGTCTATCCGTACATTTGTTCAAACCTCTCAGTTCGTCCACACCAATGCATACTTTTGTGCATTCATCTGCACCTACATTTGAACCCATAGCGAAGAAATGCATCTCTGGCTGATATTCCTTCAGCTCCTTTCTCACTAACCCTTGCCTCCGTGAGCACTGTGGAAAACATTTTTTTTTGCTTTAGCACTACAGCCCCTTCCGATTTTTTGCATACAGATCGTTGGAGTACCTCATTAGCTTGATCGAATGTATCGGTACTCGAGAAAGCTGATATGGCCAATTACTGTCCAACGTCGCTTATTTGGTAACTGCAACTGAACCTACTGCTACGCGACACTTAAAAGCTATACTTTGATCAGAGCAGAAATATTTCTGAAAATTTGGCGAAAATCGAAGGAAAGCTGCGACCTTCAGGCACAAAATTTGTTTTATCCTATGTAGATTCAACCAACCACACACATACACACACATACACACGTACGCACACACACACACACGCACACACACACGCGCATATATATATATATATATATATATATATATATATATATATATATATATATATATATATATTATGCATATATATATATATATATATATATATATATATATATATATATATATATATATATTATGCATATATATATATATATATATATATATATATATATATATATATATATATATATATATATATATATATATATATATATATATATATATACATCCATATATCTATATATATTCATATATTATATACATATATATACATCTATATATATACATATATTATATACATATATATATTTATATATATATATATATATATATATATATATATATATATATATATATATATATATATATGTGTATTTAGATATGTAAACATACAGCTCACTCCGCAATCAATCTCAAGAAATTTACTTTAAAAGATCTTTCTTAACCTTATCACTCGTTTACGTTTATTTGGTACCCATCGCCCTCGTTTTCACCTAATTTTCATGAAAATTATATCTTACAGTTCAATGAAAACTCGGCTATGCATTTTCATCTTCATCTGTAAAGTTACAATTAGTTATATAAGGGAAGGTATTTCTTTTTGGGTTGCGATTCTCGCCGGTCTTTAGTATGGAAATCACTAATTTTAAATTTCTGGGCATATGTTATAATGCATAATATTAACTGGAAAGTAACGAATCAATTCTATAATTTGCAATCACTCAATCCTTACTATTTCTTCGGGGAATTTTATAAATCGTATGTGTAACGTTTACGTCTAAGGATTTAAGAAGGAAGAATGAATGCTGAAGAGAAAAGCATCCTGAAATATTCCCTCTAAATATTGTTGAATTGTATTTATGCCACATTTAGAATTAATTTATTGGTTATTTGCGGTAGTATTGATTAACTAAAATTTATCATCAATGCAGAAAATTAAAGATACTGATCATTTTTATCATCCGTCACCAAAAGACTCGGTATCTCCATCAAATCCTTGAAGAGTGCCAACTAATTGGCACTTTTCGTACGAAATATCATTTTAATTCAATTTCTCGACATATTGAACTTTTAATATCTACAGAGTCCTTAGAAGGATCACAATTCTGTTTCTATGCAGTTTAGATCATTATGATGTCCATAATTTGAAACCTCTACAATCAAAATCCTTAAACGCGTCGATCAGTTATGCTGAAAAATCGGGATGAAATCCGAAATTTTTGAGTTTTAAGGGTAAAAGTCCTTTACTGTTTCTTGAATTTCTTATCCTTTAAACGAGACCTAACAGGAAGATAGACGTAACATTTGCCAAAAACAGGACTCTTCCATCTATCTCTGTTTAAAAGTTAAGCATGAACATACATAAAAAAAGCGAAAAAAAATACACGTGATGAATTGATAACCTTCTTTCCTTTGGAAGTCGGTTAAAAACAGTAGTACTCGTAGCAATTGGTCCCGCATTTTCGGCGGAAAGTAGGAGTGTAGCCTGTGCTCAATATAACGAGTTGGTTTTTAGCTGCTATATCCAAATTCATTTGCGCTGAGGATCTCATTGAGACATGCCCCATTCAACTGCTCTAGCGTTGAAGTCACCTCCATTCGATGTTAGGTATACGAGTATACTAAAGAGTGAAGTTTTCGAACAACGAACCCAAACGTAACCGCCTCCCTTCTGGTCCTGCATTTGGAAGGACAGTTCCAAAACCAAATACTGGTAGTGCGGCATTTGTTAGGATACCATATTCGTGACCTTCTCTTGTGATGTTCCTTGTGGAGCAGCAGTAAGTCAGTTTGCCTGTCTTGCAAACTGCTCGAGTAGGTCTTGGGCGAGTGTGCTCTGATGTAGACCAATTTGTATGATATGTCTCATTGAAGCTTTGGTTAGGCTTCCTAAAACCCGTGTTTCAAATCACGTGGTCTTGAAACAATGCCTTGACAAAGCACACTGCGTGCCTCCTCTATACACTCCCTCCTGTTACGCGCTGTTTTGCTACAATTGCAGCTCAAGGAGTTCCTATCGGTCTCCTTACAGCCCTGTGCAGTCCAAGGCGTTTGAAATACCAGAGAAAAATTGTTCTTCATCCTACCCTACAAATAACACAGCTTATTTTGATTTTCCCCCTTTATATCAACTGTTCAGCTTCCCTCTCGTTGAGTTTAAGGATGGCCATGCGCCGAGCCCTATTATTTGATTTTGTCAACCTAACTTTGGGCCTGTTTATGCTAGGGAAATCCCGCTTTGAGGCACCTTCTGATCAGGAAAATTCATAATCTATCAATATCCCTTATGACTGAAACCACTGAAAAGCAAAGGGAGTGCCACAAGCTTCAATATGAAGTTCAATGGGGCGGTACCCGAACGAGGCATGCAGCCGGTTAGTAGTAATAACGTAAAGTTGGCCAGGAAATGCCTTCACAAAATGATTAACAGCAGCAAGGATCGTTGCTGGCAAGATGTGGTCGATAATATGAGCAGGAATTCGCAGGGCTTTGGCTATAAGCTGATTATGCGAAACTTGGTGCCCCATATATATGAAGCAAAAAAGATGGTCAAGATAGTGCGGGCACGCTTTCCCGCCCATCGTGTGGATCGCACTATCCACGGTTAAAGAGCATTCGAATGCCTAATCATCACGTGGCTGGAACTGGAAGAGGCAGTCCAATCATTGAAACCAAGGAACGTTCCAGGATCCGTTGGTATCCCAGCTGAGACGTTGCAACTCGTCTACCACCATTGTACTAGCTTGCTACTCAGTATATTCAACCCTTTCCTGTAGGAAAGGGTCTTCCCGAAACGTTAGAAGGTAGTGAGACTCCTATTGGTTGCAGAGGGAGCGAACATAGTCTAAAAGGCGGAGACACTTAGCCGTACTAAGCGACGGGTGGTTTTGTTGGTGACACTTGATGTTCAGAATGCCTTTGACTCCGCTAGATGGATTGAAGTTCTGGGTACGCTGGAAATTTTCCAGAATATCTGATGTGATGTGGTCATCTTGACAAAGAAGAGAATCTCCAGACGCTTTATTTCATTTGCTTATTCAATCAGCGGTACTCCTCTTGGGGTTGTTTCTACTCACAAAGATCTTGGCGTTATTTTTGATGATAAATTTCGCTTTGATCACCATATCTCCTTTATTGTTTCAAAAGTATTTAGAATAGCTAGTTTTATTTAAAGAACTTCTACAGGCTTCACCAACATTTCCACTTGTATCTATCTGTTTCTCTCACAATTAGAGTACTGTGCTCAAGTGTGGTGTCTTTATCAGCGTTACTTAATTGATGCTCTTGAGTCAGTACAGCGTAGATTTACAAGATCTCTTCTGTTCAAATTTCATATACCATATGTTTCCTATAGTGAATGTGATTAAGTTTCTCTCATTTATTTACTTTTTAAAATTTACTGTTTTGCTTGCGCTATTTGGTGATTGTATATAATGTCGTTTTGTCTTAGTCTATTAAGTCATTAGAATTCTTTCTTTCTTTGAAGTAATCTGTCTAGCTTGAATTTTCTTTAGTTCTGTTTAACTTGCCTAGTTTCGTGTAATTGCATGTCTATATTATGATTGAAGTTTTCTGTATATATAGATATATCAATAAATAAATAAAGAGCAATCACTATTGGGGAATCACTAGTTGAATCTAAACCACCCGTAAAATACCTGGGATCACTGATCGACTCAAAGATGAGTTTCTCTGAGCAAATCGGGACAACAGCTGATAAAAATGATTCAGACACATCGGCTCTGTGAACTTATTGCCAATGTAGGGGGACCAAATTCATCAAAAAAGAAAACTTTTGATGTGGTTCGTAGAGTTGGTGCTACTATATGGATTAGAAATATAGCACAACGCTCTAAGCAAGGAGCTGTACTGAAAATGTTTGGCACAGGTACAGAGAAGAGGAGCACTGAAGATTGCGTCTTCATATCCGGCAGTCTCTTATTCAGCAGTGCTTATCATTGCAGACGTGATACCGAACCGTACAGTCTACCTGTGTCAAAACGAAGGAACGAAGGGAGACAGTTATCTGCGAGGAGAGGCAACGCTCACTCCGTGATTGGCAGAAATTCTGGGTGAACAATTTGAAAATAAGATGGATGACACACCTTATCTCTGATCTGAGATCATGGCTTAATCAAAGCACCGTGAGATTGACCTCTATCCGGCCCAGCTCTTAAACAGGCACGGTTGTTTTCAATCTTATTTCCGCGAGATTAGTAAGTCCCCCAACTGCAGGTTTTACGCAGGACAGGAGGGCGATGCCCGCCACATATTTTTGGTATGTAAAAGATGTGGCAGGCTGCGCTGGAATCTCTACAAGGAAACAGGAGAGGCCTAATCGGCAAGATGCTTGGATCGGTTGACAAATAGAACAATAAACTTTATGTTCGAGCAGTCCTGAAAGATGAAAAGGGGTCAAAGCAGCCAGAGACATTAGGCAATTTTCTAATTCATTTCACTAAAAAACATAATATTGATATATTTCACAAAAAATTCACTTCCCCTTACATAACACTTATTGCTAAAACAGTACCATTAAGCAGAATCCAGAAAAATACTTAGCTTAAATTTCTTATCGAAGTTGGGAGGCCCCCTTTCCTTTGCGCGTTGCTTTCGCCAGAAGTCTAAGCTCCCTTTCACCTCCATTCCACTGAAATGTTCACTCTGCTCCAATCTCCAAGCGCTCGAACTCCTTGGCGAAATCACTCGTTTACAGCGCAATCGTTCGTTTACAGCGCAATCACTCGTTTGCAGTGCAATCCTACGTTTCGCTTAGCAATTGCCTCTTCGGTAACGCTATTCTGATCTCTGCTCTGCTCGCCATCTGCTTCCTGGCAGGATTCACGTTGATGAAAAAAAAGAGACCGCTCCACTGACCAACCGTCCTTAAATATATTTTCCTTAATGGAGCACCGGTTCAATTTCCAGGTCAACTGGACGGCGGTTAATGCACTTGTCTTGGAAAAGTTGTCGGCGAGAACACTATCCATATGCCCTTCAAAATACTTTGTAGTGAATGTGCCAGCATCTACTTTTCACGGACTAAGGACAGCTGAATGTCTTCCTCCATCTCTTGAATCATCAATGAACCTGAGTTGACGGAAACACGTTGTTACTTTTTGTCGAAGTGATGACACAATTTCCAAATATCATCCAACTATTAAGTTAAAACATTTTTTTGACCTTCCTGGGCAAGGTTTGTAGGTGATATTTGTTTCGCCGTGCTAGCTAAAGTTTCCGTTAACCATCAGGAGGCTGATTCATTCCTCCTTACTTCTGACGGTCCATCACCAATTACATGAAACGCTCTGTTTGAATTCTTAACTTAATTCCTTAATTGAATCACAAAGTTGTTTGGATTTAAAGAAACCTGCAACTACTGATTTTCGTCATAGATCGGTTGGTTATGGTGTCTTTTAATTAAATTCTTTTCATCTTAAACCAGGTTCATTTTTAGGGTTTTGTAAAATAATTTTACAAAACCCTTCTAAAATCGCGTCCTGTCTGTCTGTCTGTCTGTCCGTCCGTCCGTCCGTCCGTCCGTCCGTCCGTCCGTATGTCACAGCAGTTTTTCTCGGAAACTATTTAAGCTAGAAACATCAAATTTTGTATGTAGGTGTAAAGTGGTGTTCTCTTCAAAGTTCGACCACAAAAAAATTTTATAAGGTATTTAAGGGGGGTCTCCCCATATAGGGGAGTGACCCCCCGAAAAAAAATTCCATTGAAAGTAGCCGATATGGGTATCAAATGAAAGGTCTTGATGAGAACTTTTCAAAACAGGTCTTAGTTTGGCAAAGTTTGCTTCGAGGGGCGCACAGGGAGGGGAAATACACGAAAAATTTGTGTCCCCCCCTCGCGATTGAACACCTGTGATCCGAAAAATCTGAAAAAAGTCAAGAATGTAGGCCTTGGTGAGTACAACAACAACAAATACGTGAGAAGTCGCAATTCACTCAACTTTGTTAGTGATAGTATGATTTATCGATTTTATGTTTTCTTGAATAAAATCTTAACGGTACCCTTAAATTCAATCTAATTCAGTACACAGATAATTATTTGTAAGATTGATCTATCCTGAAAGTTTCATAAAGATTGAATCATATTTAGCGAAGTTATAGCGGTTTGAATTTTCCAGTATTACTATGGAACAATATGCGCTGCATGTATTACTATGGCGACATATGGCTATGGAACAACATGCGCTTTTTACCGACTCAGACACTACAGTTTTGCTAGGATTTGCATGAAAATTTCAGGAATGATAGGTTTCATGTAGATCTTTGAGATAGTGGTATCAGTAATCGTAAAACAAAATAGTGGCTGTTTTAAATGCGAAGATTGGATAATTTTGAGTTATTTTCCCCCAACTTCAACATTTAAGGTGCATGCTTTGAACACTTGATTCAATTTAATGGATGACTGAAGATGAGTACCTTCAATTAATGCTCATAAGTGAAACAAGTCAAGGAAGCGGGAAAGAGCTCCTAGCAAAAGGGCTTTGTAACCATTCTAGGATTCGAAAAAATTGGCCATGAATCGATTATAACAGTACAGGAGAGTAGCCCCTGAAAAAAAAATTCAACAAACGTAGCCAATATGAATATGAACTGAACGTTTTGATGGGAGCTTTTCAAAACAGTTGTTAAACTGTCAGTTTTTGCTTCAGTGGGAGCACAGGGGGGGGGAAATACATGAAAAATGTGTTTCCTCCCTCGCGAATGGGCATCTGAAATAATTATCAAGGGAGATATTTATGAGTATAACATTAATAAAAACCTCAGAAGTCGAAATTCGTTCAACTTTGTTAATAATAGTATGATCTTCGTATTTCATATTTTCTCCAATAAAATCGTCTTTGACATGTTTCTTAATTTGATTCGATCTGGTGACTGCATTTTGTAAATTGAATACAAAACCCTTTTGACATGAGCGTAGGTCTGTTTACCCAACTTGTTTTTTTTGTTCACTCCTCGTGCTTATGGTAAGAGGAGTTTCCCTAAGGGGAAAAGGAAAGACGATACCGTAACAGGTGTTTTATTTGCCTTGTTAAACATATTTGCGTATGAATGTGTTTGTGGGGGGACACACCCCTTAGAATTTTAATTATACCCACATTTTCGCTTCTGTTTATGTACAAGGTTTTGCGTTCTTAAATGCTATATTTTCGTGGAAAAACTTCTGCAGTCCATACAAGGATGAACAGATAGGTACAGATTTTAAAAGGTTTTTGTAAATATGTACAAAAATCTATAAAAGCAACAAAATCTAACAATGTACAGACAAAAAACAAGTGGAGTGGACAGAATTACGCTTTTCGGTTTTGTGATATGGAATTATCAATAGTAAATTAATTCAAGAAAAATTTCATTGGCGGGTACACCTGAAGACTGTTAGAAAATATTTATTACCACCCCATTTTAAGCGGCTGCCAATTTCGTGCAGCATTACAAATATTATTGATTGAAATAGTTATTGAAAAATAAAAATGTTATTGATCTTATCTGAAAAACTGGATAAACCCGATGAAAATTATAATGTCTCGTTCGACAAAAAGTCCATACAGCTGGAAATCCGTTTGTTGTTTTTATTGATTTTTATGTAACTTACTGAATATAAGGACCTTACGTTGGACTACTTGTGTATCAAATTTCATTGAATTTAAGGGCATCCATATGATTTTATTGAGAAAATATGGATTTTACAAATTATACTATCATTAACAAAGTTGGATGAATTTTCTTTTAATGTAAATCGGATCATACGCCAACAGTATTATTGGGAAGTATAAAGGTGGTTTTAGAGCAGGTAGATCAACAATAGACCGGTTGTTCACAGTCAAGCAGGTACTTGAAAAATGCTGGGAGATCAACATAGACGTACACCAAATTTGACTTCAAGCAAGCATACGACAGTATTGATCGTAACGTACTGCACCAAACAATGCTTTGCTTTGGCATCCCAGCCAAATTGGTCCGTCTTACCAAAATGACAATGACGTCCACAACGTCCCAAGTCTACATCGATAACCAACTCACCGATGCCTTTGACACAAATATCGGACTAAAACAGGGAGATGCGCTATCCCCATTGCTATTCAATTTGGCTCTAGAGTACGTCATACAGAAGCTACCTGTCGATACGCAAGGTACATTTCTGTACAAGTCAAGCCAAGTAGTGGCCTATGCGGACGACATAAACATTTTGTCACGGTCATTAACAACTGCCAAAAAACTTTTCCTCAAACTCGACAGCGAGCAAAACTGGTAGGGCTACAAATCAATGAGAAAAAAACCAACCACATGACGTAGTGGAGGAAAAATACCTCAAATACACAAAATATCACACTTGGCGAATACAATATCGAAAATGTGATCGAATTTGTGTATTTAGGCGCCAAAATAACGAAAACGGGCAATGAAAGAAATACACTTCGCAAATATAACATTTTATTCAGTATTAACGATCTTGAAGACCAGCTGCGTACATAGGAAAACAAAGCTCCAAGTATACAAATCTGTGATAATACCTGCGTTATGCTATGGGTGTGAAATACAGACCCTAACACAAACATCCACAAATATAATGAACGCCCTTGAGCGACGGGCCCTGGGGCGAATAATCGGAGTGAAACTAGACGGGGACCAATGGTAAATTCGATACAACTATAAGTTGTATGAAATTTTTGACGAACCGGAGATCTCAACAATTGTAAAACTGCGGAAGCCACAATGGGCTGGCCACATGAATCATAAGGACGGACAACGGATACCCAAAAAGGCTGGAGACCAATGAGGGAACCGAGGAAACGTTGGTCTGACTCGGTCGACGAAGACAGTTCATCGCTACTCGGATTTAGGAATAAGAAGACATGGTCAATTGACCGAGACAGTTTGAGGCACTTTTTGCAGGAGGCGAATGCCCGAGAGGGGCTGTAGTGCTAAGAAGAAGAAGAGAATGGAAATCTATACGATAATTTTTTGCTGTACAGTGAGCTTTTATTGATTTGTGCGGGTATCGATCTCGTTTTCGGATAGCTCCAATAGCTTGAAATTACTTATGAAAATTGTTTGTGTTTAGCAACATGTTGAGTTCGTTATTTAATATTGACAAGTCTAAAAAGTATTGAACCTTTTTTGTCATTGTTCGATTGCATATTTTTTATTTAAAATAGATTTTATTTAAGTGTATATTGTCCATTATTATCTATGACCTTTTGCAATTTTTTGGGTAGAGCCATTACTCCATCTGTGTAGAACTTC
This sequence comes from Odontomyia ornata, assembly GCA_963969285.1. Classification (NCBI taxonomy): domain Eukaryota; kingdom Metazoa; phylum Arthropoda; class Insecta; order Diptera; family Stratiomyidae; genus Odontomyia; species Odontomyia ornata. The sequence goes on along the minus strand of OZ017741.1, from coordinate 89,758,700 downwards.
TGTGGTTTATCGGCGAGAAACTTTGCCAAGTGATTTTTACATTCCCTTTTTAAAGTGAATTCCTTTTTATTGAGGAAGTTTTGCAGAAACCGAAACGAATGATGGTGCAAGGTCTGGACTATATAGTGGATACATCAAAACTTCCTAGGCAAGCTCTGTCGATTTTTGCCGGGTCATGATGGAAGACAACACCTTTTCTATTGATCAATTCTGGTCGGTTTTTTCGAATTGCTTGTTGCAATCTGGTTAATTGCCGACAGTACAGAGCCAAATTGAGTCTTTGGCCAGGCCCCAGCACCTCACGATCCCAACATACTCACAGCATGACCTTATTTGGTGTCAATCCTGGCTTTGAAGTCGTTTTGACCATGATCTTTTTCGAACGACATTTTCGTATTTTACCCATTTTTCTTCGCTCGTAATGATTTGCTTCAAAAATGGCTCGATTTCGTTGTGTTTAATTAGTATTTTGCAAATGGAAATTCGGTGGATCAAATTTGTTTGTGTTAATTCAGGCGGCACCCAAACGTCGAGCTTCTTTGTTTGGTGATGGATATTCAGTTCCTTAGCAATGTCATGGGTGCTTATGTGTCGGTCTTCTTCAGTTTTTTATAAGATTTCATCGACTTTTTCAGTCATTGGTCGACCTGCGCGAGGTGCATTTTTGACACTAAAATTTCCAGAACGAAAGGGAGCGAACCATCTCTTGGCTGTGGCTTTTGATAAAGTATCTTGACCGTAGACACCACAAATTTTTTCACGTGCCTGCGATGCATTCTCACCTTAATCGTAGTGATATTGTAAAATATAACGAATTTTTTTCAGAAATTTCACTAATTTTTTAAATGAATACAACTTTTGACGAAACACAAAACTGTGCATATGGAAATTGTATGCTGGAATGTCACCTTTCAAACGCATGTTAGTTTGACTCAATCTGATTAGTATTGCCCGATAAAGAACAACGAACACTAAACTATAAACTATTAAAAAAATGTCTGTAATTGATGTAAAAAGGGTGAAATGATCAATTTAAAGTTTTGCAAAGAAAAGTAATATAGGAGGAAATTTAACCTGAACATAACTCGTAGTTACAAAAACATATTGAGTTCGAATAAGTAGGAAAATTTAAAATAACTCTCACTCGTCTCTAAGCATGGATGTCGCCATCACTGGTGTGTATCTAATAAGAGTGATAGCCCGAAGAGAATTAATACACACGTCGAAACCACCTTCTTCTAAAATTTTTCTTCTCTAATAATTTTTCAGAAAAAATTATTAAATAAGCAACTCAATCATGTAGCTACACACAAATGAATTTTCATAAGTAATTTCTAAGATCAAGTTTATGCACTGACTTGAAAATGAAAACCTTATAATAATGTAATGATATGTAACAAACACGACCTTTTAAACATAACTAAAACCAATTGTATACCCAAATTATTAAAAAGCCTATACGCTACATGCCAATAAATCAACAATTACCATCAGTGGAGGAGATATCCCTTGGAGTTATTCTAATGAATCAATACTCAGGAATTATGGAGGTCTATGGAACCACGCACAACCTTAACGTAACATAAATAGTGAAATTCCACAACACCACTAAAAGAGTAGACGGAAGAACCTTTATCTCAAAAGAAGTACTAACAATCGAGGTCTTGCCAGCTTCTACAACGGGCGCCAACATTCCAGAAGCAGAAAGACATCCTGGCCGATAGGAGCGAAATTTTCATCGAAAACACCAAAATTATCCGGCAGTTCGAATCAGACAACTTCAATCAAAAAGCTAAATCATATGGAAGTGTGGCTTCAATAACAATCTTTGCCATACTATACATACATTACCTCCAAAACGCAGAAAAAATGCAAGAATATCGTTATCACGAACGCACTCTTTCCAGAAACAGTCCCATGAAAAAAAACTGCAGTACCAGTCATACAAGAAGTTTCCACAAGTTGCGGTAACAAGTCGTTTCAATGACCTGCCTTATTTTTAACGATTGAGGACAATCGAATTTTGGCAGGGAGGAGTTAACACCCACCTGTCAACAATTCTCCGAATCGAAGTTTTCATAGATAGATCGAAGACAATCATTCCCGTCAATAGAAGCAGATAGATAATTGTAAATAATCATATGTTCCCAAAACAAGAGATGCAGATGCAATCGTGCAATAAAAAATTATTCAGTCTTAAGTTAATTGGCTTGATTTAATTGTCTAAATTGGTATTAACATTGTAGTTCGACATAATAAATTAAATTTTTTTAAACAACCCTAAACCCGGTTTATTAATTTATAACAGTGTACATATTAAGGAGTCTCGCTGAATGTGCCAAGGAAACTTTCAGCAGCGAATTTTAAAGTTATTGCGCAGTAATCACTTAAAATATTCTAAATTAAGATTGAAATGTAACCAACCGTCAGTCAAACTGGTTGCAATATGCTGACTAAGACTATTTACTAGAAATCTCACTACCTTGTAATTGATAGACTGAGATGAGAGTGGTGGACAAATAGCATCTGCCACACAACACAAGTATTCACCTAAGCTTTGCGAATAACGATAAATATTTACATTTACTCCGTGTTCTGTTATAAACCAGCTAAGTACATGTTTTTATCGATATAATCTAAAATTTACATTACCACCATTGGCTTGCGTAGCACGCGTCTCGACCGTTGCATCCATGTACTGATAAATTGTCACTGGGCCCTGATATTGCGTCATCGGCCCAATTACGACGTCACTGGAGCTTGTCAGATTAATCACACTGGAGGGTTGAATTGCTGGATTATTGAAGAAATTCGGCATCATATGCGATGCCGATGGAATCGACGCCGAATTGCTTGCATTGCGACCCCGAAGGGTAAGCAACGCATTGCCTGCAGGGGGTGGTAGGGGTATTGCATCGTTTGGATCAGGCATAGTCGCCATAATTACTTTTGATCACATCATAACTCTTAAAATTAATCGCGAATTTATTTTCTTTATTAGTTCCGTTCTTCCAACACTTCTTGCACCAAATCACTCACAATCATTTCCAGGGAAAACTAATTTATCAAGCAGAATTTAATTGTAGCTACATATACTCGCAATCAGGCGCACTTTATTTAATTAATACTTTGCTTGGACTTATTTATATTCATCGAACCGCGATGTTTAAGCTGTGAAAATATACTAAAGTAAGCTATTTGAAAGCATAAGCGTCTAAGATCGGTGGATTTGCAGACTGTGATATCGGAATTTCTGAAAAGAAACTTGAATGACTGGCCCGGGGATTTTATTATTTCTCTGACCACCTCAAACTATAAGTTAGTGGTTTGACCGGCGTTAGCATGGTAAACATCAACACACCAAGTTTGAAAAACTCACCCCAAGCAGGTCTCTGTTAAGCTTTCAATGTTAAGTTTTAAGACGTTTTTTTTTACTATTAATTTTGTAGGCATGTCTCAGAACCACCCTCTTGAGTTATTTGAAGCTTTAAGACAGGTATATAGAAGTAATGAAAAGTGAAAATGAATTCCTGGTTACCTCAATAATAAAACCACTTGATGAATGGCACGAAACCTTTCATTTTCACTCGCTCGTATTCTCATATGATATTTAGGCTTCCGGTATTGTTCAGTTCTTTTGAAATTCTAATGAATTCATTATTTATGTTTTGATTGCTAAGCCAATTAGATTTTAAAATATACTTAGATTTACAACCAACTTCCAGAGGAGAGAACATTGTCATTAGTCAATATATTTGTGCAGTATTTAAAAAAAACGTTTAGAAAAACAAAAGAAAACGGACTTCAAAGCGCCAAAAAGGGTGAAATAAACTTGATGGAAGCGGTGCCATTCTATTTCCATTGTGTTTAACAGGGAAATTGATTTGACACCGGTTTCATTAAATTTGTTTCACCCTTTTTTGGGCACTTCGAAGTCGGGCTTCTTTCTTTCTAAATGTTTTCTTTTGCTTTACCTTTTCTAGACGCAAATTCTATTAAAATTCAGTTTCTTGTCTGGATTGCGCCATAATTCTTTTCATCATCTATGAAAATTTTGCTGTCAAATCCATACAGTATAGAAAACTACTGCATGAATTTCACATAAAGTAAGCCTTTATTCAAATTTAATTTTTAGACTACAATATCTGAATGCTAATATCCTGTTCGAAAGATTTTAGTTCAAGAATCAAGATATGGTCCCTCACAAAAAACTGAAAATTTTTGTTTTACCAGCAAGTGTCCTTATCTACATATATTTGATTTGCTTAGAATGTGAGCTCAATTTTTTACTAAAATTCAAGCTTATCTAAATATCTCCGTTCAAAATTTATGCCTGGACATACATTAAAAGACAAAAATAAAGAGTAACAAGTTCGGTAGACAGACCTACGTTCATGTCGGAAGGGTTTTGTACCCAACTTCTCAGAAATGCAGTCACTACCAACGAAAAAATTCAAGATGTACACATTTAAAAGAAAATCCATTGTTTTTCTATTTCCAACGGTCGCCATTTTGTTGCAAACTACTAAAAATCACTCAAATCATGAATTCCCAAAAATATTTATGTTATTGATCTTATTTGATAATTTCAAAGAGATCAAATCAAAACTGCAGTGACTGATTCGATGGACAGTCCATAAAATACCAAAATCATGTGTTGTGGTGGTCGTAATTGGAGAAATTTCAAATGGCTATAACTTCCGTATATATCATTCAATTTTCATGAAACTTATAAAGTTTAAAGACCTTTTGTAAAACTACTTAAATATCAAAGTTTGTTGAGTTTAGGGGTTCGTATACGATTTTATTGGGGATAATGTGAAATTCAAATATCATACTATTATTAACAAAGTTGAGCGAATTTTGACTTCTTGTTGTACTCGCAAACATCTACCTCCATAATTTTTTTCAGATTTTTCGCACCACAGGTGTCCAATCGCGAGGGGGAGGGGACACATTTTTCGTGTATTTCCCCTCCCTGTGTGCCCCTCGAAGCAAAAAGTGTCAACTTAAGACCTGTTTTGAAAAGTTTTCCCCAAGACCTTTCGGCTACCTTTGATGAAATTTTTTTTCAGGGCCACTCCCCTATATGGGGAGACCCCTCTAAATACCTTATACAATTTTTTTTTTAGTTGAACTTTAAAGAGAGCTCCACTTTACACCTGCATACAAAATTTGATGTCTCTAGCTATAAAATAATTACTTTACAAACCCTAAAAAATAGTGGAATGAAACTAATAAATGTAATATTGAATAGTCTTCATTCATATAAACTGCTATAAAATAGATAAATTGATATTATGTAAATATTCGCGTAGCGGCTGTAGCGACAACTGAGTGACGACTGATGGGTTGGACGGCTTACTGTACAACGGCTTGCACACGACGGACGACGGCTATGAAACGACATTTCGACTGCTCCGTAGAACGGGTGAAACACGACCCTCCTATCGACTGACACGACTAACTCGTAGAGCGGCTGACTGACGACGACTGCTCACACACACACAATAGCTACATACTTTACATTCGGCCATTCATCGGCCTCCGATGACCAAGGATCCTCGCTGTTGACTACGTATCTCCATAGCTTCATGTTATCGCAACTCGTGACTGTTGTGTTAGGCCCTTCGACACTTGCAGCTTTTCGAACATCATAACGCCCGTTACGCTTTATTTTCGTGATCTCATATGGGCTTAAATACTCGCTTGCCAGTTTTCTACCCGTTACAAATTGAGTTCGGCAAATTGCCGTCAAATCATCGACCTTATACCCATATTCTGCTTTTCGCTTCTTGTTGGATTGTTCACTATAGGCGCCAGTGCTTGATGAACTTCAGCCTTAGCGTTTTGCCGCAACTGCTGCCTCTCAACATCGAAATTATCAAACATTTCCACTTGAAGCGCCTGTATAATGTGATCCTCTATGACATTCTTCATATTGACTCCAAACATCAACTCAAATGGTGATCTTTTAGTCGATACGTTAATCATGCTGTTCATTGCTTTCTGTACCTTTGGAAAAAAATTTATACCATTTAGTTGGCTCTTCCGATGAAAGCTTCGAAATAATGGGCAAGATCGATCTATTTGACCGTTCCCTCGTGGAACACCTGTAGTGGTCCATACATGCTCTATGCCATTTTCACGCGTAAATTACTCAAATGCCTTTGCCGTAAATGCGCGCCCCGATCACTAACAATTCGAGTCGGATTTCCAAAAATCGTGTTCCATTCTTCCAACTTCCTAAGGACTTCTTCGCGGTTTGTGGTTTTCGTTGTGTATAACCAAATGAATTTGGTAAATCCATCCACCATGGCGAAAATATATGTCTACTGCTTTACAGTGGCATCCATTGGGTCCAGATGGTCAATAAGTATTGTGTGTAGCGGCGTATCTCCTTTTTCTATTGGAGTCAAAAATCCCTCTTTTTTCCCCAGCTTTTTGTTGTACATGATACATTTCACCCAGTTATTAATAACATGTGCGACTATGCCTTTCAGATGCGGTATCAAATATTTCTGCTGAATCGAATGCATCGTTTTTTGAACAGCAAAATGACCAGTGTTATGAGCTTCTGTGATAATTTCTCTTTCCATTTGTCGTGGCACCACTAGTAGATCCGCTCCGTCTACCGCTTTAAACAGAAGACCCCCTTTTAATTTAAAATTCTCGTACGGCCGGGTAGTTAGAATTTCAGTGATTGGTGTTATTATGGGATCATCTTGCTGTGCCTTTTCATTCGTGCGGTCAATTCTGATGAGACAAACATTATTTGTTGCGGATAGCGGCTGAAACAATCGATGTGCTTTAGGCGTTCTCCTTTGCGGTGTTAGAGCTAGTAATCAAAATCCTGCAGGTAAATCACCCATTGTGCCACCTCTCGGGGGACGTCCTCTTTGTTAGTGGTCTGTTTGAAAGCCGCGCAATCCGTTACCAGCTTAAATGGTATTCCCAATAAATATTGTCGAAACTTCCTTAATGCCAAGAAAATAGCTTTAGCTTCTTGGATATAGCTGTGTTGCTTCGCTTCCGCCTCAGAGGTTTTCTTACTCCAAAAATATACAGGATGTAACTGATTGTCAAACCATTGCAACAACGTCACCGCAAATCCATCTTTCGATGCATCTGTGTGTAACTCGGTTTTCGCATTTGTATCATAAATCTTCAAGACTGGTTCTTCAATTGAAGCAGCTTTTAACGACTGGAATGCTTGCATTTCTGCGTGGCCCATTTTAAACACAGCGTTCTTTCGTAGCAAATTAGTAAGCGGCTTGGCGATCTGGGAATAGTTCCTTATAAATTTTCGAAAAAATCCCGTTAAGCCTAGAAAAGACTGAACGGCCTTTATTGTTTTCGGAACCGGGAGTTTTCGAACAGCACTCGTCTTTTCTATGCCGGGCTTAATGTGACCATTTTTGACAATGTGTCCTAAGAAATCTACCGATGTTTGTAGAAAACGACACTTCTTCCATTTGATTTTAAGTCCCGGTGCAGCTGCAACGTTAAAAACTTGCTTCATTTTTGCAATGCAAAGTTCAGCCGTCTCCGCATGTATAATTATGTCGTCCATATATAAATCCAAGACGTCCTCGTCAATTAGGTTCCGGCACACATAATTCACAAATCGAATGAAAACAGCTGGAGAGTTACGGAATCCAAACGGCGTCTTGTTAAACTCGTACAATCCATTTTTCGTGATAAACGCTGTGTATTTTTTACTATATTCCTCAATGGGGACGTGGAAAAAGCGATTTTCCAAATCCATTACGGTGAAATATTTCGCTTCCTGCAGCTTCAGCAAAACTTCATCGACAATCGGCACGGGGAAACAGTCCTTCAAAACGTTTTTATTGAGTTGACGGAAGTCAATGCAAACTCGATTAGTCCCGTCCTTTTTCTTGACAATAATCATTCGGCAAGCGAAATCCGATGTGGATCGACGAATGATGCCCGCTTCTAGCCACTCATCAATCTGGTTCTTTACAGCATCCATCTCTCCTACTGCTACGTGACTTGGTGAATGTTAAAATGGCAGGATTTCACCGTCAGGAACAATCTTCAGCTTCACAGGACATTCCTCGGTATATGCAGCTGACCATCCTCTGCCCGATATGTTTGTACTGTGGGGGTACAACAACGTCAGTAAGTGACTGGACAATGTTAAAGGTACTTATCTGATTTGTTTCCTCAGTTTTCTCCCCCGAAGGAGGAGAAAACTTATAACCGGCCGGGGTAGACTTCATTTCAAACTTCCTGATGAAATCATCTCCTAGAATAGCATCGCATCCCATAACGCTGTCCTCCACAACCAGAAATTTGTGGCTCGTCCGTATGCTATCCACCTGCATTTCCGCAACGACTTCGCCTATAGGGTGGGTTGTTGTGTTGCCTAAGCCTTGTAATGCTGCACTGCCGTTAACTGCTACAACGCTGCCGAATCCGCTGCCGACTGTTCTTTGTACGAGGGAAACATCAGCTCCCGTATCCACCAGCGCATTAACCTTATTGGTGTTGACTGTCAATTGCTTCAGCCGATTTTTCCCATATATGACATTCACCACCGCATTGTTTGTGAATTGCTTTGACATGTCTCCGGTTTTGTTGCAGCGAAAGCATTACATCTCCGCCTTGCAGTCTTTCCGCAGGTGATCCGCCGACTCGCAGTACAACAATGTTGCTTTTTCAGCTTGGTTCCTGTCGAATTTGGCTTCACTTGTTGTTCCTTGTGAACTACACTTTCATATATATCATATTCGGTTTTTAATTCTTTGAATAAATTACACCGGTAAAGATGAAATCGGAAACCACTCTTCAGATTCAGACGGTCCACTGTGTATCGAATAATGGATTCAGTATCGACTATCCCTCGAGCGGTAATACGTTTCATTTGAAGCAAGTATTCATGAAACGGTTCATCTTTGGGCTTCTCACGTTCACTCAGCTGCTTGTGTATTTCAGCAACGCATATGTATTCTCTTTCGAACTCTTCTTACAATAATCGGTGTAGAGTATTATAGTCACACACTGTTGTAGTTGTTGATTCTAAGAACAGCTTTGCCGTGCGAGTCATTTTCGCCCTCGCCTGTACGTACTTCTGCTTTTCATTTAGTCCATAAGCGTCGGCGGTCAGTTCAAAATTACTTAGCCACTGCCTTATGGTCATGTTTTCACCGTCGAAGTCTGGTATTATTCTCGCGAAGTTTTCGACCACTAGCTAGGTGTCATTCTTTCCGACTTCATCCGCCTGGATTTTCAGTGATAGCAATTGAATCAACTGCTGCAAAAGTTCACCATCGTTGGTGGGTGCAGTAGGCGCGGGGGGTGTGGCGGGCTTTGCTGCTTCTGGAAAACCTCCTGCTGCTATTATTGTGTACGAGCAGCTGGGTAACACACTGTATTGCTTCTCTGTACCGCTTACAGAAAGCTCGTCACACTTAACCACTGTTGCTAAGGTTGAAGCTGTATTCAACGGCACATTTTTCGCTCTTTCCGAATCGCTCATACGGCTGCTGCTGTTAATCCGCTGTACTGCTCTCGTATTGTACGGTTTCCTAGATTGTGCCACTTGCTGTTGCCTCGCTTGCACTGCACTGCGCGGTTTTTTCGGGGTCTTCTTTGCGATCATGTAAATTTGGCCACAATTTAGATGACAATGTCGCGACATTTCTTTTTCGTAATAACCGCGTCGACGATAAACAAAATCATGTGCCAAATCCACGGCGAATCCACTATTAAACTATGTTCTCAAACGGTAGAGCCCCCAAATGTAATATTGAATAGTCTTTATTCATATAAACTGCTATATGTAAGTATTCGCGTAGCGGCTGTAGCAACAACTGAGTGACGACCGATGGGTTGAACGGCTTACTGTACAACGGCTTGCACACGACGGATGACGGCTGAGACACGACCTTTCGACTCCTCCGTAGAACGGGTGAAACACGACCCTCCTATTGACTGACACGACTAACTCGTAGAGCGGCTGACTGACGACGACTGCTCACACACACACAATAGCTACATACTTTACATAAATAACGTACCATTGAAATCGGTTGAAATTGATATGTTTGCGGATGCTTGGGTAAGGGTCCATATTTCACACCCAGTTCTACGTCTAGCATTCGTTGGAATTAGGCGTGTTTTTAATCGCTCCTGTCAAAAGCTTTCAAAATTTAAATTAATTTTTTAAAACGTCAGTCAATAGTTAATTTTATTGGAAAAAGCTTATATCGTCGAAGCAATCAATCCAAGAAATTCATATCGAATATTTTTTTACGTCGATACATCGAGAAAAGTGAACAATCCAAAGACAACTTCGGGACTGCTGGTATGGAAGTGCCCAACGGAGACGTCAAATACGAAATCGGCGGCTGTCGTCCAGAAAAGATGGCGAATGTCAAACGCAAATGATCGATGATGAGAAAGATGTTATCAGACTTCGACTTCCCTGGAAGGGATGAAGACTCAAGACCCGAAACCACAAAAGCAAGTGAATAAAGAAACAAGTTGACGTGGAAGGAGAGTGCTCCTACCAGAAGGGTTTTGTAAAACAATTAGTAAATCAAACAATATATTTTGCATATCAAAACATGACTAATATACAGATTCCATAAATTGAGTTCGAAAAATTATTATGTTTTTAAATTCGCGGCCATTTTGTTTCGAGTGTTTTGACCCGGTCGCTTAATAAGACATGATAATATATCAATATTAGAAACCATTTCTAAATTTTTTATCGGAATTCCTACATATTTGTAGTGTCTAGCTCCGTTGCAAACGTAAATCTCCCTATTATCACGTTTTAATGTTGTTGTAATTGTTAAATATTCAATCGGCTGTAACTGAGCTCTTTATTGTTCAATTATTGAGAAATTTTCAGAATACATTTGATTGCCTTCAAAAAACTTAAAATGTATCTTTTGGGAAATTTAAGGGTGCCATTTTGATTTTATAGGCAAAAACTTAAAATTTATAAAATGTACTATTATTAACAAAGTTGATTGAATTTGGACTTCTGAGGTATTTGTTGCCTTTGTACGCCTAAAGTCTCACCTCTGTGATTTTTTTCAGATTTTTCAGGTCAAAGGCGTCCAATCGCGAGGGGGGACACAAAATTTTTGTACATTTCCGCTTCCCCTGTACCTCTCAAAGCAAGCATTTGATACCCATATTGACCGCATGCGATGAAATATTTCTTTCAGAGGCCACTCCCCTGTATGAGGAGAACCACCCCCCCCCTCCTTAAACACCTGATAAATTTCTTCATATCGGGAAATTTGAAGAGGGCGTCATTTTGCACCTGCCTACAAAATCTTATGTTTCTAGCTTATGTAGTTGACACACGGACGGACAGACGCGACGCGATTTTAGTAGGGTTTTGTAAAATGATTTTACAAAACCCTAATAAAAGTGAAAAAAAAAACTACAAAACGAACTATCCCGGAAAAAATCATAAGTGCTCGAGGCACTAACGATAGCCAAAACTATTATGCAGCGCGGGACGGATTACAAGAGGCAATGGAAGTTGAGGAAAGTATCAAAGGTAATTCTTAAAGAGCTAATGATAAAAATTTTATTGAGCATTTAAAAAATAAAGAGAAGAAACCAACTTGTGGTTCTGCCGATTCTTCTGAAAAAGCCACCAACAAAGCAGAAAAAGTTCTGCCAACCACAAAGCGGAAAAGATATGGTTCCGCTGTTAGCCGTCGAAAATAAACTAAGCAATTTTGAAATCAAAAGAGTTAATGCAGAAAAATTAACTATTCAAATGAAATCAGAGCAGCCTGAAGTCCAGAAAGAGATTACGGCAAGAAAAGGCAGGAGTGACCAGACAAATAAAGCACCAATGTGTGATTTCATCGCCACCGTAGAAAATATGGCGGAAATACTGTACTCAGAAATGGAAGCCAATAACCTCTACCAAGAAAGGCGGTCTCAAAGTACAATTCCCATCCAGCGACATGAAGAAGAAAGGCCAATCCGAAAAGCAAGAGACGTTCTAAAAATAATACAATCTGCGGAAAATCAACAAACCAGTAAAGATTTGACTCCTTGAACTAGAGGAGCTCCGAGACCGCATAGGGCATTATTGGAGGAGCTGGTTAAAGACTGAAGAAGAGTAGAAGGCTAAAGAAGTGCTGTGGACTAAGTCTAAAGGGCACAAGCAGATAGCTTCACCATCAAACATCAATAAAAAAATGGCGTCAAGCCCAATCAAAGGAGATCAGGATAAAAGAAGGAAGAAAGAGGCACTTGATGGGCGTGGAACCCCAGATCACGGGTTCCAGGCAGTGGTTACAAAAGGAGCGAAGAAAGCTGCAAAGAGACTCCTTCAAAAACACCAGAAAATAAAGTTCGCACAAACTCCCAACAATAAAAAAGACATGACGTGAAACAGAAGAGAAAGAAGCCCCGATGAAGAGGGCACCACTCGTAAAAGCCCAAGATGACCGATCGTACGCAGAAATGATGCGGGATATCAGACAAAATGTAAGACCCAAAGACACCAACACTGCCATTAAAGCAGTACGACTAACGTGGTCGGGCCACATGCTGTTCGAATTTGGAGCAGAGGCCGACAAGAGGAAAGCCTTATGCGACGCAGTAAAGAAAATCCTTGGCAAAAGCGCCACTATAGCCTCGCTCGAGCCGATGGCGAGGATCGAAATAAGAGACAGATAGAAGAGATAGAAGAGGCCATCAAAAGGGAGTTCCCTAGGGGAGGAAGGATCAAAGCAAGGCTTACACCAGAAAACCATAGGGGACAACGCACATTGACTTGACCGAAAAGCACGCAAAACAATTTCTAAATAAGGGTAAAGTACGAATAGGGTGGGTTGTCTGCTGGATACTGCAAAGAGCAGCGCCTCTTCAATTTTTCAAATGCCTTGGCAATTGTCGCACCGCATAAGTATGCAAAGGACCCGATAGCAGTTGCCCATGTTACAAATACGGTGAAATATGAATTAAAAGGAAAGAATGTAAGGATGCTCATCCAAGACCAGATTTTGGGCACGTCTCGGGATCAGGAAAACGCTGGATTTTCCAGGAAGCCCTAGCCAAGGCAAAATCAGAACTTTGATGACCCGCATGCTACAGCTAAACCTACACCACAGTTCAACCGTCCAAAATCGACTTGAGCAGTTTGCGAGGGACACGAAAGCCGACTTTATGCTGCTGAGTGAGCAACACTATGATAAAAGTTCGACGTCATGATATCCTGATGAAACTTATACTGCCGCCATCTGGGTTCGGGATAGTAATTTTCAGACGGAGAGCTGTGGATGGAGGGATGGTTTTGTATGGGTTCGGTGCTCAGAGACCACTTTCCTTAGTGTGTATCTAACGCCCAATGAATCCATATCATCTTTCCAAGCAAAGTGAATGCTTTGGAGAGCACAATCTTGCACGCAGACGGCAACTTTCTCGTTCGGGGAGACTTCAAACTAAAGCAATCGAATGGGGCATGCCTGAAACAGATCCGTGGGGAAAATGAATCCTGGAAATGACGGCCATGATGGCGCTCGTCGTACTAAGCATCGGACCAACATTCCGCCATTTGGCTGTAAAGGCACCATACCGTACGTGACATTCGCCTCGGAGTCCTTAGTACGGAAGATAAACAATTGGAGAGTATTAGAGGACTACTCAGCCAGTGATCATCAGTGCATTCTGCTTGAGATCAGTGATGTTGTCTCTCGAAGTCCGTGCTCCCAGCTTTCTACAATTGGGTGGAACAATGGAAGGATGGACGTCAAGGGGTTCGTTGAGGTGCTCACATCAAGTGCCTTGCTGTAGGGGAATTCGCCGGGCACGGAAGAATTTGCAGCTCAAGACGTGGTGAGTTCAACTATGAGCATCATCATGGCTGCTTGCAATACTTCTATGCCCCGTCGAAAACCCCAGCACGGCAAGCCCCCAGTGTACTCATGGTCGACTGAAATTGCTGAAAAGCGAAGGGAGTGTCACAATCTCGGTGAGAGGCTCAACGGGAATGGAACGGTGACGAGGTATGCAATCGGGTAGCAGCATATAATCTGGCCAGGAAATGCCTTCGTAAATTAATCAACAGTAGCAAGGCTCGCTGTTGGCAAGATTTAGTCGAGTGTCCACTCTTCACTTCTTTTCACTGAAAGAGAGGAAGGCTCCAGGTCCAGATGGTATTTCAGCTGAAGTGTTGCGGCTTTTCTATCACCATTGTCCTAACTTGCTGCTCAGCACATTCAACGCTTGCCTATGCAACGGAGTTTTCCCAGGACAATGAAAGGTGCCAAGGCTCGTGCGGATGAGCAAGGAGAAGGGAAATTCCGGATCGTCAGCTGCATACCACCCCTTATGCATGCTAGACACGGCTGGGAAAATGATAGAAAAACAAATCAAGGAAAGACTCACTGACACGTTTCATACTGCTGGGGACCCATCAGCTTGGCAGTACGGCTTTAGAGCAGGGTGTTCTACTATTGATGCGATTGCAGAGGTGGTGAGCATGGTGCAAAAGGCAGAGTCATATACGTGCATCCAGCAACAAATCGTCCTGTTGGTGACACTCAACGTCAGGAATGCCTTTAACTCCACTAGATGGGTAGATATTCTGGATACACTGGAAAATCCTTTTTAACTTATAATATCTAATGTGGCTTTTGAGGGACTACCTAAAGGACCGAAGCCTGCTCTACGACACGCCACAGGGCCAACAAAGGATGGCTGTTACATCGAGTGTTGCCCAGGGATCTATCCTTGGTCTTGGTGGTGGAATGTGTCTTACGAGGGATGCTGAGACTGGAGATGCCGGATGAATCGCGCTTGCTTGGTCGTTGGCGCATCCAGCGACCATACAAGCGGAACTTAGGCTAGGTACGCTAATCCGCCGATTGAGAGACTAGATGACTGCTCGAGGGTTCAGTTTAGCACTGGAGAAAACCAAAGTGGTCATCTTGACACAAAAAGAATCCCTAGAGTAAGGATGATTAGTATTGGAGACATACTAGTCGAATCAAAGCCAGCGGTGAAGTACCTAGGACTACTGATCGACTCAAAGATGAGTTTCTCTGGGCAAATCAGGGCAACGGCTGAGAAGGCTGCGTCGAGAGTATCGGCTCTGCGTTAACTTGTGGCCATCGTAAGGAAACCCAGCCCATTAAGAAGACGCATCTTGATGAGTGCTGTAGGCTCAGTGCTACTGTATGGAGCAGAAATATGGGGTGACGCTCTCAGTAAGAAGGTATACTGAAAACGTTTGGACAGGTACAGAGAAGAGGAGCACTGAGGATTGCGTCTTCGTAACCGACAATTACTGATTCGACGATGAGGGTTATTACAGGCGTGATACCTGTTGCCCTCCTTACTAGAGATTGCCACACTATTTACCTACGTCAAAATAAGGATCTGAGGAGATGGTTGTCCGCGAGGAGAAACAGCGCTCATTCAACGGTTGGCAGCAGTCTTGGGTGAATTGTATGAAGGGAAGGTGGACTGTACGCCTCATCCCGGATGTGAGACCGTGGGTAAATCGAAGGCATGGTGAGACTGACTTCTATCTGACGCAGCTTTTGAGCGGCCATAGGTGTTTTCAGTCTTACCTGCACAAGATTGGTAAGTCACGGTCCCCGATTGTCGGTTTTGCTCAGGACAGGAAGACAATGCCTACCACACATTTTTTGCATGCGTAAAATGGAGCAAGCTACGAAAGTACCTCTACAGGAAGACGGAAGAGCTCGCTTCGGATAATATAGTCGGGGTGATGCTCGAATTGGTTGACAAATGACTCACAGCAGCGGGGCTGGAGGATCGCTTGTCTGGTAATTCCTCTTCCCCTCTTCCCTCCCGCAAGAAGAGGGATCCCCCAGCTTGAAAGCACCTCACGGCGTAACAAAACGAGAACTGGCCCAAAGTAATGTGTCAAACGGTTTCAGGTTGGGTTCTCTGGTTGACAGGGGCGGTGTTTAATGGGTAGTTTAGTCACCTTCTTGCAATTATGGGAGTCTCACACTCTGTGCGTAAATAATATTCAACTGCCAACCACGAAAAATACTAAAGCTGGACGTTGCTACGGCAATTTTTACCCACAGGCCAACCCAACTGTTCAACACCTCATCCCATTTGTACGCCGCCAGACTTGTCCTCCAGCGGACATGGTTAGTTATTAACCGGTTAAGTTTTGGCTATCTACGCTGCAAAAATTCACCCTCCTGTTTATTTTACAGACCCCCGGTCCAGCGAGATTTGCGGTAGAGTGCCTCCCTGCAGCCAGCCTCAGGATACAGATGCCCCGCCGCATCCACCCGAGTAACGTGCCTCGCCAGGTAGGCGCACTTTTCTTTCCTACGTTGCGTCCGAGGATTACCAGCAACATCTAGTACTAGCCTTCAGGATCTCGTAGACCACTATTGCCATCGGAGGAGTTAAGGGGGAAGCAACAGTGCCTGTCCTGTAAGTGCGGCCACATCAGAAGGCGACGCAATCGGCACGCTATGAACAAACCCGCTAAAAGACATCACCTGTTCGACATGAGCTGCGAGCCACACTGTTTTTAATAGACCAAATATTTTTTTAAAGAAGCACGTGTTGGTTACCAATAAATGTCTAAGTTGAGCTCAGGTGTTTTCCTTGTCTACTGAAGGACTCAAACGTGTTGATAAGTAGTAAGTAGCGTGGCCACTAAAAGGTGCCTGTGCCCTTACTCTTAAGGATCACACGCCTTAGCTAACTAACATAAGCTAGGTATTCCTAAGCCACAAAATCTAACAGGAGAATGTATCACCAAATAGTCCAACATTTCGAAATGAAATTTGCTCAGGTCATTGTCTGCATATAACTGTAATATTTCTAAAATAAAGTTGACAATATTTTTTTGTGCGTCGGTGTCGGTCCGCAAGCTGGGAGTGGATAAAAGCCAATTTCGAAAGAATTTTCAGTCGTTTTAGGGGCAAATATAGCGTCTTTCATCGATCGAGTAAACCTCTGTAATGTTTTTCAAATTATGTTATAAGTCCGTAAAGGACAGTAGGGATGGAATGCTGCCTCTGTGAGCTAAAGCTGGAAACGACTTGGTCTAAGGACGCGTACATATCCAACATAGCTGTTTGTCGTGTCACGGGGCAGGTTTTTTTCCTACCACTAATCTCTTAATTAGTATTTCACATGTAGGAATTACTAGTAGCACTCATCGGACTAACTAAAAAGAAGATCGAGGCCAGAACTGAAGGTGCTACTTATCTTCATATTATGTTATCTTGCTTTGGTGGCGTGGACTCGGGCAACAACCTCGTCTTTGACGAGGAATGTTGTGGCTCACGACAAAAAGTAGGGCATTCTGATGGAGCTAGCGCCCGCTTGCATCGCTCCCAGTCGGACCTAAGGTCCCGATGGTACGATTCCACATACTTACTCTCTATCCAAGAAAAAGCCTGTTACGGGTGAACCTGCCTTCTTCTTATGGTCAGGCTGCCAGTAGTTTTTAGGGTTTTGTAAAATAATTTTACAAAATCCTACTAAAATCGCGACCTGTCTGCCCGAACTTTTCAAAACAGGTCTTAATTTGATACTTTTTGCTTCGAGGGACGTACAGGGAGGGGAAATACACGAACAATTTGTGTCCCTCCCCCCCTCGCGATTGGACAACTGTGGCCCAAAAAATCGGAGAAAAATTATGGTGTTTATGAGTACAACAACAACAAATAGTTTAGAGGTCGAAATTCACAACTTTTTAAAAATAGTATGAACATCGAATTTCACATTTTCCCAAATAAAATCGCATCGGTACCCTTAAACTGAACGAAATTGGATATTTACGTAGTCCTATTAAGGGTTCTTCAACTTTGTACGTTTGACGAAAATCTAATGATATACACGGAAGTTATAGTCGTTTCTGCAATTACAACAACAATGACACATGCTTTTGGTATTTTATGGAGTTTCCATCGAATCAGTCACTGCAGTTTTGACTCGATCTTCTTGAAATGGTCTAATAAGGCCAATAACATTAATATTTTTGAGAATTCATGATTTGAGTGATTTTAGTTTGTTTGCAACAAAAGGGCGACCGTTGAAAGTAGAAAAACAATGGATTTTCCTTTGAACGTGCACATCTCTTTGACATATTTCTTGACGTTATTCATTGCTGGTGACTGCATTTCTGAGAAGTTGGATACAAAACCCTTCTGACATGAGCGTAGGTCTGTTTACCCAACTTGTTTAAATTGGAACTAATGAAACAAAACATTCTCTCCGAGCTAAGGTCGTCGCTTTAAGAAGTTTCAACAAGTAAAGCAGTTATTACCTACATTTAACTAATATAGCAAATGTTCTTCTAACTTACACTTAGAACTTTACTTGATCATTTACTTCATTTTTGTAAATGAAAAGAACTCGCCATTGAAACGAAAAGACGTCTGAAAAGCGCCGGACCCTGATAGCAATGACTTCAAATATACCGGACCCCAATCATCCTTGCCCTTAGTAACACGGGCTAACAGTGAAAGTTCATATTACTCGTACTCAAAAACGATGGAGATAGCACTATCAATATCAACTATCAATGGTGGAAGACCGTGGCAAAGTGCGTTACTCTTGCTCTGGTATGTCGCACCTAACTTGAATGAATTTCTCTCTGCATCACGTCCTGGAGTATTCCATTGGTCCTGAGCGTAGGCCTTTCACTAGGCGCTATCATAGCTTTTGAGTCGTCGGTAAAAATTAAAACTACTCCAGGAGCACAATACGAAATGCAAATATACAATATAAACAAGCATTTGTGAATATCACTTTTTGACATGTCGCAATAGACAAGTTCATGTAGTTGATCGAGACTTTATCAAGCTCAATTGCAATGTTTCTAATATCCGTTTGAGTTTATACTAAACCCGAAAAGGCACCAGCTTGGGAAGCTATGACAAAGAATCATGGCCAATTCAAATTTAAACGATGAAAGGTGGATGGTCAATCATCGACCTTTTTGGATAGTGGTAATGCCTCCTCATACAGGCCCAAAAGCGGAAGCATGACATCACAATGTGAACCAGGTTTTAAGACCAATTGACCTGTTCTTTTTTAGACCAATTGAACAGCTTTTGACTGTGATGTCGTGCTCGTTAATTGCTTACCTTCTGAGCCTGAGTAAGCAGGCGTTGAAAGAGGACAACCCACTTTGTTGCTTCGAGATATATAAGGAGTCGGAATGGATGAGGAGAGCTCTTATTTTTCTCGGTTAGTTCACAATAAGTTTCGAAACTGTCAACAGTGGATTATTATCGCCAATTACACACGTTAAGTGTTTCTTTGCTTTTAAAATTAGAAGTACAAGAGAATTAAGCTAGTGTGAATAGGGCAGAGTGCATCTAATGTGAAGCATTGAAAAGGATATTGAGAAGTGGAAATTGTGTGCATTGTGAGTGGTAAGACATTAAGAAATAGTGAACTAAATCAAACTAGTGTGAATAATTAAAGTTATTAAAACGGAGGTTTATTGAGGTAAGGTGTAGAGTAAGGGGGAAATGCCCAAATTGAAAAAGTATGTCCAGGAAGAGGAGATGTTGCTTTAGTTGGTAAAAAGAAAGACCGTAAAGTGCAAGTAATCTCAAGTGCATCGCTGGGTTTTGTAGTGAGGGTCCGGTACGAGTAAGGCGAAGTATCGAGTGGCAGAAGAAAGGGACTCCAATGTCAACATTTTCCCTTGCGATTAAAAGGAAGAAGAAAAATTTAACGCTTGTAGTATTGCTAGTCACAAAATATATTTGATTTGGAGGCCCACTGGCTTTACGTGTAGCTCTCACGCTCATCTTCCGAAACAGAATACGTTGCAAAAACTACAGCCCAACGGCTGGACTAGAGTGGAGGGTCCTCAAAATGACGTGTGAGAATTGAGAGAAAAATTACCAATTTGTAGTAATCGAGCAGCCCACCTAGGCAAACTGCTCGAGGGAGCTTTACGAAGAAAGACAATTTCATAATAATAACAACACAATAAGTGCGGAACAATTTGATACGCAACTTATTAACATTATTATTACTAACCCGAAATTATTATTTGTTATTATTTTTTCGAAGAAAAAATAATAACAAATAAAACAAGTTGGGTAAACAAACCTACGCTCATGTCAGAAGGGTTTTTAACCCAACTTCTCAGAAATTCAGTCACCAGCAATGAATAACGTCAAGATATATGTCAAAGAGATGTGCACGTTCAAAGGAAAATCCATCGTTTTCCTACTTTCAACGGTCGTCATTTTGTTGCAAACCGACAAAAATCACTCAAATCATGAATTCTCAAAAAATTAATGTTATTGACCGTATTGGAAAATTTCAAGAAGATCAAGTCAAAACTGCAGTGACTGATTGGATGGAAAGTCCATAAAATACCAAAATCATGTGTTATTGTTGTTGTAATTGGAGAAATTTCAAACGGCTATAACTTCCGTGTATATCATTCGATCTTCTTCAAACTTACAAAGCTGAAGAACCCTTAGTAGGACGTAAACGTTGAATTTCGTTCAGTTTAAGGGTACCAATGCGATTTTATTGGGGAAAATGTGAAACTCGATGTTCATACTATTATTAAAAAAGTTGAGTGAATTTCGACCTCTAAAGTATTTGTTGTTGTTGTACTCATAAACACCTCCCACCATAATTTTTTCAGATTTTGTGGATCACAGGTGTCCAATCGCGAGGGGGGGGGGACACAAATTGTTCGTGTAATTTCCCTCCCTGCCTGTCCCTTGAAGTAAAAAGTGTCAAATTAAGACCTATTTTGAAAAGTTCTCATCAAGACCTTTCATTTGATACCAATATCGGCTACCTTTGATGAATTTTTGGGGGGGAGGGCTCTCCCCTATATGGGGAGACCCCCCTTAAATACCTTTCTAAATTTTTTGTAAGTGAACTTTGAAGAGAGTACCACTTTACACTTGGATACAAAACTTGATGTTTCTAGCTTATGTAATTTGCGAGAAAAAGTGCTGTGACACACGGACGGACGGACGGACGGACGGACAGACGGACAGACTGGTCGCGAAACTAGTAGGGTTTTGGGTTTACAAAACCCTAAAAAGCGATAATAGCAAACCCATTGCGACACAGTCTAGCGAAGCAATTGCTAGATTGTATCGTGATTGTGTTAGTGAATGGTCGTTTTTTGTTGTTGGTGGTATCGAATGTGCAGACACTTATCTGCGTCCAAAGATACATAAAGAAATTGAAAGTTTCTTAGGACCCTTGCTAAGCGTGCCATTAGTTAGATCTGGATTGGGTGAACGTAAGACATTATCCAGAAAAAGTAGTTTCCACTGTGTAATCACTGCTTTGAATGTGGCTCAAAGAGGAATTTTTCGAATGAAATTCAACACAATTGCGCCCAACCCGAGTGTAGTCTGATACGGGAATTCGATCGGAGTTTGTTGTTTTCGATGGTTTTGTTAACGAAATACTTAACACTTCTTTGAAGTCCGCCATGTAATCTAAAGAAAATTGGAAAATTTTTCGATTCGCATTTGAGAAAAGCTTCGGCAAGTGCAAAAGTGCAAACCAGTTGAAGTAAAGTATTGAATTTATTCAGTCAAAGTTTGGTAATTGGTTGCAGTGAAGTGATTTTGAACAATTGGCTGCAGTGAAGTGATTTTGAACAAGGACGTTCAAAGTGAGATTATGCACTATTTCATGATTTATCTCAATTTTGATCATTTACAATTCACGCAATGTTGCAAAATATTGCGATAAATCGAAATATTGAAACCTTAAAGGAATTAGTAAAATGTCTCTTGCTATTTAACGCATAAAGAAGAAGAATAAAAAAATTACACGCACGTACGGTTCTATTCCAAACTAAACAGCAAAACAGGAGCACCAAGCTATTTTAACGGAATTACTCGGTTGGAGTTTACAGAGTGAAGCAAATATAAATTAAATTATAAATTGAAAGCGGGAGTAGGCTCTTGACACACAAACACTTATAAAACATCCAAAAATAACTGCACATGTATATTTAATATTAAGTATAAATAGTTAATTTAATGACAAGCAACGATGCATCATTACAAATAAAGGCCCTTACCTGCCTCAACAACAAGCGCTCGTAGGAGAAAGACTGGATGCGTACCCTTTTTGTTTGTTAATAAAAACAAAAAAAAAATTGAAATCTTGATTCAACTTAGACACGATAGTAGATAATGAAAAGTTACACATTTTCACATTTTTTCTCTTATATATTAACATAAAAGATTTAATGAAACAGGATCTGGAATAACTGTCGATATCCCTGTATAATAAACTTAAATGGATTGCAGTGTTTATAAATACATACAACAATAACTTTTCGATTATATAATCTGTTTGTTTTTAGTTCATAAGTATATATATTTTTACTTTTGTCACGCATACCGTTCAATGTCATTCATGAAAAAATAAACAGCAGGTTGAATTCGGCTCCAATTTCTTGTATGAGTCAATCGTATTTTCTTAGTTTTCTTTTACAATTTCGTTTGTTAACCATACCATTTGTCAGAGTATAACATCTAAAATGAATAGATAAATTGAAGAAAACCTTCTGTCTTTTCATTTTTATGGAACTCTGAGCAGGTGTGGGAACCGCTTCGTTTGCTAGCCACTACACTCATGAGCTAGTCTTCGGGTGAGCTCATCCCTTTTCCTTTATATTACAGGTACTCTTGCAGGATAAAGTGGCTTTCCACACAGGTTTCTTATTTATGACAAAGTGTTATATGAGCCAGTCACCGTGGAACGAGCGTGTGTCGAGAATGCTGGTGGCGGCTTGTTTATATATGAGAACATGGTCAATCTGGTTGAATGTGCAACCGTTTAGGGATACCCACGTTCTCTTATGGATGTCTCGATGCGGAAAGTGTGTGGAGCTTACTGTGAAGTGTCTGCTAGTAGTAAAGTCTATCAGGCGGTGTCCGTTGTCGTTGGGCTCAGCATGGAGGCTATGTCCTCCGGTTCTTCATCTGATTTCTTGCACTGCGAGGATGTTGATTTTATATTTCTTTATTTCACCCAGGAGTTGTCGCAGTACACCTGGCCTGTTCAATGATCTAACATTCGAAGTTCCAAATGAATAGTCCAATATACGCTGCGATAGTCATTGTTGTTTGTTCAATCCCATCTGAGGCTGTTTCCGTAGTTCCATGCCGAGTAAATACAAAGTAGAGCATTGTCAGTGCTTCAACTTAGTCGGTTTTGGTCCACAAGTGGTATTTTATTTTGCACATAATCACCGGCTAACCGATTAGGGCACCCTCTACCCGCCACCTGAAGATTCATTTGATGGGGAACCGAAAACCCAAACGGATCTTTTATCTTCTAATTAGTACATTAAAATTTAGTATTTGATCTTATCCAATCTTTTTTAACTTCCATATACGGATGTCAAAAGCACTTTTCAAACAAGTAAGCTGATCATTTATTATATGGTAAATGATTAATCCAAGCATCCGCAAATATTGAACGCTTTTGAGCGCCGGGTCTTGAGGCAAAAAATCGGAGCAAAGCTAAATGGGGACCAATGGTGAATTAGATACAACCATGAGCTGTATGAAATTTTTGTCGAACCGAAGGTCTCAACGGTTGTAAGACTGCGGAAGCTGCAATGGGCTGGAAACATGGATCGTATGGATGAACAACGAATACCCAAAAAGGTATTCGCTGGCAGAACTGAAGGCTGGAGACCATTGGGGAAACCGAGGAAACGCTGCTCTGACTTGGTCGACGAAGACAGTTTATCGCGGCTCGGATTTCGAAATTGGAGGATGCGGCCAATGGACCGAAACAGTTGGAGGCACTATTTGCTGGGAGCGAAGATCCAAGAGGGGCCGTAGTGCTACAAAGAAGAAGAAATGGTTGGAAATATTCCGGATCCAGAAAAGCCTCGTACTCTTTTGCTTTTCGGGAGTATCGGCTCTGAGTCGACTTATGGCCTGAATAGTGTAGGTTCAGTGCTACTGTACGGAGCAGAAGAATGGAGCGACACTCTCAGTAAGGAGGTTTACCGAAAACACTTTGCACAGGTACAGAGAAGAGGAGCACTGAAGATTGCATCTTCGCATCCAACAGTCTCTGATTGGGCGATGATAGTTATTGCAGACGTGATACCTGTTGCCCTCCTTGCTAGAGAGCCCCGCTTTATTTACCTGCAACGAAGCTAGGACGCAAGGGACAAGGTTTTCCGCGAGGAAAGACAGCGCTCACTCAACGATTGGTAGCAGTCTTGGGAGAATGACACGAAGGGCAGGTGCGCAGTCCACAGTCCCCATCCTACATGTGAGACGATGGTTAAACCGAAGGCATGGCGAGACTGATTTCTACCTGACCCAGCTTTTGAGCAAGCGTGGGTGTTTCAGTCTTACCTGCACAAGATTGGTAATTGCCAGTTTTGCCCAGGAGAGGAAGACGATGCCTGTCGCATATTTATTGCGTGTAAAAAATGAGACAGGCTGTGACGGGACCTCTACTGGGAGACGGGAGAGAGTTTGTTGTTTTTTGAGGGGATTATTGTAGGATAGTAGGTCCGATAAAATAGTGTTTTTTTGTTATATTTCATTCTTTTTTTCACCGAAATTTGACATAACATCAAACGTAAAATCATACTTTCTATTCGATAGCAATAATATCAGGAAATCGTTAGCATACAAACGAACTGCATTTTGCTTTTGTTTATCGATGAACTTTTGTAGGTTTGGATTTGGTGTCCTTTGGTGCTTTGACAAATACGCAGCTGTGAATATAATACGGTGCATCTGCCTGATTATTACATAGAGGCTATCCGAGGGTCGGCACCAGCCCTTAAGAGGACGGGTTTTTAGAGCCAGACTAACGATAAGCGAGAGTTTGCCCAACTGAACCTACACCATCAAATCACCGGTGGAACTTTGAACATATTCTTAGACCTACCGAGGTTTTAACGGGACTATTTTGGTTTATTTCTTAGATTGGAACCATTCGTGTTCAAGTTTTACCTTAATAGAACCATACTTCAGGAATTAGTCCAAAAAAGATCTGCTAGCGCAAAATTTCAATCTTAATTTATTGTTTTAATCGTATTTTCAGGTATTATTACAGGATCAAAGTCTACTTTGCATTTATGCTATCCAGATAGTACCAGGAGGAGGAGGCCTTAACTACACCTCTCTTATTTTAATCTGAAACTTTTCCAAATTATTCTTTGTAAATTTCAGTCACAAATAATTAAAAATCTTCAGCAAATTTATGCACCTTTAATTCTTTACGCGATCCTTGAGATGACAGGATGTCTCATTTCAAATTAATGCGTCTAGACTCTAACTTTTAAATTTTTTTCAGGTAAAGAGAATTAGATATAAATCACATTTGATTGACTGTTAAAACAGAATACCATATCCAAGAAGTCAGGGTCACGTAGTTCTGAAAAAGTTAGCCTCAAGTTCGAACTCTATTGTTGATGATGAGATGTATTTTGAGCCATTCTTCGTGAGGATTGTGAGCCCAACTAGCTAAAATGGTTCCTGTTATAAAAAAGTCTTCAACTTTGCTAAGTGAACAATCATTCATATTGGTACTGATCGTATCACTTCTAGGATAATATCACATTAACGGAATGAGATATACTTATCTAACTTATATCTGCGCTAAGATTCAATCTCAACTGTGATATACTTTCATTATGTATGTATGTATATTTATTCTGAGAGAAAGCTTGTTCTCCTAACTATTTTATTCTACTGAAAAACTAAATTACGCTTCCCATTTTTTATTCAGAGTCATATTGTACATCTTTAAACCTCAACATGTAAGTTGAATAAAAAGTCCACCACTCATTGTGCACCAACAGATCAACGCAATTATCCACAAATCATATCGAATTTTCCAACGCTTCTTTCATAGGAAGTCAAAACCAGCAAGTTTCCCACATACTAATTTCTATAGTACCTATCTAAAAATCCTTCCTTAGCCTTACTTATCATTTTGTTCTTCTTTCACCAAGAAAAAACTTACGCATATCTCTTCTTTTTACAGAGGAGTCCACAACATGAGGAGACATTCAGTGTTCATTAGGGAGGCAAATGTTCAATTTATATCAACAGGAAGAATACTTTTTCATAAGTTAACAGCTCCAAAAATTTGTTGTTTTGTAATCATTAAAAGATGCGGTTTATGTTCTGTTGATTTCTTGTTTCAAATAAAGATCTTTGAATCTAATGCTGTCTAAAATAACAATTTATAACAAGACAACCATTCATTCCTGAAGTTTTTAAGCTCTCCTTTGAAACTATTAACACTGGCTTATAATCTTAGTTCTTATTATCCTTAAGAAACTCAAATCAAAGAACTTTAACACTTTACCTGAAAAACGACTTGTAATACTGTCTTTAATCGTAGAAATCCATTCATCAATGCACCATCGATCCTCAACAACAAAATTAACTTTTTTCTTTTAAAGAAAAAGATAATTGACCTGCGGATATCATATAAACAAAATAATTAACTAAAAAAATTAACCATTGGCATAATATCATTTTACCAATAATTCCACCTTCAACATTTTTCCTCTAAAACTTGATAGAAAATAAAAACAAGTTGGGTAAACAGATCTACGCTCATGTCAGAAGGGTTTTGTATTCAATTTACAAACTGCATTCACGCAGATCGAATCAAATCAAGAAACATGTCAAAGACGATTTTATTGGAGAAAGTATGAAATACGAAGACCATACTATTATTAACAAAGTTGAACGAATTTCGACTTCTGAGGTTTTTGGTATTGTTATACCCATAAATATCTCCCTTGATAATTATTTCAGATGTCCATTCGCGACGGAGAAAACACATTTTTCATGTATTTACAATCCCCCCCCCCCCCCCCCCCTGTGTCCCCACTGAAGCAAAAACTGACAGTTCAACAACTGTTTTAAAAAGCTCCCATGAAAACTTTTATTTCATACTCATATCAGCTACGTTTGATGAATTTTTTTTTTCAGGGGCCACTCTCCTGTACTGTTATCATCGATCAATGGCCAATTTTTTCGAATCCTAGAATGGTTACAAAACCCTTTTGCTAGGAGCTCTCTCCTGCCTCCTTGACTTGTTTCACTTATGAGCATTAATTGTAGGTACTCATCTTCAGTTATTCATTCAATTGAATCAAGTGTTCAAAGCATGCACCTTAAACGTTGAAGTTGGGAAAAAATAACTCAAAATTATTCAATCTTCGCATTTAAAACAGCCACTATTTTGTTTTACGATTACTGATACCACTAACTGAACCGATTCTCAAAGATATACTCGTACATGACACCTATCATTCCTGAAATTTTCATGCAAATCCTAGCAAACCTGTAGTGTCTGAGTCGGTAAAAGGCGCATGTTGTTCCATAGCCATATGTTGCGATAGTAATAAATGCAGCGCATATTGTTCCATAGTAATACAGGAAAATTCAAACCACTAGAACTTCGCTAAATATGATTCAATCTTTATGAAACTTTCAGGAGAGATCAATCTTATAAATAGACATCTACGTACTGAATTTCATTGAATTTAAACGTACCGTTAAGATTTTATTCAAGAAAACATAAAATCAATAAATCATACTATTACTAACAAAGTTGAGTTAACTGCGACTTCTCATGTATTTGTTGTTGTTGTACTCACCAAGGCCTACATCCCTAATTTTTTTCAGATTTTTCGGATCACAGGTGTCCAATCGCGAGGGGGGGGGACACAAATTTTTCGTACATTTCCCCTCCCTGTGCGCCCCTCGAAGCAAACTTTGCCAAATTAAGACCTGTTTTGAAAAGTTCTCATCAAGACCTTTCATTTGATACCCATATCGGCTACCTTCAATGAAATTTTTTTTTCGGGGGGTCATTCTCCTATATGGGGAGACCCCCCTTAAAGACCTTATAAAATTTTTTCGTAGTTGAACTTTAAAGAGATCACCACTTTACACCTACACACAAAATTTGATGTTTCTAGCTTAAGTAGTTTCCGAGAAAAACTGCTGTGACACACGGACGGACGGACGGACGGACGGACGGACGGACGGACGGACGGACGGACGGACGGACGGACAGACGGACAGACGGACAGACTGGTCGCGAAACTAGTAGGGTTTTGTAAAATTATTTTACAAAACCCTAAAAAACGCATTAACTAATCCCTTTAAATTGTTACCGCTGGCTCAAAACAACAATTTAACTATTTACAAAACACCTCCAACAAATTCCATAAATCCGTTTTCAACTCCAACTTATTATCCATTCATCTATCGATACATCCAATTATCAGCCAAATTTTGTCTTACCACCAAACTTCAATATCCTGCAGAAATAATTTGAAAACCTGTTAAAATAATGGATCTGAAAAATTGGTATCAGCATCAAGTAGGCAAATTTACCAGTCCTTTCTAATCGTTTACCATTCGCCAGTCAGTACCTGCCAGCATCATGCCACAGATCCATTCACAAGATATTTTCTAGTCACGACAATGAGAATCGAACAACCCAGCTCAAAATTTTAAGTAAAACTCGGTTGAAATACTAGGCGCCCAGAAATGCAAATCTTCAGCAAGCAAATTAAGTTTAAAAAAAAAACTTTTTTCTCAGCAAACGATTCCTCGAGGTATGCAATTCTGAAAAAAACTTTTCACTCAAATTGAGTATGTGTCCAGGATAAAATCCTGCATATATTGCATTTCATTGGTAGATGGCGGCATTACACTAAAATGGAACTTTTGAAACCTCTTTAATTGTTGATTGAGAAAAATATTATTTTACTTTCGTTATTGTTTTTATCTGCAGATCCTGGATATCCAATAGCATATGCATATTTATCTATAATAAATGCATATTTATCTTCGATTTGTATGAAAAAATTGGCACCCTTAGAATATGCAATCGCAATTTACTAACTTGAAATGATTATGTGTCTCGGGTTGTTGTCTAATCTAATTATCACAACTAGATGGCAGTATAACAGTGAAAAACATTTATTTAAATTATTTAATGATGACTTCAAAAAAACGAATATAATATTTTTCTAATAGTTATGCTCTGGAGGCATGCTGTAAAAATTTTAATTTTAATGCATAATTAACTCAAATCTAATTATTCTAGATTCAACTTGGGAGGAAGATAATGATTTTTATTTTACTTATTAATAGTTTCAAACTGCAATCAGATTTAACTTGGTGCAAATACAAATTGCCCTGTATTTTTCTTGACGATTCAAATATGTATTCCAATAAGACACCTGAAATATTCCGTTATCAGTTCAATTAGGCAAACATAATCTTTATTTTTCCTTCAGAATATATTTTTCTGTTCCTTTAATTTGACGTAATTCTACCATGCATTATGGAATTAACATATATAATCTAATGATAGTAGATTTTTAAATATTTTATGGCATATAAATTAACAATTATATATAAGTTACCAACTTCTACAACAAAAAGAACCATTTGCTGTATTTTTCGGGCGATCGGTGAATTTCTTCCTGTATTGCCGTCATTACGCCGTTAAACGCACTTCCGGGTTATGTTAATAGAGTTGGTTGAATTTTTTCCTTTTTCCATTTAATTGATAATATTTAGTAATTTTCATTTGATAACATT
Source organism: Odontomyia ornata (assembly GCA_963969285.1). Lineage (NCBI taxonomy): Eukaryota > Metazoa > Arthropoda > Insecta > Diptera > Stratiomyidae > Odontomyia > Odontomyia ornata. The sequence continues at coordinate 89,729,103 of OZ017741.1, read as the reverse complement.
TGATATTGTTTTTTTGACTTATTTTTTGGTTGATATTATTTAAATTTAGAGTACCATGTGGGCCATTACGTTTTTGAGTACTTTAATGTTTTAAAACCTTGCTTTATGTTTTTATAAAATTTATAACGATTGAATTATTATAGCACATTTGAATTTGAAAAGGTGGAATGGAGAAAAATAAATATATAAAATGCACGGTGTCTCAAAAGAAAATTTATATTTAATACTTATATTCTGTGCCAAAGTTAGATAACACTCTTGGCACCTGGATTGCAGAGCTTTTCTGGTTTAGTCAAATTTAAGTACAAAATTCAAATACGCTTTATTTCAATTATATAAATTCGAATAAAAAATAACTTTTCTTTATTCTGATAAATTGTAACATATTAATATCACTTTATTCCCAACCTACATGTTAAGACATATCTTTAATTCTTCAAAAAATTATTACCACAAACAACAATGCTAGATTTAGCACTAATTAGCTGAAAATCAGAAAATCAAAATAAAAAAATAAACACACAAACTACCAATAGCCACTCATATTTTAGTCACTGTTGTTCAACCACCAATACCTATATTGCTTCGTCTTAGCGACAGCAAACCTAGCAAAGAGTATCGCCATTGGAATCGTTGATCTCTGGGGCTCGAATTCAGAGAATATTTTACCTTCTCTTAAGCGGGACACCAAAAACATACTGATTCATGCCCAAATAAACGAACTCTTCTGAAGGAATGAAGTCAGTGGTGAGAAAGTCTCAATGTACCTGGCTGTAGGGTGGAACGGCTGCAAAATCCATGGGTTTTTGCTCACAGCTTCAGACTGCGATATGCTTTCGAAGCAGTTTCAAAATGAAGATGTTGAATCTCGTTAATTTAGCAGTTTGCTAAATTCTTTCAGACTTTCTATATAGACCAGTACATGCACGAAAATAATTCCTTCGAAAACTCTAATGGTACCATTGCACAAGCTCTCTGATTGTGTTCCCCTTTCAATTATTTTTAACTTGAGTTTATCCTGGGGGGTTTTCCCCACCCAATGGAAAATTGCCCATATTTTTCCTATTTTCAAATCTGGTGATCATACTATCGTCTCAAACTATCGTCCTATTTCCCTTCTTCCTTGTTTTAGTAAAATTCTTGATTTGCTGTATCCACTTGTCCTCCCATCTTTAGCAGATCAACAGCATGGTTTTGTCAGAGGCAGATGGACCCTTACAAATTTACTTTCTTTTACCCATAATATTGCAGCTGCCCACGATCAACAACAACAAGTGGACGTTATTTTTACGGATTTTTCTAAAGCCTTTGACTCAGTGGATCACTATCTCCTATTTGAGAAACTTTTAGGGTTCAATGTCCCTAGTTGCCTCTATCCTGGCTTCTCTCTTATGTCCTGAATCGTCAATGTGTAGTCACTTTAAACTCTTGCTTCTCTTCTTCATTTCATCCGAGCTTGGGACTTCTACAAGGTTCAATACTTGGTCCCATACTATTTTTACTTTTTGTCAATGATCTGCCTTCTGTTATCACATCCCCCTGTCTCCTTTATGCTGATGACTTCAAGATTTTTCGAGTTATTGATTCTCTTTTAGATGTCGGTATCCTTCAAACCGATCTTCAGCGTCTTAGTGACTGGTGTGAATCAAACCATCTCTCCTTAAATGTTCCCAAGTGCCTTCAGATGACATTCTCCTGTAAAAAATGTCCTCTTTTCTCAACGTATAGGCTTGTTGGTATCCCTTTGAGCAATGTGACCTCCTTCAAGGATCTTGGTGTGCTTTTCGATTGTAAACTGAAGTTTGATCTCCAGATTGCTCTAATTATTAAGAAAGCCTCTCGCTTAACTGGATTTATTTTACGATCCGCTTCGTCATTTCAACATATCACATCCTGTATGTGTCTTTATTTCTCACTAGTACGTAGTTATTTGGAGTACTGCTCCCAAATTTGGAGTCCGTACCACAGGAAGCTCATCGATGCTGTTGAGTCAGTTCAACGCAGATTCACATGGTCTCTATTCCTCAAATTCAACCTTCCTTACTCCCCTTATGATGACCGACTTCATGCTTTGAACCTTCATACCCTTGAGTCCAGACGATCTTTCCTTGACGAATGTCTTTTGTTCAAGTTTCATTATTGCCTTTTACCTCAAAATTTATGCAGGCAAATAAATACATTCGACGTGGCTCGCCCTAATAGATCCTCGCTTTAATTTCAGGTTCCGTATGCACGTACTAACACCTTCTTCCACTCTCCTTTCCTACGCTTACCTCGTATGTACAACCAACAAAGTCTTGGTCCTCTACCAAAATCTCTTGGCGTATTCAAAACTTCAATGAAAAACCAAATTTATAAATATTCCTATAAATCTTAATTTTTGATATCGTATTGTGATCTTTTTTCTTTAATTTCTGCCATTTTTTGAATTCATATGTTTGTATTTATATATTATATTAATTGACTTGTAATTGGACTACTAGTCTGTAAGTTGATTTTTGAAATAAATAAATAAATCTGACACCCATATATCAAGAATGGTCTAATTAGGGTCTTTTAATAAAATACCCTGAACTTTTGATCAACATATTTGGAGTGAATGAGTCGTCGAAGAAACGTAACAAACTTTTAAGTCGAACATGATTCTGACACGGTCATTATAATACAGATACCAATCGAGATGAATACCGAAGTATCGAACACACGATTTATGTTGAATTCATTCTAAACTACCATCACCAGCTATGATGTGGAAATACTTCCAATTATATTTTAGGTCTTGTTGGCCACACTTTCATTCGCTAATTGTCCATATAGAGCTGCACATTATTAAACATTTTTTGAAGATTGCTTTGAACCACTGAAGGTTTTCGGTCCAGTGATCACGTTGGCTACACGATACACGATAGTTTACGAAAGAATATGCAGAAGAGCAGAGGCGCAGTTACTGTTCTTTGCTGTAGACTATTCAAGACCTTGATATCACCCGTTGTCCTCAGATTTCCATGAGTTACAAGAAATAGCTTTCCGTGCAACATATTGCACAGCATGGCGACAAGGTGTCTAGATATGAAGGGGCTTAAAAATTATAATTAATCTGACCATATCGTTTCGAAGGCTTTCTCCATATCAATGAGACATGTTCAACACATTCTCTATTGTTTAATCTCTAACAGATGTCTGAAGTTAATTTCACTATCGCATGTATGGTTGAATGCCTAGCTCAAAAACTAAACTGACAATGCCGCATCAACTCGCGTTTAATGCTGAACCAAGCATTAAATGCCCACACTGAGAAATATGAGTATGAATATCGTCATTGGACGATAGCTTGTAGGCATGGTTTTCTTCCCTTCCTCAAAATTGGAATTACCTCAGCTTTTTCCACTGATTTGGAAAATATGAATATTTCAGCATGTTGTTAAACAATATGTAATAATTTCTAATAGTAACCTCAGGCAAATATTGGATCACGATATTGAAAATACCGTCAATACCACATGATTTCTAGTTAGCTATCCTGCCAAATATGAGTAATAAGTCCTCATAGCTGACAAAATAGACAAGAAGATTACCACTCATTATGAAGTCGAGGTCAGTGTTTTATTAAATTGAACAATGGATTCACCATTCACGCTTGGTTTGAAGTCGAAAACTTTTGCTTCAACCTATTTCTATATAATTTCAACTCCTGATAATGGGAGCATCGGCAATATGATGCAGATTGGTCAAATACACTACAGTTAACACAGTATAACTTTTCTTTTGGTTCCGTAATTTGCACTCGCCGGGTGTGTGAACTTCATTGGATTTAACGATTAGGCAGTGCATGCCATACTCGGCAGCTCTAGTTTATCCAAAGGCACTAGCAGGACAGAGCCATGTCACGTGCGTTCAACACGTTGCTGACAAAAGTTTGTGGAATTTTCCCAACCGAACTCTTTTTCAGGTGAGGTGACATATATTGGCTTCCACGCAGTCTGTATTTAAGCCATATGGACTTTTTCTAATGGATATAACTTAAATCCAAAGCAACTTCCAAGAATCCTTCTACTATAGTACAGTTGAGAGAAAAGATGCGTTATGAAATGGTTTTAATCATGGAAAAGCTCCATGTGGGGTTTTCGGTTTCCCATCGGACACGTCCTTAGGTGGCGAATAAAAATGACTAGGTAAAAGCACTGACAATGCTCTACTTAGCATTTACTTGTCATGGAACCAGGACAATTGCCTAGGATCGGAGTGGACAAACGGCAACGACTACTGAAATGAATAAGGCACTATTCTTTTGGAACTTGGAATGTTACATCATTGAACAGACCAAGTGTACTGCGACAACTCCTGGGTGAAATAAAGAATTATAAAATCAACATCCTCGCAGTGTAATAAACCTGATGGCTGGCGTAGATATATTTGATATACAATAGTATACCATGTTTAAAAGAGGAAAATTGCAAGAGAGCTGTAACTTCAAGCCCGTTAACGAATGGATCTGTGCAATTCGTGTCAATATCAAATTCTTTGATGTCTGGTTATTCAACTGTTACGCGCTCCTAAAAGACAAGGAGGAGGCTATCCAGGACAAATTTTACAGATCCTAGAACGCATTTGTGATACATTGCCGTCAAATGACATACAAACTATTTTGGGTGAGTTCAATGCTTCAAATTGACCGAGAAACGGTGCATAGAAGAACAACTGAAAGGCACATCCTACATGCAGAGATCATAGACAACGGATAACGCCTTATAGACTTCCCTACTAGCAGAGGCTTTAAAGTAAGTTCCACATACTTTCCGCATCGAAACATCCACAAGAGAGCCTGGGCATCCCCAGATAGTCACACATTCAAACAGATCAACCATGTTCTCATGCAAAAGTGAGCGGCCTCCAGTATTCCCGATACGTTCTTTTTTTGCGGCGCCATGCGTGATTCGGACAACTATCTTATAAGTATCAAGTTCCGATGCTGCATCTTCAAGAGCTGTAAACAGAGAATATCAGTAACCCCAAGGTGCTGGGTACGCAAGCTAAGGGATAGCTCAGTAACGTCCGTATACACGTCAGTACTAGAAAATCTCATCAACATATCCCTGACGGCGGGAGAAAGTAGTGATGATATCAAAGCCATGTGGAAAACAGTAGAAGATGCGGCAACGAAAACGGCGAAGGGATCTTGTGACACCGGCCAAACAAAGATAGGAACGACTGGAATGAAGAAGAATGCAAAAAAGCGGTTGAAAAAAGGAACCAGTTGTACACAGAATACATCCAGTGACCAACTTGGGCCAAAGAACAACAATACAACACCCTCCGATAACAAGCTAATAAAATGTGTCAAATAAAGAAACGATTGACCATCAATACCAAGATCCAACAGAGAAATGAAATCATGGGCCAACTTGAAGCCAGATCAGCAAATGTTTCTTTTAAACAACTAAGCAACGGTTTAAATTCCTAAATAAGTCTGCACAAAACTACACAAGGAGCAATCATAGGCATCCCAGTCGAAATTAAAAACAGATTGCTCCAATATTTCCAAAAGCTATTCACAGCGTCACTAACAACCAGCTGCCCCGCTTGCATTTGGATCTTGATCCGGCTAGGGTCTCTTAAAATTTCACCTGTTAAAATTGCATTACATTCGTTTGTGAGTTATTGTGCTAAGAGTGACGCTACTGTTATTATTCTTAAAACAATCGATCAAATATAATTTCATGTTATAATTTTACACTGCTTCTTGATGGTGAAAAATACTGTTCCAGCACAAAACTGGCTTGAAAAGTGTTATGGGGACTCGGCTCCATCAGAAACAACAATAAAACGTTGGTTTGCTGACTTCAAATGTGGTCGTAGAGACACCGATGATGCAAAACGCAATGGACGTTCAATTGAGGCGGTAACACCAGAAAACATAAACGAAATCCTCAAAATCGTTTGAATGATCCGACAGTGAAGTTGCGTGAGTTAGCTGACATCGTAAGAATAGCAAAAGAACGAGTTGACTTTATACGAGTATTGCATGAGCATTTGTCCATGAGAAAGCTCTGTTCAAAGTGGATACAACGTTTGCTCACTATTAACTAAAAACAACAACGTGTCGATGATTCTGGGGGACCCTTAAATTTAACTCGTTTGTCATTAGTAGTGTATGTCCCCTGAAAATATTACAATAAGTGAGCTATAAACAGCGAAGTTACAGCCAATTGAATATTTAACAATAACAACAATAACATGTGATACTGGCACTACAAATATGTAGGAATTTTGATGAAAATTTCAGAAAAAGTTTGTAATATTGATATGTTATCATGACTGCACAAGCAATAAGATCAAAATACGACAAAAACAAAATCGCGGCGAACTTAAATACATAATAACCATGATTTAATTTTTCGAACTCAATTTATGGAACCTGTATACGAATCAAGTTTTGATGTTTATAAGATGTTGTTTGAATTATTGATTGGTTAACCAACTCCTTCTGGCAGGAGCATTCTCCTGCTACTCCAACTTACTAACCATTATATCAAATAAAAAACTTTTTTTGAGACACTTTATACTTGTATAAATCTTCTTCTTCTTTTTAGCACTACAGCCCCTCTCGGGCCTTCGCTTAGAGATAGTTAGAGTATCTCATTTTCATGACCGTTTTTTTTTCGGATGTTGGTTTGGTCAGTACCATGCTCCCATGTGTCTGCGCAGCTATAATATGATCTGATTAAATCAGTACATATTACCACTGAGTTGACACTCGTAGTCTGTCCAAAAAATCCCCTGTACTAAATCACGTTGTTCACCAACGAGATTCGAACCTGGGACCTTCGGCTTATGCGTCTCATGCTCTAACCACTAGACCACACAGACTAACTTGTATAAATAACTGCTTCAAAACTTATGCAAAGTCCACTCATGGAATGAAACTTACAAAGCAGTTTACACTGACCATTTGGTACGTGTTTGATTATTTGAAATCTTGATATAGATTAACCTATGATAATTTTTAACAGAACGCTGTTTCTCTGTTATCTTAAATTTTGCTTGCAGTTTCTTGATGGAAAGTATAGCCCCTAGGATTTTCTTGCTAACACGTTCTGTAAATTAAGCGAAAATAAAGTTATGTTAAAAATTTCGATAAGTTAGCCCATTTCGAAATTTCAAGTAATCAAACCAATCTTAAGAGCTATCGTTTTTACAATGATGCTGCAAGCAAAACTTAAAAAAAACAACATTAAACATTTTCATAGGATAACCCTTTTAAATTTCTTGTGATCAAACATATTGCAAACGGTTAATATAAACAGTTTGATTGTTAAGTACCGTTGCCTTCTTACTTACTTTAAGACGGTAAAGTACTTAAACTTAATTTCGAAAATAATTTTGCAGTAACATCGCAGAATTAAAAGTTTCGATGTTGTTATTCGCATTTCCGGTAAAGCCACTGTAAAGAAATGTAAATGACACTATGAAATGACAGTAGTTGTCATTTCAGCTGTCAGAAGTTTGTTTATTGTCGATGGTTGCTCCTGGGATAACGTAAAACTTTCCGTGTAACTTTAAATAGTAGTTTCTTATATTGCTCATAACAATGAGCGAATCTGACAACGAAGCTGACCCCAACAAGAAAACACCATCTTTAAATCAATATCAAAAAAGGAAAATCATCAAGATATTTTCTGAGATCGGGGGCGGCCCAACAGTCGGCAAAAATATAATAAAGAAGTACTCCAAGCTGAATTTAGATATTATTGGAGGTAATTAAGCATACTAAGGATAAGTTTAGGCAAAAATATGGCAAATTTTCGTTTTAAGTTCATCTAAGTAGGGTGAAAATCGTCTCATGTTGCTTACGTACGGAACCATACTATGGTTTTAATTTTATACGCACTTTTCACTTTAAGACAACAGCACCGAAAATGATTGTGCTATTTTAATAGATACAACTTCAATCATTCGTTTTATTATTAAATATATTATGAATCTTTTCTAATAGCTAGATACTTCGTAGACTGATTCTCATTTTCTGATTTTTATCCCACAAATAATTTTCAGTATGAGTTTCCTATATCCGACTTTTTTATGTTTCTTGGTGTAATCTGTAGGTTATACATAGAAGTCTGATATAATAAATACTATAAGACTAAATAGTGAAAAAGAGGACATGGATTTCGATTCAAATATTGACCCTACTGCATGAAATGCGATGCATAAGAAGAAATATGAAGGATCTTTAAAGGCGTTTTTTGTAATAAGGAACACATTTTAATAAATAAACATCAAGTACATTTTTAAGATAAAAAGGAAAAAACAATGCTATGTATGGCTTTGCATGTATTCAGCTCTAATTTGCCATGCGTCGCTTTGTACGCAACAAAAAACATTACATTTTTTCCATTGCATTTTTTCATTCTGTGTATGACCTGAAGATGCAATTGTTTTGATATAGCAGACGATTTTCGCTCATTAAAGAAAGCGTCCATGATTACCAGAATGAGCTGATTGTAAAAGCAAGTCCTGATATCTGACTGAAAATTTTTTGACCTGTCTTACATAAGCTACCCCGTTTGTTTGAAGAAGTTTTACCCACTTTGCATAAATATTCCGCAATTGCAAGTTTAAAGTTGAGCAAGAGCATATAAACTTCACTTTTATATGTACGTTGCCAAAAAAGCCATGCATTTTCAATTTACATATCGACTAGTGAAAAAGGTTGCGCTTGTATCATTTTTTTGCATCGTGCATGAATTCTAAGGCTAAGCATAGAATTGAGTAGATTTACATCACCCCTATACTGGTTGTATATTTTCACTTTTTTTTAAATTGCGTGGTAGGACTGGTAAAAGCACCAGCCCGAAAAACGGCCTGACCTAAGGTAAGGCTCTGGCCAGCGAGTTCGATACGTTGTCCCGACTGCTGTAGGACTGATTCACATACTGAGCCCAAAACGCGCGCATACGAAGAACTTGTTAGTGGTAAAAAAGTGGGACTCGGGTCATGTTAGTATGGAAGTTAAGAGGATCAGGCCGGGAGCACGAATGTAATCCTCTTTTAAGTACATTTAAAAAAAAGGCAATAACCGATATAATCTTTGGGCATAAACCAGAGTGAAATACACTCAAAATACAACTAATTCATTAAAAAATCGTAATACTATGTTTTAAATTTATATGGTAACTGGGTAAAAACAAAATTTTATAGTGAGACGAAAAGAAACAAACTAATGCGGCCCATGCAGTGAGCAACTCTTTATTTTCCTATTGATTTCGTGTGACTTGTTTCTGATAGAAGAGTGAAACAAGGACTTCCATGTAATTGCAAAGTATAGACTCTATGTCAGATACGAGGAGTTAAAAAAGTAAGCAGTAAATATGCATCCCTGTCCGAGAAATTGTCAAAAACACTAAAAAAGTCAGAAAATAAGCAAAAAAGATCAATAGTGTAAAAAAGTAAACCAGGAAAAGGATTCCCTATATTTGTAAAGTATAGACTCTATGTCAATTTTTTTTCTAACCCGTTTCGGGCCTTCGCTTAGAGATAGTTAGAGTATCTCATTATCGTGATCAAAATGTGTTGGCGCTCCACAAGGTGATATGGTCAGTATCACGTTTTGGCCGTGTGTCCGTACACCCAGCTGCAATACGTTCTGATTTTAAACTAGCACGTATAACTGAACGGGCTTATAGTTCGTCGGACGAATCACTCGGAACTAAATCTCGTTGCCGCCAACGAGACTCGACCCAGGGACCTTCGGCTTACGGGATGAGTACTCTAACCACTACACCACTACTACTATGTCAGTAACGAGGAATTAAAAAGCTAAATAAGTAAGCAGTTGATATGCATCCCTTTCCGAGGAATTGTCACCAACGCTAAAAAGTCAGAAAATAGTGAAAAAAGATCTCTATTATGGTTATGTTGGCGCTAATGACCATTTATCATGTCATTTATTAAATCTTAATCTTTGCAGTGTCAATGCAAGTTCGAAACTCATCCACAACTTCCTGTTGTTTTTTTTTATCAGGATGTCCCTTACGGTGTCAAATCCTTTGAATTTGTTAAAGTAGTCAAACTCGTCTCTATTTGTTTTGTATGTATCACATCTAAAAAAAACTTTGATCGAGGTCGTCCACTTCATTGCAAGACCTGCACATTTCCGAATCTACGCATTTTGCCTTAAACAGTCTCAAGTTATTATATCATTTGTTGATCCGAATTCTATTTATTGATTTAATGACAGGACTGCTGATTTCCATGCTGGGAAACCATGGTTTTTCGCCTCTCAAGTGGTGGGCTCTTTTCCGAACAAACTCAGTAAATCCACGACCTTTCTCTATGCAGCGATTTCTTCAGTCACTTTTAATGCTTGAGGCGATAATATCGTTAATATCATCCTGCTCCAAGTGGATGTGTTCCAATGGGTCTGTCTTAGCTCCTTCTTTAGCGTGAAAATCAGCTACCGCAGCCGCCTCTATCCCTTTATGCTCAGGAATCTATAGAGGGTTAAATTTTATATTCGGTTTGGTATGAATAACCTGCCAGATGTCATATATTACTTTCTTAGGATTTAAGTGATGTCCGATGTTCTGTAGTGCGACCGTGGAATCTGTGAACAAGCTCAACACGGTAGTTGAGGTTACAGCAGGATCCTTCAGGGCGGCCAACATAGCGTGCAGTTCGGCGTTCAGTGCAGAAACGCGCTCATTTAGACTGAAAGTAGAGACCATGTTGTTTGTGAGGCAATCAAGACCAGCTGAGCTTTGTTCTTTAGTTGCTCCACGTAGGAGATAAATCTGTCGTTGAAAGGGATGTCACCGTGGTCATTTTGCGCATTGCAAACCGAATTACCAACCTCCAGGAATACCTTAAAATTTTGCGGTCTACTGACCGTGACAGTGGGAATTATTTCGTCGAAGGAGGCCTTGAATTTTTAATAGACATAGGCGAAATTGCAGGCAGTGTTTTTTTACTTCCGCTAACTCGGTTTCCAGGTAATTATTGAAGAGGGGTTTGCTTAGCTCTTTTGCTGTGAGCAATTCGGCTCTATCCTTGGTCATGAGCTCTTCAGCAATTTCAAATGTCTGTACATGCAGGCCCAGTGAGTCACAAGTTCTGTTGAAGTCATTTAGTTTAGCTTACAAGGCGTCCACGGTGTCCGGGAGCTTTCTTCCTTCTACAAGCATGAGGAAGTCGGTTGCGTATTGTAGGACCGTAGTCCTGTCGTTAGCAAGCCAGCCCATAAACCGCACCAAACAGTCACTCTTTGTAGATACATCGGCTTTTCAACAATCACTTGTGGATTCTCATTTGCACAAACGCAGCAATTCTGCCTGTTACCGAATCCACTGAAGTGAAAATGTGCCTTGTCGCTGAAGATGATTTTCTTTGTAAAGCCACTATTCCCTTCTGTCTGTTCAACCAACCATTTGGCGTATTGCCGATGCTTGAAATTGTCAGTAGGCTTCAGCTCTTGAGTCAATTGAACCTTGTAAGCGTGTAAATTCAAATCTTTATTCAAAATTCACATCAGTGATGTTCGTGAGATGTTCAATTGTTGGGCACGACGACTAGTCGAGGTTGACGGCTCTTCTGCCACACTATCGCGAACAACAGCAATGTTTTCCGCAGAACGAACTGGGTGAGCATGCACAGGTGATTTCACATTTCCTACAGACCCAGTTTGCTGAAATTACCGCATAATTCTCCCGATTGTGAACACATTTGGTCGATTATGCTTTTTCAAACAATGAAACAAAGAAATGTCAAACTAAGTTGGGCGAAAAACTTTACGTTAAGGTGTGACTCACAATTAACATCGTGCATGATGGTTGGACCATTCTTTATATATGATATCTAACCGGAACACTGTCAGAATCAAAAACATACCGATTCATATCCAAATATACGAAAGCTTCTGGAGAATGAAGCCAGTGATGAGACAATTCTCAATGTACCTCGTCATAATAATGGAGAAGGCTATGTTTAGCTTCAAATGATGATAGTAGTCCTGAATATTTCAGCACAGTATCTTAGGGCATTTTTGACCCTATCATCGAAATACTTGAAGAAATAGCTATTTTTTATAAACTCAAGAAATGTTTTTATGCGTCGTAATATTTGATTTTTTTTTTTTTTAATCTCTGAGAGCTGATCGCGAAATGGACTAGATAAGATGAAAGAATTAATTCACATTATTTTGTGTGCCGCTCTTATACCGATATTTTTTGGGAGGCACACGATTCGATTCTCTTAAAAATGTAAGAATGGGTTACTTGTTGAATTTTGACCATGATTTTCATTACAGATTTTATCAACAAACAAGCAAAGGTTACTCAAGAACATGTTGAAGAAGAAGTTGCAACCGAAGAATTTGTAAAGTTAGAAAAATGGATAGAATATTTCAAAGAAAATCATTTGGATACAAAATGTGGCTCTGAATTGCCACTGCTCCTTAAAGCTATTGCTATAGCTGAACCATCTCCGGAATACAATAGCAACGAAGTAGATTTCAGGTAAATAATAATCACCGTTTGATTATCAATCAGTAGAAAATTGTTATTCGTAGGAAATTGTACGCATGGCTCGCTGATGTAATGCAAGGAAACGTTCCAATGGAGTTAAATGCACAATCTCAAATGTTTTTGGTGGAACAATTTACGGTAATATAAATTGTAAAGATTCAATACGATTTTTTACAGAGTTTTGTAAAAAATACTAGAGTAGCTCAATGCAAATGAAATTGTTTAGCTAAAGTAAAATTTTTATAAGTTCCAGAATTCAACAAAAATTCCTGGCAAATAACATTTCTTGGTAAACGGAATCATAACCACCACCATATTTATAATTAATAGATTATCTACTTCTTCTTCGTAGTACTACAGCCCCTCTCGGGCCTTCGCTTCCCAAAAAAAGTGTCGGTCCACTGGCCGTGTCCTCCAATTTCGAAATCTGAGCAGTGATGAATTGTCTTTGTCGACCGAGTCAGACTAGCGTTTCCTCGGTTTCCCGACAAGTCTCCGGCCTTCTCCCAACGAATACCTTTTTGTGTATCCGTTGTTTGTTCATACAATTTACATGTCTAGCCCATATTCTTACAATCGTTTAGACTTCCGGCTCGTCAAAAATGTTATACAGCTCATGGTTGTATCGAATTCGCCATTGGTCCCCGTCTAGCTTCGCTCCAATTTTTCGCCTAAGGACCCGTTTCTCGAAGGCGTTCAATATGTTTCTGGAAGCTTGGGTTAGGTTCCATGTTTTCACACCCATAGTAAAGCACAGGTCTTATCACAGATTTGTATACTTGGAGATTGGTTTTTCTGTCGGCGCTGCTCTCCAAGATCATCAAAACTGAATAAAATATTCCTTTCATTACTGGTTCTCGTTATTTTTGTGCCTTGATACACAAACTCGCCCATATTTTCGATACTGTAGTCGCCAAGTGTGATATATTGGGTTTTATTCTCATTGATTTGTAGCCCTGCTACTTCTGCTTCGCTGTCGAGTTTCAGGAAAAGTTCTTTATCCCCCTGTTTTAGGTCTGAGCTCGTTGAGAAGATTTCAGTTAAATTTCTGTTTAAGACTCTGTGTTTAGTACTGTAACTTTGGTCACGCAGACAAGTTTGATTTTAGTTAGAACGCCAAAGTCAAGCATTATTTGGTACAGGAAGTTTCTGTCAACACTGTTGATGCTGCTTGAATTCTACGAATAGCTGATGCACATCGAAATTATATTCCCAGCATTTTCGATCACTATTTCTACTGAAAACATCCGGTCAATCGTATACCGTCTACTTCGAAAACCACCTATGTACTCTCCAATGATATTTTCATAATAGGGCTTCGGTCTTCGTTCAATGACTTTGAGCAGCACTTTATGTGATGTGCTCAACAGAGCAATTCCTCTGTAATTTATACAGCGCTGATGCTTTTCCGTCAGTCATTTGCTAGCTGCTCCTCTGTCCATATCCTACATATTAACCGATGAAGGAGGTAGGGTAGCTGTGCTCCACCAGCTTAGCACAGTTCTGTGGGTATTCTGTCGATTCCAGGAGTTTTGTTCTTTTCGATGCCACGAATATATCTCTTCTACTGTTGGTAGCGTTGCTAGGACATTTTCTTCTTCTTCATCCCTGGAATGCTAGCAGTTTCGATAGTTGTTGTGGTTGCTGTAAGAAATTTTTGAAAATATTGCTTCTATTTGTTTTTAATATCAATATAGTTGCCTAATATAGCACCTTGTGCGTATTTGCAGAGGCTCGTGCTAGTTCATTATAGCTTTTGCAGCTTTATTGTTGCGGATACTTCCGCTCGACAAATAATACATACAGCTCTTGGTTATATCTTGTTCGCCATCGATCTTCTTTCTTTTAAGCTCACATTATTCGCTTTAGGGCCCGACTTGTGTAAAAAAAAGGAGGAATGAGCATTAAGTTTTATGTGTTCCGGGCGTTTTACGTCGACAGCATTATACATTTGTTTATTGTTTTGGTGATTTGTAGCCCTGATTGTTTCGCTTCGCTAGTTAGTTTGAGCAAATGTATTTCGCAGTCGTGAATGTCTTTACAGCGAAAGGACAAACGAGAGAAGATGAAGTATGCACCAAAATATCAGCACAGAAATTAACCAGAAAATGCCTTCGCAAGCTTGTCACTAACAACAAAATCATCTTTTCGCAAGCTTTTGTCGACGATATAAGGATCCGACGGGTCTGGGCAATAAACTAGTTATCTTAATTAGACGAGAGAGTTCAGGTTTTTTCCCCACACATGCCATCCGTGTTGATGTCCACTTTTCACAAGGATGGAACTGGGAGATGCAGTTCTATCCATGAATTTAAGTAAGGTGCCAGTACCAGATTGTTCCGCAGTTAAGGTATTACAGCTTGTCCGTAACTGACATTCTGACTTGCTGCTCTGTACTTTGACGGCTTGCGTACATGAAATGGTCTTCCGAGAGCATTGAAAAGAAATTAGACTTGTGCTGATCAGCAAAGGGAAAGAGAATTCCGAGTAATCATCTGCATACCCCCCGTTATGTATATATGCTAGACAGAGCTACTCGAGAACTCATTAAGGGAAGACTGCCGCGATCCATCGCCTCTGTATGACTTTAGGGTGAGTTTTCCACCATTGAAGCGATTGCAGAAAAGGGGCGCGTGGTCCACTGAACTAAGGCTCCTAACAGATATATCTACGGGTTGCTTTTTGGTGACGCATAATGTCACAAATATCTTCAATTTCGTTTGATAGGCGTAATTTATGAATATGCTGGAAAAGCCTTTCCAATTTCTAGAATATCAGACGCGATTTCTGAAGGACTATTTGACGGACCTGCTCTATGAGATGAGGGAATGTCAGCGAAAGATGAACGTTACGTCATGTGTTGCCCAAGGCTCCATCTTTGATCCAGACCTGTGGGATATCTTATACAAATACCTTCTGATACTTGAACTGCTATCCGCATATACACAGTTGAACATGCGAAACTTACGCTTGGTATATATTAATTCGCCGAGCGAAGGACTGGAAGACTGCTTGCGAGTTCAGCCTAGTTAGTGCTGAAGAAAAGTGAATATGTCAAAGAAGAGAATATAGGAAAAGTGCTCCTCGAATAACAACTCACAATAAAGTACCTGGGCTTAATGATCGACTCAAATTGAGTTTCACCGAGCAAATCGGGGCTATGACTAACAAGGTTACCGTGGGCGTATCAAACCTCATTCGACTAATTATCAACGTAGACGACCCACCACGTTAAAAAAAAAACGACTTTTGAAGAAAGTTGTGCAATCTCTGTTGCTGTACGCTTCGGAAATATGGGGCGATGCTCTAATCAACTGGTTGTGCCAAAAACGCCTAGCGTAGCCGCAGAGTCAAAGACTGCTGCAAATTACATCAGCTATTGTCATTGCAAGGGTGGTACCCATCACCCTCCTTGTTAGAAAGCACAGAAATATATTCGCGTAGAAATCAGGGTGATAAAGGCTATGCCTCATGTGGAGGGCAACAATTCTAGCTGAATGGTATGAACAGAAAATGCGCCGAATAGCCCTTCAAAAATCGGAGGCCGAAGCTCAATCCAAGGCAGGTCAGGCCGATTTCTATTGAAACAGCTCTACAAGGAGTTTACCAAAAAGTCCCAGGTTAGGTAATCAAAATGATAGTGATGTGCTTATTGAGTATGTAGATTAAAAGCCTTTTCATCTGAAAGTTCCACGCTCACGAAGAAAATAGTCTCCATCTCCCTACCGCAAAAAAAAGAGATTTTATTGGTGGGAGGTGAGGCTAAAAAGAACCTCCATCGAATATTTTTTAAGACAGTTATACCCTTCATCTTAGTGATTTTCTACTTCGCATCAATATATCCATTGAAGAGAGGCTTAAAATTTTACTTCGGTAAATAGAGGCAGCAAAAATTTGACGTGTAAACAGACTAATTTGAATTTCACTTTCGACTGCATTTAAAATTGAACTTAAATAAAAACTGATAAAATTTTAACTTTATAAGTACTTCTTTGTTCTCCGCGTACTGTAAGAATTTCAACCTAAAAATTCTTCTCGAACCTTACCAAAACAATGAATTTTTATCGACACTTACGGTTCTCTATATACACCCATATTTTTTCCAAGCAAAAGTCGGTATACGACTATAAGGACTCTATACCCATGTATATGACTACGTGAGCATCGCGGCTACATCCTCGAGAATTTTTTCAATTCTTCTTACAGATGTTTGAATGGGCTGCGTAAACTGAATGTACCCAAACTAAGCAAAAATTGTGTAGGATGTGAACATTGCGCAAATCCATCTTATTAATCATAGAGCACGGCACAAATCACAATCAAATTCACACTAAACGAAAGTTTCATTTGTTAGGTATAACTTCAACTCTAAAAAGAGAAAATGTGAGAAACTACCGTAAAACTGCAAGCAAACTGCATTGAAACTAGAAGATGTTTAATTTGCAAATATCGGCTACTGACCGCGTAGTTTACTTAAAAATAACAATAAATATGTTAACTTGCATTGCCTGAAACTATTTTAATTCGGAGAGCTTTAAATTGAAATGAAACTAAGAAAAATGTTTTTAATATCCATGAAATTGGCTTTATTTGAAAAATATTTTTTTTGGCGTTAATATTTATTCAGACATTTAGGGCCGCGGCGTACGTGGCGTAATCTGGAGGTTCAATTTTCGCACACTCTTCGCAGTAAATCAGGCTGTACTCGTATTTCGGCAATAACGCACCGAATGCTGGCTTCCGATTGTTTCTG
This sequence comes from Odontomyia ornata, assembly GCA_963969285.1. NCBI lineage: Eukaryota > Metazoa > Arthropoda > Insecta > Diptera > Stratiomyidae > Odontomyia > Odontomyia ornata. Next base: position 89,711,832 of record OZ017741.1, on the reverse strand, counting down.
GTTTGTCGGGGTATATATTTGACTGTATATACCTCCCCAAAAAATTAATCTGACTGTGCCAAATCGTAACAATGCAGTGACCAGGACCGCTTTGTGAAATTAATCGTTCGTCAAATGTGTCTTTCGGTAAATTAATTGTATCGCGCGCTGTGTAGCATGTGATGCCGTCCTGATGAAGCCACATGTCAGCAACATTAATGCCTTCCAATTGAGGCACTAAGAAGTCATATCTCTGTACGGCTTACCGTTACTAACATTGTGACCATCATTATTTTTGAAGACATATGGACCAATTATCCCACCGGCCCATAAAGCGCAATAAATGGTGACTTTTTGTGGATGTAATGGTGTTTTCACAACTATTTGTGGATTATCATCGTTCCAAATTCGGTTTGTTGATGTAGCCATTTAACTAAAAGTGTGCTTCATCACTGAACAATATTTTCAAATGAACTGAACCGTATTTTTCAAAATAAATGAATAATTTGCAAGCGTTACTGCGGCGTAAGTCTATTCATGATGAATATCCAAATAGAACTAATCTTAAAACAACCGAGAACCTTGACATCGGCTGCCACCAGAAACAGTGCAGTGCAGTTCTCCGCCTCTAAAAAAGAATCCTTTACAATTGAAGTTTTATTTAAGGAAATGAAATTTGAAATTTTATTTACGTTATTCCTGTGTGTTCGGTTTTCATCGGCTAGAACCGTCAGTCAACCCACATTTTCGTTAAGCGATTATTTCCTTCTTTAACGTTGTGTGTATACTTTCTGTGTTTATTGTTGTTTATTTTTGCATAGTTTAATTATAACATTGATATTTTATAGTATAGCTAAATTTGATCGTCATAATGGGCTCATAACTATCGATGATTGAGAATTGTAGTTTAAACCTATTTTTCGTCTATTTAATATAAATCTTCCTTACCAGATTGCATTGCAGTGTTAACTTTACATTAGGAGAAAATGATAGTATTAGTGGGAAATTTGTGGTTTCGTGAAATTAGGAGAAGTTAGGTCAGAAAATTTGTTTATTATCTTCTCTACTGTCTTATACTTCTATGTAAACATGAAATTACATTCGATTATCAATTTTTTTATTTTTTAATGTTATTACACTCGTCACGAACATATATTTTCAGTTTCAGCTATATAATATGTTTAATTTGTTTTTGAGAGGCATAACGGTTAGAAGTGTTTTGCGTGCTCGGCGATTTTTTGCTATCGAAAAAAATGGATCAAAGATCAAGAATTTTTTTTCCAAAAACATCACCACAATCATGCCTCAGCACCATATTCATCGGATTTGGCCCCATGTGACTTTTTCTTGTTCCCAAAACTGAAGAGACCTATAAAAGAGCGGAGATTTGCAACGATTGAGGGGATAAAGACTGCATCGCTGGAAGAGCTCAAGGCTATACAGAAATGCGCTTATAAGAAGTCCTTCGAGGATTGGAAAAAGCGTAGATACAAGTGTATTGAGTACTTTGAAGGGGACTACATGAAATTTAACGAATAAATAAATATGTTGTCCTAAAAATACAAAGTCACCTTACTTTTTGAACACACCTCGTATGTATATTTTTACATTTGTTTTCTGACTTTGATTTTACTTGAAGCTAATGCTTTGAAGTTCCTCTTCCATGAATTTTCGTGGATACAGGTATAATGGGACTTGGAAGGCGGAAATATACTGTAGGATTTATTTGGTTCGCACCCATAAATAGTAAAAACATTTTTTTAATACTTTTCAAATGCCACCGATATTAGCAACCGATAAAATAATTTTTGAATGAACGGTTGTATGTGATCCGTATAAAAGCGAAATTCTTCAAAATTTGGCTGATATACGTACACCCCGATCGAAGAAAAGGTCTTCGTCACATTCTACCACCACCTGGAAAGACTAGAACACTCATTGCATACAAACGATAGAAAAATAGCTCTAAGTGATTTCAAAGCTAAGGTTGGCAATGCGTTATTCATCGGGGAACAACTGGAGGATATAGCTTCCATGATGAAACAAATGACAACGGCCAGCACCTGATTGATTTTGCATGTAGCAGAAATCCAGTCATACGTTCGACTTGCTTCCCACATCGTTGCATACATAAAATGACCTAGGTATCAACGGATGGCAACACAAAAAGCCGGATCAACCATGTTCTGATCCAGCAACGTTGCGCCTCGAACATACTTGATGTCCGTACATACCGAGAAGCCAATTATAACTCGGATCATTACTTGATTAAACTAACTTATGGATGTCGTATGTCAAAGGCGTATTCGGCGAAGACCAGTATTGTACAAAAACTCGACGTCGAAAGGTTCCAAACGGAATCTGTGGCGAAAAACACAGACACATCGCTGAAAACAAGTAACGAGCTATGGGTGGAAGTGAAAGCGGCAATTAAGACCGTGGCAGAACAGACAGAGTAGTCCGCGTGGCTTAGTGGTTAGAGCATTAAGCCCGTAAGCCGAATGTCTCTGGTTCAAGTCTCGTTGGCGTCAACGAGATTTAGTTCGAGTAGTTCTTCGGACGGACTATAAGCCTGTTCAGTTATGATACGTGCTGGTTTAAAATCAGAACGTATCGCAGCTGCGTGGACGGACACACAGCCAAAGCGTGATAATGATCATATCACCTTGTGGAGTGCCGATACATTCGATCATGATAATGAGATACTCTAACTATCTCTATGCGAAGGCCCGCAAAGAAGAAGAACAGACGATCGGAGATCAAGCCCGGCGTATAAGACATCATTGGTTCTATGATGATTGCGAGGGTACGTTAGATAAAATGAATCAGGCGTACAAACAATATTTGGGTAGGAAAATCAGAAAGATGAGAGAACATAATGAAAATCTCAGAAGATTAGAACTGAGAAAAGAAAATACTATGGCGATCAATTGAGAAGTATCGATCTAAGTCTAGCGATTAACAACACAAGACAAGCATACAAAGTAGTAAATAGCCTGAAACGTGGTTATCAGCCCAAGATCACGCTCTGCCGTGGTGCAACATCATCGCTGATGAAAGCAGGATCAAGAAAAGAAGGGCGTCATATTTCAGGAGCCTCCTAAATCCTCCACATAGCTCCAGAGTATCGGAGCCTAAATATGAGGGCAGCGGTGTTCAGAAAGCTATCCACAAAGTTATTCAGCATATTTGGCAACAAGAAAATATGCCAAACGAGTAAAGCTTATCAATTATATTCCATATCGATGAAGAAAGGTGACAAACTACAGTGTGAAACCTACGAGGGCGGTCCGGAAAGTACTTAGCCTGACCACCCAATGGCGCCACTATCGCAAAAGAAATACACTACCGTGTAGTAAATTCTCGTAGACGATTGCTGTCAAAATTTCAGCCGAATCCGTAAACGGGCGTGTCCGTGGATGTTGGAAAAATAGAGAAAGAGCAATATCCGGCGGTGATTCGAGTCTTGTTTTTGGCAGGGAAATCGCGCAGCGAAATAAAAGAGCGCTTGTATGCTGTGTGCGGTGACTTTGTGACCGTGAAAAATTGGTTTAACGAGTTTTTTGATTAGCCACGCCCAAGTGCCCCGAAAAGGGCTACCGTGGAGGGTAACGTGACAGAAACTCAAGAGCTCGTATTGACAGACCGTCGATTGAAGGTGCGCGAAATAGTTAAGACAATAGGCATCTCAAAATACATATCCTGCATGAAATTTTGGGCATGAAAAAGCTTTCGGCGTGATGGTTGCCCCGTTTTCTCACTCCTGTAATACATTTAAATAAAACACATTTATTATAATAATTAAACTAATAAATATGTAAACATCTATTTTTTAACTAAGCTATTCAATATGTAAACATTTATTATAGAACAATACCACTAAATACGTAAATTTATACTAGAATAAAATATTACATTAATATCCACAAAAATATTAATAAAAACATACCTGACCCTTCTTGAACAAGATTTCCAAATGAACGCAAACAAATGCATAGATTTCTTGTTTGAGATATTATGAAGAATGTGCAGTTAGGGTCGACTTTATTGTGTATAGATTTTTTAGTAGACTAAGCAAAATATTAAGATTTAATATGTATTAGTAAATCTTTAGCTTAGGGAATTTGTATAAATAGGGTAAGCCTAGTGTGAAAATAAATAGATTTTAGTCAGATTTCTATTCTTTTTATTCCGGTGTTAAAAGCCTCTACTATATGCGTACCTAGACTCCTTTAAAATTACTAGGAGAACATATATTTCTCAGTTGTCCCTTCGTATTGAGCGTCTTACAATTAAATCACAACATGGCGATTCTGCCAACACAACACTCCGGACAACAAATACACCCGTGAGACCACTTCAGAACAGTGTTAGACGCTGTTTAAGCGGGATTCGAAGGAGTTCCTGCGTCATTTTGTGACCGTCGACGAAACATGGCTCCACTGGTACCCACCAGAAACCAAGGAGAAGTCGAAACAGTGGGGTTCACCAGGTGAACGTGCTCCGAAGAAGGCGAAGACTGTCCTATAGGCCGGAAAGGTAATGGCCACCGTTTTCTGGGATTCACAAGGTGTGATCTGCATCGATTACTTTGCGAACGGCAAAACGGTCATAGGGCTTTACTATGCCGAATTATTGGGCTGATTCGACGCTGAATTGCAGAAAAAAGGCCCAAATCGGTCGAATTAGGCTACCTCATTCACCGTATCCTCCAGATTCTGCACCGTGCGATTTCCTTTTGTTTCCAAACTTGAAAAAATCACTCAAATGATAAGGTGATCGCCGCCCCGTAGGCCTACTTTGCAGACCTCAAGAAAACAGGCTGGGAGCTAGGAGGAGATTATGATGAGAAATAAATTGCCACTTTTCCAAAATTTTCGTTTTTCTTCTATAGGCTAAGTCCTTATCGGATCGCCCACGTATAAAGGCATGTAACTTCTTTGTAAAACGTATAAAAAATTTTCAAAAATCTTAGAAAATAAAATCAGATTATATGCCAACAGTATTATTGGGGAGTATCAAGGTGGCTTTACAGCAGGTAGATCGACGATAGACCAATTAGTTACAGTCGAGCAGGTGCTTTAGAAATGCTGGGAGTTCAACATAGACATACACGTTTCTTTGACTTTAAGCGAGCACACGACGGTATTGATCGTAACGTACTGCACCAAATATTGCTTTGCTTTGGTATCCCACCCAAATTAGTCCGTCTTACCAAAATGACAATGACATCGGCAACTTCCCAACTCCGTATCAATAACCAACTCACCGAGACGCTTTTGACACTAATGTTGGACTAAAGCACGGAGATGGGCTGGCCTCATTGCTATTCAATTTGCCTCTGAAACTGAAGGCCGGACACCAGTGCCCGAGGAAACGCTGGTCTGACTCGGTCGACGAAGACAGTTCATCGATACGAAAGGTACGATACTATATAAGTCAAGCTAAGTGGTAGCCTATGCAGACGACATCATTATTTCGTCACGGTCGCTAACAACTGCCAAAGAACTTTTCCTGAATTTCGATAGCGAAACAAAACTAGTAGGGCTACAAATCAATGACATTAAAACAAAACTCATGATGCAGTGGAGGAAAAATACCTCAAATAGAAAAATTGGGCGAATTTATGTATCTAGGCGCCAAAATAACGAGAACCGGTAATGAAAGAGGTGAAACACACCGAAGAATACAGCTCGCAAATAAAAATATTTTATTCAGGTTTGACGATCTTGAAGCGGATAATTGGAGCAAAGCTAGACGGAGACCAATGGCGAATTCGATAGAACCATGAGCTGTATGAAATTTTTGATGAGGTGGCGGTCTCAACTATTGTAAGACTGTGGAAGCTTCAATGGGCTGGCTATGTGAAACGTATGGACGAGCAACAGATACCTAAGAAAGTATTCGTTGAGAGAAGTGAAAAGCGGAGGCCAGTGAGGACTTGGTCGAGAGTTCATCGCTGCACGGATTTCGAAATTGAAGGACGCGGTGAATGGACCGGGACAGTTAGAGGCGCTTGTTATAGCAAGCAAAGGCCCGAAAGGGGCTGTAGTGTTACGAAGAAGAAGAAAAAAATAATCTCTGTGAGATAAAATTAAACGTAAAAAGCAAACTTTTTGATCTCGACTAAACACATAAATAATATAGCGATGGAAACAAACGCTTTTACTCTTTAATCTGTAAAAATTTATTTTTCGTGCAATGTATTAAAATCTTCTTCTTAGCACTACAGCCCCTCTCGGGCCTTCGCTTCCTACAAATAGCGCCTCCAACTGTCTCGGTTCATTGACCGCGTCCTCCAATTCCTAAATCCGAGCAGCAATGAACTGCCTTCGTTGACCGAGTGAGACCAGCATTTCTTCGGTTTCCCCACTGGTCTCCGGCCTTCAGTTCCTTTTTGTATACTTGGAGCTTTGCTTTCCTGTGTATGCAGCTGGTCTTCAGGATCGTCAAAACTGAATAAAATATTTTATTTGCGAGCTGTATTCTTCGGCGTATTTGGTCTCTTTCATTACCCGTTTTCGTTATTTATTAAAATCTAATAGTTTTTAAAATAATACTTTCCATGGAAGCCTAATGCAAGCTTCTCTTTCATATGCAACTCGCTCAATTTAATTGCTCTTTCTAGTATGATATATTTCCGAATGTTTCCTACGATTTAATAATTTAAATTGGTCTTCTTTTCAGGAACTATTGCGCGCGACAAACGACAGTGGAGGTGAAAATGAACTCTTAGAAATGACTAAAAACATTAGTGAAAAGATTGAACGTGATAGCTCCACACTTGTCTGCGAGGATGATTTTATTGATAGTGTAGATCCATTCGAGTTAATTTTTAAGAAAACATGATTTAGGTGATAATAAAATGGATTTTCAGAAAATATTAATATTTTTCACCTTTGAATTTTTCCTAAGGGAGTTTTTATCGAACGACATCTTGTTAAGTCCGTTTTCTTACATTGTTTTCAAATGTGCAAGTGCGGTAGGTAGATTATCGCAGTTGCACATTTAAGAATAATGTAAGAAATGGACTTAGCAAGACGTTAATTCATTATAATATGTTAGAGAACAATATTGCAACGAGTTTACCAGTTGATGTTATGGGTAGAGTTGTAGCTATTATATAAAAATTCGTTAAAAATATCTCAGCTTTGAAGAAAACACTCAAAATTTGAAGCTCGACGGTGTTTTATAATTGTAGTTTTCATAGTTTCCCACAAAAACTACGTTTTTTGTGGATGGGAGGTGAATGCCATTTACGCCCTGAGTGTGGGGCTCCCATGCTCGCGAGCGACTGGACTACCCACTAAACACCTCCCCTGTCAACCTGAGAACCTAGGCTGGAACCGTTTGACACATTACGTTTTACTACACCGTGAGGCAAATTCAAGCTGTGGAAAGGGGAGGGGAGGTCGGAAGAGGAACAAAAACTACTTTGTCATACATACTGAAGATACCGATTTTTTTCTTCATTTTGTTGTTGAAATTAAATAAATGGATTTGGAAGCATGACATAAAAGCTCTTTAATACCTTTGCACAAATTAATAAAATCAAGGCAAAGAAAACTATCATGTTTCGTTAAATTGTTGTTTCTTAAAATATAATTCTTTTAATTTTATTCATGACACATTTACAACAAAGTTTTAAAATTACATTCAGATTGAAAGTCATTTATCATTGCAAGTAGAAGTTCAGTTTTACTTTCATAATGTTCTTAACACGGAATAGTTTGATCCTGTTTTCAATATTTTTGTTTTTTTTTTAAATATATATTTCAACGTTGCATAAATTCTTTTTTGAAAAAGAAACAAAAAATATAAAATTTGATTTAAAAAATGTCAAACATGTTATAAATATCATTCAGAATTATTTAACCAGCCTTAGACGTAGAATTTTTCTTTTCAAACATTCCATAGGGTGTTATATTTCGGATTATATAATTTCTATGATACTTATTTTGCTAAAAGTTTTTTTTTATCTGTAAACGTTTAGGAAATAAATGTCTTTCAAACATTTTCGAAAACGAAAAGTTTCAAAGGGATACGTGTTAATTATTTAATTCTGTATGTGTATCTCTTATCTCAGTCGTAGGTAGCTTTTCTTTTCCCCTCATTTGATTTGCTTATATTGCAACAAACATATTTTTGTATACTTAATAGATTTGGTTTATAAATAGTGATAAAAAGTTTATCTAAAGTTTGAGATATTTTCGAAATATGCTAGAGAATGGTTTTTTGTGTAGAACAATTTTATTGGCAAAAATATTCAGTCGAATAAATAAAGAATTTTATTCTTTTGTTACTTGTCTAAAGTGTTTAATTGGAATATAACTGCTAATAAAGGAAGATTAATTTTTAAAATTGATTAATTTTAAATTTTAAAGTATATTCCGAAATAAACGAAATTTCAATCTTATTATCAGAGCAAATATGTGAAGGATACAAAATATTTAAAATTGAAAATCGGTCGATTTTGATTTATTAATTGGCTTTAAATTAATTGCATTAAACAATAGCAACATTGTGATGAAGAACTGATACTTAAGTATAATCATAATCTTATTTAGAGACTTATTTATATAAATTTAGGAGCGTTCCTAAATGTCCCATAGGGCAACTACATGTGTGCCGAAACGATCAAGAATAATAGTTGCTTGGTAATTTTAATTCTAGACAGCATTGAGTCAGAGTTTAGTGCTTTGAGCCATAACTATGCAACTGAGACATACGAATAATTAGAAATTTTGACTAACTTTTCTCAAATCTCAGAATGAATACGATAACAAAGTTAAAATATTTCTTCAATGATTTTGTATCAAGGAAGTAAATAATTAATATTCCCAAATAAAATTTTTAAATGGCAACAGTTATTCTTGATCCTTTTTTCAGTGCATCGCTACGCTTTGGATTGTCGTCTGGCATTCCTATCTAAATGTTAACATGAATTTGGTTTCTAGTCAAATATGAATTTGGTTTCTATCAAATATTTTGAAGATTTTCACGATAAATTTAGTTTTACAAAGAGTACATGAAATACCTACTGAGGCGTCTAAGAAAAAGGGGTTATTTAGTCAATAAAATAAACATGTATTTGTGCTGTTAAAGGTATGAAATGTTTCACACCAACGATAAGTGTACATTTCTTTCTTTCATTTTGCCGCTTAATTGTACAATATCTAGAGGTTTGAAGGAAACATTTCTTTGTAAAAACTTTAGAAGGAAAGGCTGATGAAATGCTTATATAGCCATATAACTTTTGAATAGGTATTGATTGGATCGATTGTCATCAAGTAGGTTCATCTTTTTGTTCTAATAAACGTGTTGTTTGATTATGTGTAGATTTAAATTTTGAGAGAAGTATTTATTTTCCAATTTAGGTTTCATGTTTCTCAGATACATCAATTACGAGATCGCTTCCTCATTCACTACTACGAATTGACATTGATATTATTACATTTAGATAATTTCTTTATATGTTAGTTAAATCTATTTTTCTGTTTCACGGTATTGGTGGTAAATTTATTGTATCTTGTAAATTGTTCAGTGTACGAGGCTCACGCTTATGACTATTTCGGAAATTAAGGAAGATGTACCAATGGAACGATTCGGAGAGATTTTGAGTTGTATTTGCTTTTTATTTTGTTGGTGAATTTTGATCCTAATGCGCACGTTTCTTATCTTTCTTTTCAATACTCTATTGATATTATAAAGCTTTGGTTAAAATAAACTAACGCGAAGAGATGATACAATATAAGAATTTAGGTGCCAAATTATCTTATCGATAGAGCAATAATAAATCGCTTAAACAAATGGCACTTGTGTGTTAAGAGCTATACAACGTATGATAATTTTAAACCTCTTAGAGCATGGTTCGAGCAGTTCATTTGCGTAAAAATGTTTAATTGCAAAGAGTAGTTTACACTAGATTGTTATAAAGGAACGGCTAGTCTGCTTTGTAATATGCGACACAAAGCTAGTTTTGGGAAGGTCGACAGAGCAAATCTTCCAGCCACGCCACAGGTATATGTAGCTCTGCTGCGATATCGATAAAATACGATCGAATGCTACTCCTAATGAAACGTACTGACAAACAATGAACTGGAAATTGATTGTTTACAAGCCAGTAAATACTCGTACTCGCGACGGTCAAGAACTCATTCTCGGTATAAAAAAGTCACCTGATATCCTGTTACCTGATTTGTTAGGTATTATCTAATTTTGTCTTGAAAAGGGGAGTGCTGAAGACGGAAACAGTTTCTCGCTGGATAAGGAAGAAATGGGTCGACACCTACTTGTACATCTTGGATTTTCTACGGGGGGTAGACCAAACGATATCCTTAAACATGAAGGTATGCGCGAACAAGAGTGTGTGGAGCATAGCGCAATATTTACCCCCTATAGTGTTAAGACTGAATACTACAACATAGTAGGGTGGCTTCTGGTTCACTACTGCTCACCCTAGTAGGGCGGAATTTGGAAGAGGCGCTAATAGAGGTAGATCTCCGAAGAGAAAATGAAAAGCATCAAGTCGTTATACACTTTTCCAGGTGGAACATAAGAAAAAGTCGGCTATTTTATCAAATATCAATAAAAACAGAAGTGTTTCGCACACTACATTATAATTGCTACGACCTTACCGTAGCCTAGATTACAGGAAAGAAAGAAAGAAATGTTGTTGTACAGCGAATCTGCCTACATGGCACACGACAGGAAAGCAACGATAGATGGCGCTCACTAAACTTACTGAAGGGGCCTTCTATCAATCTAGTCATTGCTAGCCATTAAAATGCCATCACACAATCTGGGTAAGTGTAAGTTACCAACTCTGATGATGCATCCATTTGCGAAAATAATTTGATGAACATAGCATACATCGTGCATCAAACGCTAACCAAATCAAATTACTTGTTCACTTGGGAAGGCAATCTAAATATACGAGAACATAATTCGTATGTAATTCTTATCAACCATGATCAGTATCTATTGTCAACCATAAATCATAACGGTATATGCATTCGGCGTTTACTATAAGTCGGACAGAGAAATGTTTATAAAAGATTATAGCATTAGTTTTAAGTGGAGGTGTGATTGTATCTTTAAATTAAACGCAAGCAATATCCACCTTCTGATGATGAGAATGCTTGCTTAATGGTATTCAATCACAAGAATCTAAGTAACGATCAAATGGATTTCTATTTATTGCAGCTAGAAAAGCTTACATTAGAAACTATTGAGAAAGTGGTTCCACAAATTAAACACAGAAACAATGTAAAGGGTTTTCCAATAAGACTTGTTATTTTGAATAGCCCGCTATTTCGGTAGATGTCACTTTTGAAGCTGTCATTTTTTGATATTTGACAAGTAAAAGCTACGCCATTAATAAAAATGGAACGATACACGCTTCAACAACGCATTGAAATTATTAATTTTCACTATAAAAATGGTGAAAATTTGGCAGAGACAGTTCGTAAAACTCGAACATTTTTGGGCCATCGTGATGCACCTTGTCGGACCGCAATACAGAAATTGGTGGAAAAATTCGAGCTGTTGGCACAACTTAGTGATGTGAAGAATAAAACCCGTGCACGTCACTCAAGAACAGGCGAGAATATTGCTGCTGTAGCCGAAGGTGTTAAAGAAAACCCAGGTTTGTCCATTCCTCGTCGTTCTTTGGAATTCCACAAACGTCATTACACCGTATTTAGCATAAAAATTTGGGTCTTAAGGCTTATAAAGTTCAGTTACCACAAGAACTCAAGCCGGTCGATCATCAACAACGTCATGTCTTAGCTGATTGGGTCCTTGAAATGCATGAAAATGATCCGGAATTCCATCGAAAAATCATCTTGAGTGATGAGGCCCATTTCCACCTCGGTGGCTTCGTTAACAAGCAAAATTGTCACATCTGGGGCTCGGAAAACCCAAGAGTTACTGTTGAAAAGCCTCTCTATCCTCAACGTGTGACTGTTTGGTGCGGTTTATGGTCCGGCGGAGTCATTGGACCTTTTTTCGAAAATGAAGCTGGAGCAACAGTTACGGTGAATGGATTGAGCTATCGAGATATGATTAATGATTTTTTATGGCCGGAATTGGATGGTATTGATCTGGAAAACTTTTACTTTCAATAAGACGGCGCTACGTGCCACACAAGCAACGAAACCATTGATCTTTTACAGGAAAAGTTTCCGGATCGTGTTATCTCTCGAAGAGGTGATCACAATTGACCACCGAGATCTTGTGATTTAACACGTTGCGACTTCTTCCTTTGGGGCCACGTGAAAGAGAAGGTCTACGCCAACAGCTCAGCGTCGATTCAAGACCTCAAAGATGGAATTCGTGAAAGAATATGGTCCTGTAAGCGTGTCGTGGTAGTTATTTGCCTGATGTTATTTTTTACTATTAACGGCATACCTTTTTCTTTATAATTAAATAAACATCTAGTCATTTATATTAAAAGATGGCATTTTTCTTTTGATATCAAAATAGCTCCTCTTATTGGAAAACCCTGTACATGAACAATAATGTAAGATTTAAATTTTAAAATAGAGCTGTATTAATTTAGAGTGGCCTCGAGACCATGGAGTTTTATAATAGGTTTTTATGTTTTAAGTTCCTCGCAGTGTAAGAAACCAGATGGTACAATGAAAAAATATTTGAAATGCGAACAAATACCGTGCTTAAAAGTGGAAAATCGTAACAAAGTCATGAGCTTGAAGTGGCTTTGATTGTTGACAGCACATTTAAACAAACCATTACCGATTTCAAGCCCGTTAACGAAAGGATCTGTGCAATTCATATCAAGAATAAATTCTTTATTGTCTGGCTGGTCAACTGACATGCGCCCACAGAAGATAAAGAGGAAGCAATCAAGGACAAATTTTAGAGCATTCTAGACGACATTAAAATTATTCTAGGTGACTTTAATGCAAAAATCGACCGACAAACGGAGGAAACAGCCCCATGCAGACAACGGGCAGCGCTTGATAGACTTCGCTTCTAGTAGAGGCGTCATAGTAAATTCCACATGCTTTCCGCATCAAGACATCCAGAAGAGAACGTAGGCACATTCAAACAGATCGACCATGTTTTCATAGAAAAACGAGCGGCCGCCAACATTCTCAACACCTGCTCGTTCCGCGGGACTGTCTGTGATTCGTAACACTACTTTATAAAGGTCACGTTCAGATGCCGCATCTACATGTCAGTGCTGGAAAGTTGCACATACATATCTCCGCAGGCGGGAGAAAGTAATGATGACATCAAAACCGTGTGGAAGACATTGTGAGATGCGGTAACAGAACCGGCCAAAGAGATCTTGGGGCACCAGTCCAAGTAAAGTAAGAACGACTGGTACGATGAAGAATGCAACGAAGCGGTTGACAAATGAAACCAGGCGTGCAAAATCTACATCCAGCGACCAACTCGGGCCAAAGAAGAACAATATAAAATCCTCCGACGACAAGCTAAAAAATTCGCCGAAGGAAAAAACATGACATGAACACCTTAAGGTGGCATCAACCCACAAAAAGTCTGCAGAAGTGCACAAGGAGCAAACATAGGTAACCCAGTCGAAATTGAAAACAGATGACTGCAATATTTTCAGACGCCATTCACAGCGTCCCCAACCAACAATTGAAGCTGTGAACATTCAAGAAGCAGAGCAAGAGGTCCGGGTCTCACCACCAACCAGAGATGAAGTACAGGCAGCAGTACGGGTCCTCGGCAAAAGTGAGTCTCCTGGAATAGATGGAATACTAGCAGAACTGCTCCTGATCGGGGCTTCCATCCAAATAACCGTGTGGTCAGAAGAGTAGTTATCAGAGGCCTGCAGCAAAAGTCGAATAGACCTGAAGCTAGAAAACGAATGGCCCTCTCAGGCATCACTAATGCGCTGAAAATGACGACCATAGCTGTGATGGAAATAATACTCATCTCGATATCACTCGGCATTTTATCCAAAGCTATACATTGCTTGCGAGCATAAGATTAAGTTCCACAATAGCACTAACCAAACATACTCAAACGGGGAATTTCTAGGTTTTTAAATCCATTGAGAGGAACTCAAAAAAAAAACAATTAGTAATGGACATAAAAATTACTTATAGAGTTACTCTACCCATAAGAAAAGAGTGAAAAACGATGCTATATTTCACCTCAGGGGAGGATAAAACGATAATCTGTACGACTCTAAAATGAAAAGGGACTAAAGCCGGAATTTTCTTCCATGACGATCTACTATTCAACCGACGCCACGCGTTGAAGGGTCAATTCACGGTTTTCCAAACAGAAGTATTTTCAACTAAGGCAGCCACAGAAATGGCGATGGAGTAGTCCCAATAGTAGACTACATATCCTTTTGAATAGTAGGTCGCCACTGCTTCACAGCTAGAGCAGGATTGTGGGCGAACCCTAAAAGCTGCAGCTAGTCAAAAAGCTGCAAGATTAACATAGATCCCCACTCACAGATGTGTACGGAGATAATAAAAAACGGAAAAAGTTAGCAAGAGCTGTGTCAGCCAGTTAAAATACAGACATAATTAAAATGCTGCGAGCAACGGTGGATACGAAATTAGATGTAGCTCCTTGGGATAAATACACATGGCCTGGTATGACAGGAAAAACTGCTGGATAAATCGAGCTTTTTGGCCTCAACTTAGTGAAGCAAGGACCACACAATGCCTGAGAAAGAACAGGAATGACATGAAAAACCTAACGGTATTTTTAAAAAGTCAAGAAGGAGGAATGCTTAGAACGTTTTCTTCTAGATTGCTGCAGCCAAATTAATAATATAAGTGAGCCCAAAAGGTGGAGAGAGATCACACAATATACCCAGAATACCTGGCGGGCACGGAATGGTGACTCTTGTTGGAGATTTATCTACCACTACTGTTACTATTGCCCAGTCGCAACGAGAAACTAGTTTTGCAACCGGTCAGTCTCACTACGACCTTTGACACGTTCGGTTCGCCTGTGCACTTGCACGTTTCTTAATTTAATAAATTTGAACTCTGGAATACAAAACGTACTCGTTTCCTATAAGATCCTTTCAAAATCCCAAATATTGGTCCATCGAGCCGGATTTCGCTATGGAAAAACTTATACGACAATCGGATATGTGGGCGACACGTGTCGAGAAGTTCGTCGCGAATACCGGAAAAACCACGAAAGTGAGTAGAACGGTGAATTTTCTGCGTGCACGAATCTAGTGGTTAGAGCAATACTGGTGTATTTTCAGTGCCACGCACGAGCAGATAGTGTAGGAGGCTACACCTGAAGAAATTAGTGTGGAGGAAATTCTCAGCGGCAATCGTTTTTCTACAGTCAAGAAGGCGTATATCGAAGCGAAATCTTGGTGCATGGAATAAATCGCCACTCAACAGCTGACCGCAGCAAATGAGGTCTCCCATAACCCAACACCGCTAGGCTCCCAAGTCGGGATAAAGCTTCCCAAAATAGAACTCCCAACCTTCGATAGGGAGTTTCTAAATTGACCTCCTTTCAAAGACTTATTTGAGTCGTTGGCCCATACGAACTCGTCATTATGCGTTGTGTAGAAAGTGGAACTTCTACTAAAACATGTAGCGGTAACGGCGAACAACTATGCGTCTGCTCGTTTCGACAACACAAGAGCTTTGGTCAATGCCAATTTACGTGCACTAGTATCTGTGACTAGCAAAAAAACTGAATTCGCCGATGAGATGAGACGCGTATTAGACAACTTCAGTCAACACGTGAATTCAATTGAAAATCTCTCAAAGCCGGTTGATCATTGGAACAGCTGGCTAGTGTACTTCATGACGGATAAATTAGATGCCAACGCACGCAAAGACTGGGAAACGTCGTTGGCGCATAATACTAAAGTACCTGCCTATAATGGACTCAAAAAATTTCTTGAGTGCCACATGCAGGCACTATGAGTCATAGACAGGGCAGATTTTCCGATCTCGCACACCCCTCAAACGACATCTATGCAACCAGTTGCTTCGACCAGTACCGCTAGGACGAAAAGAAGTTACCACTGCTGCCAAGGCAACCTCTTGTTGCTATTCTGTCCGCAATTTCGAGTGAAAACAGTCAACCAACTTACCACTCTACTTCAGCAAAGAGGCCTTTGCTTTAAATTGCTTGATGGCTGGTCATAACGCGTCCATTAGAAAAACGTTGCCAACAATATCAAAAACGTCATCACACGTTTATACATACACAGGGAAGAATAACTTTTTCATATTCAGCATCTACTTCATCAGCTGATCTGGATCGAGTGCAATACCGACGGGTGTAGTTCTGCTAGCGACAGCGATAGTGGAAGTGACAGCAACTAGCGGTCGACGGTTGAAAGTACGTGCGCTGCTCGATCAAGACTCGGAGACGAATTTCATGTCACAATCGCTGGCGAATTCTTTACGACCGTCTAAGAAAACAGTGTCGGGCAAGTGAAAGCATGGACTGCGAGTTCCATCGTGACATACGCAATCGCTTCGATGCACGATCCGTCAGTGCATTTTTCTATGCGGTCGTTAGTGCTGCCATCGCTTAGCTAATTAATTCCGTTAAAGTTTGTTGAGAAGTGCGACTAGCCCCCCATCAAGGGCCTGAAATTAGCAGACCCGGAATTTGGAAAGTCGTCCCGAATCGACTTGATCCTTGGAGTGGAAGTTTACGCTGCAATAATTAAAAATGACATCCGGAAGGGCCCTCCTGGAACACCCAGTGTACAGTTGACTAGCCTTGGCTACGTATTATTACGATGAGCTGAACAGAATTGACAACTTTCAAGTGAAGCCCGAAACATCGTTAGCTTTTAGACGTCTGAAAGAGCCACGGATGATTTTCTTCGACGCTTCTGGGGGATAGAGAAGCCGCCTAAGTTTACGACACTCACACTAGATGACGTCAACTGCCAAGAAATTTTTATGAGGACTCATCGACGTTCCGACGGCGCCTGATACGTGATCCAGCTGCCACTAAAGAGCCCCGCAGAGGGACTCATCCAAGGAGGCCGCTACCTACTCGTTTCTGCGCCTAAAAAAACGTTTCTAGAGAGAAGAGCAGTTGAGATGTTCTTATGACGATGTTATTGAGGAATACATCGAACTAAAACATATAGAGCTTATTCCTGCGAATAAAGAAGTTTCATTCACAGTCTACTACCTTCCGCATCATGCGGTTTTAAGACCAAACAGCACAACAACCAAACTACGGATTGTGTATTACGCGTCGCAAAAAACTACGTCGGGAAAATCCCTGAACGATATTTTTTACACCAGTTCCAAGCTTCTGAACGATATTTTCGGAATCCTCATGCGTTGGAGACTACTTCTGTTCGTTCTTTGGGCTGATGCGGAAAAAAATATTTCGGCGAATTTGGATTGGTAAGAACGATGTCAATCAACAGCGTATCCTATATAGACGCCACTTTTTGAATCCAATCCTGTTATTTGGATCAACATGCGCTTCCTATCTAGCGTCCAGAGTGATGCTGCAACTAGCAACAGACCATGAAATAATACACCCTGAAGCAGCTCGAATTATCAAACATGAAAACTTGTACTGCGACGACGCGTTGTTTGGTTCCTTCGACGTTCAGACTGGCATTCAAGTCCGAGATCAAGTTATTGCTCTAATGAAGGAAGGAGGATTCAAACTTCGGAAGTGGTTGGCCAATTCTGAGAAGCTTCTAGCCAACATTGCACGGGAAGACGTCGAAAGAGATGCGACTCCAAAGGTTGTTGACGATAGTGACATCAAGGCTCTAGGCATAGCCTGGGACCCGGAAGCTGACTATTTCCAATTTCGTGTAAGTCTTGATCCTTATCAGACTTGTGTGACGAAGAGAACAGTCTTATCGGATGTCAGCCAAATATTTGACCCATTCAGATGGTTAGCACCAGTTACTATCAATTCAATGCTTGTGGCTGGAGAAAATAGACTGGGATGATAATTTGCCTGAGAAATTAGAAAAACAACTTGGACTTGTACACTGTTAAGATCAACCACTGGGTTGGCACCACCAAGTCGCTTTCGAGCCTAGAACTACATGGGTTTTGTGACGCTTCTTTGGATGCATATGGAGCTGCTGTATACCTGTGAGTCGTAACCAACATGCAGAAGATTGCAGTGAATCTGTTGACCGCTAAAACGAAAGCGAACCCACTGAAAACTGTTTCACTACCCAGACTGAAATTATGCGAGGCGGCCCTCCAAACTGACCTCATAGTCACAGTTCAGCCACGTACAAGGAAAATCAAGCTGATCACATAACTAGAGGAATTTCCGCAACTGAGCTCAGTGCTTGTAAATCATGGTGGTTTGGACCTGTCTGGCTCAAGGAACATTCTAGTTGCTGGCCAAAGTCATCACATTTGGTCATCAGCGAGGAAACTGAACATGAAGTGCAATTGTTCCAAACGGCTACTAGCTATCCCACAGACCCGGACATCGAGCTACTGGAGAACTACTCCTCGAAACTAATTGGAATTACGGCTCACTGCATGCGATCCTACAACAATGCACAAGCCAAGAACAAACAAATCGGTCCGCTCAGTATGACATAGGTCGACGAGATACTGGATTATTGGAGAACGTAGTCTAGTTAAGCAAACTATACGGTATTGTATAGTAGGCTGTTATCTACGAGCTGATACGAAGCATCAGCTTATGGTTGATTTTTCAATCGATCGAATGATTCCTGCCAAGTCATTTCTTCACTCAGGCATAAACTATACCAGCAATTTCTCCGTAAAGTCACGCAGGGGTCGTAACCGAATGGTTTTCAAAAGTTACGTCTGCATCTTCATCTGTTTTGTCATCAAAGCAGTGGACTTGGAGTTAGTTTTTGACCTCACCGTAGATGCCTGTCGTTTCGTCAGCCGTCGAGGACAGTGCGCTAAGCTATACAGCGACAACGGACGTAACTTCGTGGCCGCAGACAAGCAACTCACTAGACATATCAAAGAGCTAATCAAAGTGTCTGAGACGTCGGAGGCTCTGTTAAGGAAAAGTACTGAATGGAGCTTCATTCCACCCGGATCACCACACTTCGGTGGTCTTTGGGAGGCTGGTGTGAAGTCCTTCAAACACCACTTTAAGCGGATCGTCGGGACCCACATACTTGATGTAGAGGAGATGCTGACTCTGATCTGCCAGATAGAGGCATGCCTCAACTCACGTCCATTTTACTCCATCACAGATGACCCTGAATTGCTTGGTCGGGGAAAGCAGCCTGTTGGCCGTTCCGACATCATCTACCAACGAGTGCCCGATTAATCGCCTCGGACGATGGCAGCTTGCAAGAAAATATATGGCAGAACATGCAAGAAAATATATGGCAGAACATGCAAGAAAATATATGGCATCGTTGGCGACACGAGTGCATGCACCATTTGCAACTGCGGCATAAGTGGGAAAATGTAAAGGATGATGTCAAAATCAATGATCTAGTTATATTAAAGGACGAAAATCTACCACCCACTCAATGGGCTCTGGGCAGAATCACAACGTCTCACACGTTAGGTAAAGTACGCTGGCGGTAATTCGAAACGCGCAGTCGCCAAGGTCTACGTACTTCGATACTTCAGCCAAACAGACGAAAGTTTCACTAAGTGATGCCGTACCTTCAATTAACTATAAAAATCAGCATCCCCTCACGGTGGGCGGAGTCTTCGCATTACGCATTTTTTCATGCTTCACATGAGGCGGGAGGAATGTTGGAGATCTATCTACCACTACTATTACCATTGCCCAGTTGCAACGAGAAACCAGTTTTGCAACCAGTCACTCTCACTACGATCTTCGACACGTTCAGTTCGCCTGTGCGCTTGCACGCTCCTTAATTTGATAAATTTGGGCTCTTCAATACAAAACGTACTCGTTTCCTATAAGATCCTTTCAAAATCCCAAATAACTCTCATTGTTTTTTTTTAGGGTGATCGCATGGAACATGATTAAAAATTAATACTTAACGTGGGAACCTGAAGGCCAATACTGCCCTATGCTATAAAAAATGAAGAATACAAGCAATAATCAAAATATTGATAGCACAAACAGTATGGATAAAATTATTGATGTCGATTTAAAAGAGGACTTAAAAACAGGAGAGAGTATTGAAACCAGTTTGTCTTATTTCCATTAACCAATTTTTTCCCCTCTTTTAGAATAATTCAGTGGTTTTTGTACTATTCAAAAAATTGGGGATGATATGCTGCAGATGAATGGCATTTAATCAATACATTCTAAGTCACTAAAAACATTACCAGATGTCTCTAGACTTTCAAAAATAATGTAGATGTTTTCAAGGTAATATAGAGCAATCAATATTAAAGGTGCATCAATAGCATTCTTGATATAATATTGAAATTATCTAAAAATTATTCTTAAGTTATTTCGAAACGTATGAACACGAAAAATTCAAATGAGTAAGGTTTCACAAACGAACAAAGAGAGGTCGCGAAGTAGAAAGGTCTCGTTATAAGGATAAAATTCTTCAAGTTGTCCGATCCATGAAAATTCTTGTAACAAGAAAGTGATTCGTTGCATTTTTAATAAACTAATAATTATCAAATTACTGTTATACTTACAAATTGATAACTAAATCATCTTAAACTATGAATCGTTATTTAAGTATTCTCTAAAAAGCAGAATAAATATGATAAGCAAGAACGGAACGCACGTTGGGATTTGAACTCTAGACCCCCTCGTGGGAGGCTAGCCTTCTAACCACTCGAACATTAATGGTGACGAATAGAAGGACATTATGATCATAAAACAACATGGTTTAGGAAGTGTAAATGCGAAAAAACGATTGAAAAGTGCAGCAAAGGATGTTATCCTCATGAGGGGAGCTTTTTTCTCTACGAGTTCACTCGAAATATGTGATTCATATTTCGTATATTTCTTTTGTATGCAGTGTTTTATATTTTTCAATGGACATACGGGTATATGTATGCATCAAGTAATGGCAATGGTAATTTAATTGAGAGAAGATGACAAGCACCAAGCTCAACAAAGCAGTAACCAAGTCGATTTTTGAATTTTATCCAAAACTATTTATGATGATACGAGTATACGAATGTGAAAAATAAAACCGAAAAAGCACTAGGTACAGCAAAGCACTACTATTTTTTGAATACATGCTCCCAATCAGCTTTTGAACTTTTGAGTAAATGTTCGCTTTTTTTTATAAATAAATGTATACCCCTACTCCTTTCCTTTAACAACAATCTCAGGTTCAAAGAACAAATAAATGTAGTCAAATATCCACTCAAAATCACCTTGCCTTCTAGTTTGTAACATCATAATAAAGGATTTCCTCAAAAAAATTAATTTTATTACTCATCATTCTTTGCAAACCGACTTGTAAACCGCAATAACGAGCACAATTACGACCGGAACCATATCTTCAAAAGCAAGAAAAAAATCAGTAATTGTGTTGCTATTATATTGATGCGGTGATATTTTTATTTTACCCTATTTCCAGGTTTCTACAAGGATATCTTTGTTCCTAGCACGAGTAGACTGTTGGTATAGCTTGGCATAAATATGGGGTTGGCTTCGGTAATGGAACAGGTATTTTCCATTTTTCTCGTTCATTTTTTTCTGCCGAGATTCATTAGACGACAGGAGGCAAGCAATCGAAAGTACTTTCCTGCCTCATTCGTTATGTTATGCGGGAACGGAATTGGGAGGCATTTGTTGGAAAATTGCTTGCAATGTCAGGCTTGAGCCGAGGAAATTTTTTTTGAAGGCAGTGGTTGGTTTGTATGAATGAATAGGTCAGTCAGTTGGAAAGCATTGAAAATCGTTTGTTAGACCTTTTGTGTGGAAGTGACGGGAAACAATTGGAGAGGGAAATTAATGATTTCTTTAGTGCTTTTGCAATGTGAATCGAGGTATGTTTTGGGTAGAAAGATAAGGAAGTGAGGATTATACCAGAACAATTGTTTTTTTGTTTCATTGGTGGTTACATACATCAAATAAATTATATCAGAGGTTCTTATTTTTGAGACGATGGGATTGCGAAATCCGGTTTCATAAAACAAAACTAGATGGATAGACATAACTACGTAATAAATGCATCCAGAAGGTAAGCTTTGCATTTCACTCAAATCAACCACGTGGCTTCGGGTATTAGAAATTCAGTTGCTTTACTTGTTTAGTTTCTGTTTAACGTAAGTTCTTGTATGAGACGGTGAGATTTCACCTTCAAGATTTGTGAAAATACTCCATTATACTTACTATTCAGCAACAACTTAAAAGGCTATACAAATAAGTCTGGCATTGCGTTTGTATCATGGACCATTCAACAATTAGGAGACTCATCAATATACATATGTCAATTTTCCGTTAGAAATTACAATTATTTGTTTTAGTAGACATATTTGTGCAGGGTTCCGGATCAGGTGACAGACAGTGTAAAGCGTTGTCATCTCTTCATTTTATTGGCATTCTGGCCTGGTATAACATGTTTTAGTTTTCAGTATTGGGTAGTATTAGGTAGAACATGGAGCAGGCATCGAAGATATTGGCTGGCTCGGTTGTGTCACGAGAAGCTAGTCTACGATCAGGGAATCCTGTTGTAACCTACAGGAACAGTGAAGAAAATGTTATGGGTAGCAGTGGTGGTTGAAACCTGATTTTTGTATCCTATCACTCCTGAGGCAGATCTTAAGACCACGAAGGAGAAATTCCAAGAGGTGATGAGTGTGCTACTTATTTTTCTTGCAATACCTCCGCAGCAACTTGAAAAGTGAAGCTGGAAATTGGTAAGCCACCTAAATATAACTGGAGACGATTATGACGCTGTATGGACACTTTTGTGTGAAAGGTATGAGAAACTCATAACTCAAGAGCTTATGCAACGCGGGACTACATATGCCAGACAGACCACGCGTCTGAACTAGGGGGTATGGTAAACAGTACCTTCCAGCTCTCAAGTGCTACTCGCACCCGCGCTCATAACGGTACAGAACAATGAACGCGAATCCATAACACTGCGAGCACTACTGGACATCGGCTCCCAACGCCCGTTTATCACTCAATCTGCTGTCCAGCTATTGGGATTACAACGTAACCATTCTAAAATATCTATAGAAGGTATTGGATGCTCAGTGGCAGTTACAACAAAGGGAATCATCACGACGATCACAGCAACTCGAAGGAATTACAAGAAAGCCACACCGTTACAATTTGCTGCTTTAAAAATTCTCAAGATTACGGCGATTTTACCTGCGACAAGCATCACTTACCTACACGCATCAAAAAAAACTAGAACTGGCAGATCCTGGGTTCAATTGTCCTTCACATATTGATCTGTTCCTTGGGGCTGACATATAGTATATGTACCCTAAATCAAGAAATAATTCCAGGTCAACCATGCGCACAAAATACAAAATTGGGTTGGGTATTGTTTGGAAGAAGCCCCAGCACACAAATCAACGCTGACTTTACTTCATTCGTTGCCTTTGAAGAGCTTGATAAAACCCTCCGGCGCTTCTGGGAAATTGAAGAACCTCTAACGACAATGGAAACGTCTCAAGCCGATGATGAAGCCGAAAACCACTTTTCGAATAATACGAGTAGAGGCCAAAAAGAACTGAGACGTAGACCACCAAAAAGAACTGAGAGAGTCTGAATACATAGCGTATATTAGGGTCAGACAGTTGGAACAGCGTCTTGACCATCATCCTGACCGTCAAAAGGAATACCATACATTCTGTAAGAGCATATGACTCTTAGTCACATGGAGAAGGTCCCTGATCACTTACTTCAGAGTTCTAACTGCTACTACCTTCCGCATCATGAGGTGATAGAAGAAATAAGTTCGACAACAAGATTACGCATCGTCTTCAATGCATCCTAGAAATTAATAGGTGAGAAATCACTGAACGATCCGCTTCAAGTTGGCCCGGCGATACAAAATAATTTTCTCCACTTATTACTGAGATGGTGGATTTATCAGTATGTATTGCAATTGCTGCCGACATCGAAAAAATGTACTGGCAAATACAGGTTCATGAAAATGACCGCGACTACCAATGCATATTGTTGAGATCATCTTAAAAGGAACCAATTAGTCACTAAAGACTGAATACTGTTACATACGGTACTGCTGCGTGCCATTTTTAGCTATTCGAACTCTTCAGCAGGTAGCAATCGATGAACGTGTTAACTATCCAAAAGCTACCGAAGCGATACTTTAAGATTTTTATGTTGACGGCCTTCTAACTGGACCAGATGACTTAACAAACTTAAAGTAATGCAAGATGAGTACAAAAGAAGTACACAAAGGAGGTTTTCATCTACGAAAGTGGTCAGCCAACCACCAAGAACTTATAGAAGCCATCCCGGAGAATGATTGAGAAAAACAAAAGCTACTAGACATCGCGTTATCCAAAGAAATTGAAACACTTAGGCTACAGTGGCATCCTGCACAAGACGTTTTCTCATTTAAGATCCAGCCTTCTGATAACCAAAAGCTAACAAAACGGTCTTTCCTGTTAGAAGTAGCAAGACTGTTTGATCCGTTGGGCTGGCACCAACCTTGCATCATTACCGGGAAAATTGCTATTCAAAGACAATGGCTACTGAAATTATGATATGATGAAGAAGTTTCCCTATCTGCTGTTAAGGGCTGGAATGAAACACGTAGGCAATTGTCCGTTCTCGAGAAACTTCAGATCCCTAGATGGATCCATTTCGCAAACAACACAACCATAGAATTGCACGGGTTTCTGCGATGCTTCCAGGATAGCTTACGCAAGTGCAGTTTACTTACGAGTGTTGGATGCAAGCGGGCCTACAACTAGCAGCCTGCTCAACGCAAAGTCACGGGTCACCCCAACAAAAACACTTCCTATTCCGAGGTTGGGCTGAGCAGTACTGTTTTATTGCTAGAAACAATGAAGCAATTAAACAGGAAGCAGTGACAAATGAAGCCCGTTCAGTAGGAGTAGTAGCTACCGAACCATCCGGACTAGAAATATTCAGCAAATACTTGTCATTGCCCGAACTTCTCAAAGTGGTGTCATACATAAGACAGTTTGCTTACAACGCATTGCATCCGACCAAGAAGCGGACAGGTTTTTTAACTGTTGAAGAATTACAGGAAGCTAAACTAAATTGCATACATCTTTTCCAACAACACGTCTTCGGACAAGAATTGCGCTCGTTAAACAAAAAGAACGAAGTGTCCAACGATAGCAGCATAAACTCCTAGCTCCTCCCACCAGTATGTATTGCTGCAATTCGAAGGTTCATTGCTCGCAGAGGAAAATGCCACACTATTTACAGTGACTGTGGAGCCTACTTTCTGGGCAGCGAAAAACAATTGAAAGAAGCTTTTAAAGAAGTTACAAAATACTGTGTAGAGTTCCTTGTGAATGAACAAATCCAGTGGAAATTCGTTCCTCCTGGTAGAAACGGCACTTAGTCAGGACAATCAATCAACAACTGCTAACAATCGAAGAATTATATAGTATACTCTCTTGGCCCAGATAGAGGCATGTCTCAATTTATGCCCTCTTTGTGAAGTAAGCAATGACCATGCTGATTTTACAGCCGTTACCCTGAGCACTTTCTAGCCGGATGGAATCTATTTGAAATCCAATCCAATCAAAAAAGTACATTGTCCGTATAAATGGGAAACCCTTCAACAAATCCGAAAACATTTTTGGAATCGGTGGAAACTCGAGTATTTAAGCGGACTACTACAAAGGCCAAAACGGATGACCTTTTGACCCAATCTTCGAGTTGGAGACCTTCTTCTAGTGAAGGCTGACAACATTCCATAAACTTAATGGCCACCCGCCAGAGTGACGGACGTACACCTTGGTCCTAATGGTATGGTACGCGTTGTCTTCGTCAAGGCTCACGGCAGAATAACTAGACGTCCTATTACCAAGATCTGCCGACTACCGTTTAGTAATTCAAATCCTGACTTTCCACCAGAACAACATATGTTATGTAATTACTTCATACAAGCACACAGTTAGTAACCAAACAGACAAACAAACGAAAGAGAAGCCAAATCGTACCGATTGTAGATACATGGACTGATTATCTATCCAACTTCCCAAAGAAAACAAAACCAGAACCAGAAAAACGCGTCCAAAAGCAGCCACAAACCTCAAGTTTAGCATCAAAGCTGCTATTTTTCTTGCTGGTAGTTTTCCCTGCACTTCCACAAACAAATTGTAATATTAATGTTACCCAACTTTCAACTGGATTTTACATTGAACCCGTTGAAACAGCACGAACCCACAGAGGAGCACTTAAAATACAGCTTCAAGCACCGTGGAACAACCTAAAGTACAATCAGACTAATGTAGAGGCTGTGAAAACCAAAGTTCGTGGACTGTGTAAAGTCACCTCAACTGTTTCAATGGAAATCAGATGCTCAGAACTAGTACAAAGTTTGGAAGAACTCAGGAAAGAGATTACTCATAAAATGACCAGCTTGAGGTTACTGCAAAGTAGAATGCAACGAGGAGCACTGGAAACTCTTCTGACAGCAGTTTTGGTGTAAATGATGAAATTTACTAAGACATCAAAGGTCTTTCTGACAACCAAAAAGCAAGCATCCGATCCATGAATAGCCAAACCAAGCTAATGCTCAAAGCAACGAAGACACTAAACAGTACTTCAGGAAGGGTTAACACACAATTGAGACAGTTCCAAGTTCAACTGCAAAGAGGTCTCGACCGTATCAACGAGTTTAGGTGTTGGTTCAAGACAGTTGACACAACAAAATCAGCATCCATATTTTGGCTACTTATCAGCGAGCAGAAAATTACAAATTATTCTGATGACGACAACCTGAATCTACTTGCATTCCTTCCCATCATAGATACACGTCCTTACGACCTGATCAAGCCCACACTGGTTCCAAAAACCATTGGAAACAATGCGTTTCAAGCCTTTGACATACCGCCAAGGATCTTGGGTGTGAACTACAATCTGCAGCAGTATTTCGAACTTCTGCTGACGACCTTTCAAAAACTATAGCTGATCAGTACTTCATGGACATCAGCATACTGTAAGACGTCAACTCAAAACTCAACTACATAATCAACAAAATACATAAGGTGTTTGGCAGGTATTCATGTGCAGTGCGTGCCTTCACGCAATATTGTGTGGAAATAACTGTACGATCCAAATTCTTGGGTATTAACTACATCATCCACGACCCCTGGACAGACAGAATGTCAAGGTGATCGCCAAAATTTCATCCTTAACGGTACAGGAATAGTAAAACTATCGCAAGATTGCAGCCTCAGAGTTGAAAACTCCCTGTTTACTGCTACATGGATGGCCTCCACGAGAAATCTCTCTATCTTTATCCTTCCACACCAACCTACCATTAACTAGGCCATAAGTCGACAAACCATTCCCAATGTTTCAGCACCAGCTATAATCAAAGCAGAAGAATCATTCGGAGCTTGTATCGAACAAGAACAAATCACTGTTGAAGACTGCCAAACAACTTCTTGGTCAACCATTCGACAACATGGAACGAGCATCAATCTTTCTGTTATAACCACTTTGACAATAATAGTCGTCTGCCTCTTCATCATTTGACATTAACGCAAAAAAATCAACTTTACACCTAACCATGAATGGACAACGTGGTACAACTTAGCTGTAACATCTATTTGTTAAGAAACTCGCAGGGTTCGTGGCGGTAACGTTATGGAACGTCATTAATATCAATATCGCAGAAAATCATTGCGTGCATCAACATTATCATCACCAAGATCAACAACCTCAACGGTCAACAACTAGCCTTGATCCACTTCAAATCATCAGCAGAATAACTTCGAACGTTGATCTGTATCAGTCATTATAACTAACTGAAAATGAAGATAACAGCAATTCCATGTGGAACAATGCACTGCAAGAATAGCAATTTAACGTGGAGCAACGTACTGAATATTTAAAGCAATATTGAAAATGCTGATTGTTGTTTACATGCTGATTAATGAATACATATTGTAAATATTAGTATATATATTATAAATAACAGGAAATAAATTCATTCTGTATCACAAGTCAAACAAGTCGTTTCATTAAAACTTTCATTCCAGATCAGAGTCCTTCAATGCTTTTTTTTTGAGCAGGTTAGGTACACTGGCTAGCCTGAAGAGCCTCCATAGAGCAGCTCTATTAATCGGTAAAAGGAGTGTTTGAAAGGGGTTATAGAGTGGTCGCGAGCAAGTCGAGCTAAGAAAGAGCTAATGGCGGAGTTAAGCTAAGAGTTTAATGACAGGAAGCTGCTTGAGGAGATTAAGAGATAAACGCAAGGCCCTGAGGAGTAAATTGCGGCATACAGTTTGGCGATGGAGCGATTGTTCCACCGTGAATTGAAATTGCTCGAAGTGGTTACTAATTTGAACCAGATGATGATTTGTCAAGTGATGTGTTAAAGGAACTGCGCTGGACGTTTCGTAAGTAAATTGAGGCTAAGTGCAGACTTTTTTCCTAGTCAAGCATTTCGATGCAAAGACTGCTTTTTTGATTGGTGATCTCAAGGAAATCATATATATGAAGCAACCAGAAGGATATGAAATGAAAAATAAAGGACGATATATCATGGTCTGTAAACTGAAAAAGGGGCTCTATGGTTTAAAGCAAGCAGCAAATATATGGAACAAAAAGTTGGATTCACTTTTAAAGAGCAACAATTTCATTCATAGCAGTGCTGATCCATGCTTATATATTAAGCGAGACAAAAATAGCGTCGTTTATGTAATCATACATGCCGACGATTTTTTAATAGCTGCTAAAGATCTCTCAGCCATCAACCACATAGCAGCATTTTCACAAGAAAATTTCAAGCTAACTGATCTAGGTTTTTTACAAAATTACCTAGGAGTGGAAGTCAAGTCAAGAACAAGAATGGTTTTTACTGCATAAAGTAAACGAAGTTTATTGAGGAAATCTTGGAAAGATTTGACTTGCAAGATGCCAAGATATCACATATACCGATAGATATTGGCTATTCAAAGGCAACAGAATCCCAGCCTTAAATGGAAAATCAAGAATTATACCAGCAATTAATTGAAGCATTGCTATACCTAGCAGTAAATACAAGACCAGATATCAGCGCAAGTGTGACTATACTCAGTCAGTCAAATTAACAGCCGACATCAGTCGATTGGACCGAAGTGAAAAGAATAGCTCGTTATTTGAAGGGCACGAGGGGCTACGAACTCATAATTGGCAGCAACGGAGAACTAGAATTAATTGGCTATGCAGATGCGGATTGGGCAGAAAATCGGAGTAGTCGTAAATAAAACAGCGGTTATCTGTTTCAATTCATGAACGCGATAATAAGTTGGACATGTCGAAAGCAAACATGCGTATCTCTATCACCTACTGAGGCAGAGTATGTTTTTATAGCAGAAGCTTGCCAGGAAGGTATATGGCTACAAGAATTAATCAAAGAATTCATTCACGATAAAAAGTTCATCACAACCATTTTCGAAGATAACCAAAGTTGTTCAAAATTGATTGATAACAAAAGGAATAGCCATTGCACAAAATACATTGCACCAAATATCATTTTATCAAGGACATTAAAGACGGGAAACATGGATTTTGAATATTGCCCCACCAAGGAAATGACAGCCGACCTACTAACGAAGCCACTCAACAGGATCAAGCTTAAGTATTTTACTGAAAAGAGCCGATTGAAATTACGCAATTAAGAGCATATTATCGTTAAGGGAGGGTGTTAGTATGCAACAAAAAAATATGCATGTAACTGAACAGCGCTCGTTCAATCTGAGAGCGACAAGCAACGAGTGGATATCACGTCCCTGCGCTATTAAATTTCAGTCACTTAAATGTATTATTTTCCTTTCTCTTGAAATACATTGACATAACACTGGAAATATGCAATACTAGTTCTAAAATTCCTTTGCTCTTTCTCTCTCACTTCTATTACATGTATATCAGATTACTGCATTATCGTTACTTTGTGTTCTTTTGTAAAAGGAATCAGTCGCACTGAATTTACCACTTGAGCAAGACACGCTTGTTTTTACTGCCTTAAATCTAGCTAACCTCAACAGGTTATGGGCCAAGACCCAGCAATAGCAGTTAAAAAATAAAAAACGGCTGTTTCAATAATTTAAAAACTGCATGATAAAAATTATTGCAGCTGGAAGCTCCAGATGAAAAGTGCTCTAATTTATCAGGATCTTTGGAAATATCTAAATGGCCCAAAACCGGAGGAAACCGACGCAGCTACCATCAGAGTGGAATGGTCCAACAAAGACGAAAAAGCTTTAGCCACCATTATCCTGAATGTAAGTGTATCAGAGCTTATTCACATTAAAAGATGCCTAGAAAATTCTAGCGGGAATTCATCAACCTGCTGGGCCTGGTAGAAAAGTTACGCTTTTCAAGCAACTTTTGTTATTCAAAATGGCGGAGAGTTCATCATCCCCACACATATACACGATTTTGTCGACATTTCGGAAAAATTAAAAGAGATACACATATCAGTCAAAGAAGACCTACTATCAATTATTCTATTAGCGAGCCTGCCAAAAACATTCGACAATTATGTAGTTCCGATGGAGACAAGAGATGAGTTGCCGACTTTCGAAAATTTAAAAACAAAGTTGATCGATGAAGGCCGCAGGAGAGATGCCGAAAAAGACGAAAGTAGAGAGTTCGAACATGTTTTAACGTCAAAAGCGAAATCGGAGCAACGGAATACCCGAGCAAAACACAGTGACAAATTTAGAAAGAAAATAGAGGGCACTGTGTGTCATAAAACAGGCCACTACGCGGCCGAATGCAGGAGTAAGCGAAAAGGAAAACCGGTATCCGTAACATTAGCCGAAATGAACACTTCTCTTGCTGCGAATTCATCGAATGAATCGATCACCAAAAATACTTGGATTATTGACAGCGGGGCGACAGTTCATATGTGCAACGACAAAAAATTGTTTGTTGAGTTCGAATTATACCGGGAAACAATTTTTTTCGCGGATAGTAAAACAATTGACGCAAAAGGCAGAGGTACAGTGAGATTAATATCCGAAAATCAGCCGGTAAATCTAAAAGAAGTGTTGTATGTACCTGATCTTCGTGCAAATTTTATTTCAGTGTCAAAAGCAACAGCGAAAAACATGACAATGAGTTTCGAACGCAAGCAGTGTATAAAAAAACGCAAAAAAATGGTGATTTTAACAGGGAAAAGGGTCGGTAATTTGTTTATTTGCACAAATGATGCACAGTAGGCGAATGGAAACGCGATAAATAGTGCATTGAATGATGATTATTTGAAGTGGCATAGTCGGTATGGTCATCTAAATAGAAAAAGTATTTGTGAGCTGTATAACAATAAAATCGTGTACGGGCTTGACGTAAACATTTCAAGTGTCGACCGCGTAGAAAACTGCGAAGTTTGTTTAAAAGGAAAGATGACAGTGAAACCGTTTACAAAATTTTCGGAAAATCGTTGTCAGAAGCCACTAGACCTTATACATAGTGATATATAGTATATGGTCCAATGAGACAAAATTCGATTGGTGGAGCAAAATATTTTGCCACTTACAATACTTAGTGTGCTAAAAAAATTTAAGCAAATCGCAGAGAACCAGACGGGGTATAAAATAAAAATGTTTTGTAGTGATAATGCAAAAGAGTATTTAAGTCGTGATTTCACAGAATATCTCAATTAGCATGGTATCCGTCGGCAATTAAGTGCTGAATACACACCGCAGCAGAATGGTGGGGTTGAGCGTGCATATCGCACACTGATTGAAATGGCTCGGTGTATGTTGACTCAAGCGAATTTACCGGAGTCGTATTGGGCGGAGGCTATGAATACGGCATGTTATTTGCAAAACCGAACGCCTGCCAGATTACTTGAAAAAATTACACCTTTTCAAGCTTGGCATGGAGTAAAACACTAAAACACCTGAAAAAAATCAGATGCCGAGCACTTACGCTAAATAAGCAGACAAGCAAGTTGTTATTTGATCCGAAAGGAATACCAGTTATATTTGTCGGGTATAGCGAAGAAGCAAAGGCTTACCGGCTTTATGAACCCAATCCACGGAAAATGCACAAAAGCAGAGATGTAACATTTTTGGAAAACGAGTGTGATACAAGTGAGAATAACGATTATCAGTTAGTTATTTTCGATAATGAACCCGAAGAAGAAAATATGGAAAGTGAAAGATTCGGGGCAATGGGAGAGACTTCTAGTAGTAAGACTATATCACCAAACACACCCGTGAACAGTGATGAAGTTTACCAAAGCGATCAAGACGGAAATGAACAAGATAAAGAAAAACCAATTGCGAAATCCTATAATAAAGGAGGTAGACGCTTAATTATCAGGACGGGTAAACCAGGAAGACCGCACCTAATTCAAACCGAAAAATAAAACTCAATTAACTTGACGGATGTAGATCGAGCAGAAAACCCCCGCACTGTGGAAGATGCACTTTGAGGCCCACAAGCAGATGAGTGCAAAAAGTCAACGCAAGCAGAATATGATGGCATCATAAAGGATCAAACCTTGGATTTGGTAAACTTGCCGAAAGGACGGAAGCCCAAAAAATGAAAATGGGTATTCAATATTAAGACCGACCAAAAAGGAAAAATAGTTCGCTACAAGTCATCACTTGTGGCGAAAGGATGTAGTCAAAAAGTGGATATTCATTACAAGGACACTTTTTCGTCGGTAGCATGTTATTCGACAGTAAGATGTGTCCTTGCGTTGACTGCTGAATTTAATTTTTTGTTGCATCAAGTGGATGTAACTGCTGCATATGTTAACGGAGAGCCTGAAACTTTTATTGGTAAAAGATATCCGGGGCGAGTATGCAAGTTAAAGAAAGCTCTTTACGGATTAAAACGATCCGGACGCGAATGGAACAAGAAGTGGATGAGACATTGAAGAAAATCGGTTTCATTTAATGTAAAGCGGACACTTGTGCCTGAAAAAACGAACATAATTGTTGTTTATGTCGATGATATGCTGATTGCAAGCTCTCATCAGGATGATTTAAACTACATCAAAAGAATTTATCATCTGTCTTCAACATAATTGACAAAGGAAATGCAGAATACTGTCTAGGAATTGAAATATGCAGAAATGAAGAACGAGGAGACGTAACAATTAACCAAGAACAATTCATCGAAAACCTTCTTCAGGAGAATATATGTTGGAATGTAACTCGACACCAACGCCACTCAACTGAGGAACGATCTTAAAATCTTGCAGTGACTGCACAAACTGTGAAAAGGCTGACGTAAAAATGTATCAATCAATAATCGGACCTCCTATGTACCTGGCACTGATGACGCGACCGGACATATTACATTGCGTGATAAGGCTACCGCAATTCAATCAGGATCCACATTCAACGCATTTGAAGTCTGCGAGAATATTTTGAAATATTTAAACTCCAATATAAAGTTAAAAATCGTTTATTCTAAAACAGGTCATTCTTTGATGGGATACGCTGATGCTGATTGGGCTGGTCGTAATGATGAAAGAAAGTCATTTACGGGATACATTTTTACACTTGGTGGTGTCCCCATATCTTGGGAATTTCGAAAACAACATGTCATAGCTTTGAGTTCTACGGAAGCAGAGTATCTTGCCATGTCCCAAGCAACGAAAGAAATTATTTTCACAAGAGTCTGTTGGCTGAGATGGGTTTTGAAAACGTCATCAATAGACCAACATTGCTTTGTGGAGACAACCAGAGTGCCTTACAATTTGTGAAGAATCCTGTTTACCATGCACGCACAAAGCATATTGATGTGCTCGTTCATCACATCAGACAAATGTTCAATGAGGGCATTATAGACGTCAAATAAGCATCTACCCAGGAAATGGTTGCTGATATTCTGACGAAAGTGCTCGCCAAGAACAATCATCAAAAATTCGTTAAATCACTTGGATTATCATAAATACGAATCAAATTTTTTTATTGCATTGTTAACTTAATTTTTGTGTATTATGAATTCTGAAAAAAATGAAATGTTACTTTAAATTGTTACGATGGAAAGAGCAATAGATCGACCTTGTATTGTGGGAGACTGTTGAAATTCATTTACATAACACTGTAAAAATGCAATACTAGTTCTAAAACTCCTTTGCTATTTCTCTCTCATTTCTATTACATGCATATCAGATTACTGTATTATAATTACTTTGTGTTCTTTTGTAAAAGGAATCAGTCGCACTGAATATACCGCTTGAGCAAGACACGCGGGTTTTTACTGCCGTAAATCTAACTAACTTCAACACTTTCATTTTAATGAGAGAGTTGAAAGCTGTTGCGTTAAAGTGATATTTGAGATGAAAAGAAAGTAAAATAATTTTAGTGGATAGTGATGAAAAGTGCAGTATTAATAAGAATATACGTAATAACAATGAATATAACAGTGTCGTTTTCGTGGAAATTAGACATAGGTCGCACATCGAAAGACGCAACATTTAAGTAGTTTAGAGGAAATTTTTTTTTAACTTTAAGAAAATGCGGTTACTCCACAACTACCATTTGGATTTTTTTGTGTAAATTAAAAATATTTCATACCGAGAATGAAATTCACCCCAAAAGTATCTTTATAGCATCTATCTTGTAAAATATACTGCGTTATTTGCATAACAGTGACTGCTTATTCTGAGAATTCAAAAGAAAAATCAATTGAGCTTTGTCTAGTCAAAATTCAAATACAACTCAACTTCCCCCATGGATACGTTTTTTCAGCGTATTTTATTCATTTAAATTGTACCGATTCCTTGAAAGAAAACTTTTCACAGCATCTACGTACGGTAGATTTGTTTACGGTTGAAAAATTATTATGATTATAATTCTGTTTCCAATGAATACGAGTTTTACGCAAGTATTGTTTTCTTTTCCCGGAAATGGACTTCGACGTTAAGGACATTTGATGAGGTATATTGGTAGCCTTACCAATTCATTCTTTCGCTATTCCAACAAACTAGAGAAATGTTTCATATAATATTTGTGTGCTTGTAAATATATAAAAGTAAATTCTATATACGAGTATGTATGATTTTGTTTAGTGGTACATTCATAAGATTTGGTTGATAAACTGGTGAATTTTACGATTTTAAATCTAAAATTAGAGTTATTCATGACCTGCATGAATAAATTAATTTCCGCTCTCTGTTAAAGAAAATGATCATTAAATATGCTAGTATGGTTTGTGTTCTTGTAAGCATGTAAATGTAAAATTGAAGATTATGATGTATACAGCTTGTTTCGTTTTGAGCAGTTTTTGCGTAGTAGCATTTTACTCACACATATTTTGTTCTTAATTGTAATTACAACAGTTTTAATTTTTTTTCTTGGAATTGTTAGCATCATTGGGACCTGCCCAGATTTTTTTATTTAGTTTTCATTCTAAATAGGAAATAAGCTACATATTATTATTTGATTATAATTTGATTGGTGTAAAGTTACGTTTGTGTTCCTAACACAATTTTACAAGAAATCAACTATTTACTTATCATAGACTGAGAAATTAAATAAGTACGATATTTATATTAAGAAAAATTATTGTTTTTGTATTGATCCGGAGTTGAGTTAATAGATTTTTTATTTATTGTTTGAAATAAATTGTAAAGTTTTAAGAGAAAGAAAATTGGACGGTTATACTGGAGTCACGTATTCAAAAAGTTTAAAGATGCAAATTGGCTACAATGAAAAATAATGGGCAAAGGCATTTGAACTGAAGTGAGTGTAAAGGTATATGTTACGCCCTGATCCATTCAAAGCGAATGAAGTAGGCTGACAAGAATCGTAATAAGCAGGTAATGAAATGAAATGTACAAAAGGTAAATTACCGCGAAGTGATAAACTTTCAAAATGATTCCAGCTTTAACTGTTTCAGGTTTGGTGGTTAGTTTACAAACCACTCATTTGTCGATTTTTTTAGGGGAATCGTCCTCTTTATATGTTTATTTTCCGGAAATAATACGTTTCCTTGAATCTTCACTAACAAAATACAATGTGAATTTGCTGATGAAGTGCAGTGGTCAATTTAGTTCAGTTCAGTTCAGTGTGTTATAGAAGCGACATCGTGCGAATTGAAGAAGTGATCGTGAAAAACCCATAAAAGAAGTATGAGTGCTGTTTATGTTATAGTTTGAGTATAATGTCATCGATTAGGACATCGAAAATATGTTTACATTAGCCAACAAAAATTTTATCTCAAATTTAGTTTGTTCTCGGAAATAAATAAGGTGGTTTGGTGTTTGACCACCATGCCGCGATTGGTAAACGTATTGATAATATGAATATGTTATTGGGGGACATACGAATACCTTCAGATGGTGAGGGCATCTGCAGTTCAGAAACAGACGTAGAAGATCAGGATGAATCAACTTTAGTGTTAGTGCATGACCATTTTCCTGAAAGTTCAGAGGATTCTGACTCAAATGAGGAAATATCGTTAGCCACCACCAGTTCAACGAACAAAATCAGTTTTAGGGCGCTTTCACGACAACCTCGTGGTGAGTTCACCGATTGTGGCGGGATACCGGATCATATTATTAAAACAGAGTTGATTACAACTACACAGCCTTTCGCTTATTTTGGGCAAATGGTTCAGTTGAAACTATTTGCTTTCAAACCATTTGTATGCCACTCAAAAGGGAATTTGCAGAAGAGATCGAAGTTTTTCTTGCAATAAATTTGGTGATGGGTGTGAAAAAGATTACTGGTCTTCTACTCCTGACCTGCATGATGAATAAATAAGCTCTTCGATGACATGAAACAGATTTGGATAGCTTATTACCAATTTGCATTTGAATGATAATCATCTCATGCCAAAAAGAAACGATGTTGGCTATGATAAGTTTTATAAAGTTCGCCCTTTCCTAGACAAACTGAAGAGCAGTTTCAAGAAAAATTACAAAACGACAGAAAAAGTGGCTGTTGACGAGAGTATGGTCAAGTTTAAGGGCAGAAGCTATCTCAAGCAATACATGCCAAAATCCTGTCAAACGAGGCTGTAAAATTTGGATGATGTGTGCTGAGTCGGGATATTGCCTGGACTTCGATATATATATACCGACAAGCAATGTGTTAGTGTAAAAAATGACCTAGGAGGGAAAATTGTCAAACAATTTAGTGATGATTTGAAGTTTACAAATCACAAACCGTTTTTCGACAACTATTTCAACATATATCCTCTACAGATCAACTTACCCCAAGACAAAATATTGGCTTGTGGTACAGTCAATCAAAAGCGCAGGTTCTTACCAAAATTTAAAGAAGACAAAAGTTTGAGACGAGGAGAATACGATTAGCGAATCAGTGATACGGGCATTGGAGTTTTAAAATAGTAAGACAAAAGGCCAGTTTTTACACTATCCAATTATATGAATTCCAGAAATTCGGGCAAAGTTACTCGAAGGGAACGAAATGGAGAAAAAGTAGAAGTATCTTGTCCTGAAGGACTGATACAGTACAATAACGATATGAATTTCATTGATAAATTTGACCAATTAAAGACTTCCTATGCCATTGGCAGAAAGTCTCACAAATGGTGGCACCAAATTTTTTTTCGCTTTCTTGACTGTGCTGCAATGAACCCTTTTTTGGTTTATAAAAAAACTCCAGAAACTTCACCGCCCTGAAATTGATAAGCTGACCACAAAGGATTTTCGGAGATGTGTTTATCAAGGTATTCTCGCACCATCTCAAGCAAGAAAGCAAAGATCAGGTTCCAGTAGCTCAACTAGTAGTTCTGCGCCATCTGAAAATCTCCTATTGAAACACCATAAGCCGACAGTGCCTACAGAGTTACGCTTGGAAAGCAATATGCATCAGCCTGTGCGAACCACGTCGCGAAGATGGGCACATTGTAGTACCAAAAAAGTCCAGCACGTACTGTCTGGCAGTATAGCACTTGCAAAGTGCCTCTTTGCATCAGAAAAGATAAACCATGTTTCAAAGACTATTATAGAATGTAAGAGTTATAATTTTTGATAATTAAGTCTATAAAAACAATTTCGTATTTTATAATTTTATGGATTTTCGGAGATGTGTTTATCAAGGTATTCTCGCACCATCTCAAGCAAGAAAGCAAAGATCAGGTTCCAGTAGCTCAACTAGTAGTTCTGCGCCATCTAAAAATCTCCTATTGAAACACCATAAGCCGACAGTGCCTACAGAGTTACGCTTGGAAAGCAATATGCATCAGCCTGTGCGAACCACGTCGCGAAGATGGGCACATTGTAGTACCAAAAAAGTCCAGCACGTACTGTCTGGCAGTATAGCACTTGCAAAGTGCCTCTTTGCATCAAAAAAGGATAAACCATGTTTCAAAGATTATTATAGAATGTAAGAGTTATAATTTTTGATAGTTAAGTCTATAAAAACAATTTCGTATTTTATAATTTTATGAAATAGGTATTTACAAGGTTAGTTTACTAACCACCACATTTCCCAATATCCTTAGATGGTAAATTTTTTTTTCATAGTTTTTATGTTTTATAGACTCTAGTGAAGACTTATATAACAAATTTTTATTTGAAACTTCCACCATATGAATTCGTGGCTGAAAGAGTTAACCCATCAGAAGGCACATCTCAAAAAATTCCACGGATAGGTGCGCGCAAGCGAAATGCAACAGAAATTTTATTTAGCTGTGTTTTGGATCCTGAAATACCTTATTATATCGAAAAAGAAAATTTAGTATATGAGGTATTTTATCAAAATTAAATTTATAAAATATATTCTGTACGGTAATTAAAATAGAGACTTTAGCGTGAGCAAAATGCCAACCCGCGTCTTCTCATAGATAAAACAACGAAAACTTTTACGTCGTCACAACAGGCAAGACGTATAAAAGCCAGGTCTTTTGTTTCAAATGAACATGACATTGGTAATACCGCTTTACATAGGGGTAGGGATTGGAATAGGATATCAGCATTTCAAGGATGTTCACACTCGGCTTCAATATCTGGACTTAGATTTGAACATTTAATTATGACTGACGTTTAAGGTTGGCAGATATACTTTATACTAAGTTGCGTAGCACGGTGCAGCTCAGGTAAAACCCGCGCGCGATTTGTTGGTACATGTTTGGTTAAGACAGACTCTTCATAACTGCTGGTTTGGCTCTGGGCTCCTGTCTCGATGAGAGTTGGTGCACAGCAAACCCTCACATGGCTTCCTTACTTTGCATAGATAGCTGTGGGATCAAAAAGGCAACGACTACGAGGGGAGAACTGGCAACCACGACGAAACAAAAACCTATTATAGCAACAGTGCCTTAGCCATCCAAGATAGACAAAAAATGGATGAATTAACACAGAAGAAAATGGAGAGCATGTTATGAGTTGTGTGGAGGGGACAAAGACCGGATTAGACCGTATCGAAAAAAATAGCTCGGTGGAAAATAAGCAGATTGAAGAGATGGAAGATAGTCTTCGGGACCCTGTTACTTCCATCACCACTAAATGCTTCAGAAACTCGATTTTAACACTGCGACACTCTCTTCAGGAGCGAGGACAGATAGCTTAATCTCCCTCATTTGTTGTAACGAAGAATGGTTTATTTGGAAAGTGGGAAAAGTCCCTAAAAATCAAATGACGTAAGAATGGGGAACCTGAAGCTAGAGGAGCTTCTTGACCGTATCGGGTACTTTTGACGAAGTTGGTTGAAGGCTGAAGAAGAACTCAGAGCTAAGCCTCTTGTTGGAGGCTACGTAGTTTCTTGGGTTAGTACCGTCAAAAGACTGGCCTCAACTCCAACCGAAAGGGGTTAGCTAAAGACAAGGAAAGATGAAGGAATAAACTTGCGTGCAACGGTAGACAAGTATTTTAGCTGGTGGTAAAGAATGTAACCGAAAAATTGACAAAAAAATTATTCTCATAAAAGCACAGGAAGACTAGCTTCAGCAGAAAAAAACGAAGAAATTAATCAACAACACCCACAGAACAAAAAATAAGCTACTGCGCCGATGCTTAAGAGAGATATTGCTTGTGAAACCAGTTCTTATATCTTTATGCTAAGAAATGCCCAACTAGAAGACACCAAAACAACTAACGGGCAGTACGTGTGATCACATCTAGTGGGCTACTGGTCGATTTTGGAGCTGATGTCGCAATCAAGGAATTCTTGCACCTAACAGGTTCTTGGAGAGAAGGCAACGACAACCTCACTCGACCCGATGATGCACTCTTGAGAAAAGAAGCAATGATGATTTGGTTGAGGTAGAAGTCTTATAGCAAAGGGTGTTTTATTGAGGTACAGAACTTTAAGCTGGCAACAGTGCTTGATGCTACGTATTGTGTGACAGCTGTCGTGCGTTTAGTTTGGCATCTCGAATAGGTTTTATGGGCCGATGGTATATATTTCCGGTATATTTCGTTAGTATTATTTGACACCATATTCGAATGGTGGAGTTTAAAGGGTGTTTTTTAGTGGTATAGAACTTTAAGTTGGCAACACTTTTCAGTGTTACGTATGGTGTGATAGCTGTCATGCATTACATGGTAATTCAGTTTGCAATTTTATCATGAATAGGATAGAATGGAAGACATTCGCCACGTTATTGGCCAGATACGGCCCCTATTATTGGTTAGACCTTCCGTTTGGACTTCCTCCGCGTCGTGGCACTCACATGTTCGAAATCATATTCAAACGAAAATTGAAAGTTTTATTTCATTTCAAAGTTCTTTACTTCTAAAAAAACACCCTGTTTAAGTGGGGTGTTAGTAAAACTGATGCAAAAAGTAACAGGGGATAATGCAGGGAATAAGATCAGGACATCAGCGATATGACTTCGAAATATACTGAAAAAATCAGAATAAGGGCAAAATAAACACAGGTTCAGTGATTGCAGGATACGGTCGAAGGCAGTTCCTCTCTACTGATATAAGTGTTTCCGATATGGCAATACTACACAGGACCCTAAGGCTCCCTGTATTATAGATGTGCTGATGGGGAAGGTTACGGTCCAGAGACTAGAGGAGCTGGTAGCTACTTCTCTGTTAGATAGAACGTATAATTTTTATACGACGTATTGTACTAATGACGTGTGGCTATATGTCGTATCTAACAGTATGTGTAAGTGAGCAAAAGTAGGTCCTTGGAATATTCATTATTTGAAAGTTGCAGTTCCTGAACAAGGGCAAAGTACGAATTGGGTGGGTTGTGTGTAGGATACGGCGAAGAGCAACACCGCTTCAGTGTTTCAAATGCCTTGGTTATGGTCACACCACACAAGTATGCAAAGGACCCGATAGGAGTTTCCTGTGTTACAAATGCGGTGAAAGGGGACATAAAAGAAAAGAGTGTACGAAGGAGGCACACTGTATTCTTTGCAAGGATGCTGATCCAAAACTTGATTTTGGACACGTCTTGGGATCAGGAAAATGCCGGGTGTTCCAGGAAACCCTAGCCAAGGCAAAATCAGAGCTGCGATGACCCGCATCCTGCAGCTAAACCTACACCGCAGTTCAACCGCCCAAAATCTGCTTGAGCAGTTTGTGAGGGACTAGTAGGGACTTCTTGCTGCTGAGTGAGCAAAACCATGATAAAAGTCCTGCATTATGGTACTCTGATGAAACTGGTACTGCCGCTATCTGGGCTCGGAACAGTGACTTTCAGGCGGAGAGTTGTGGACGGGGGGATGGTTTCGTGTGGGTTCGGTGCTCAGGGATCACCTTCTTTAGTGTGTACCTAACGCCTAACGAGTCGATATCGTCTTTCCAAGCCAAGCTTAATGCTTTGAAGGGCGCTGTCTCGAACGCAGAGGGTAAAGTGCTCGTTGGGGGCGACTTCAATGCTAAAGCAATTGAATGGGGCATGCCTCAGACCGATCCGCGGGGAAAACGAATCCTGGAAATGGTGGCCTGGACGGCCCTCGTCGTACCAAACTCCGGAAATACGCCGACTTTCCGCCGTATTGGCTGTGAGGGAACCATACCGGACGTGACATTCACCTCGGAGCCCTTAGTACGGAGGATACACAACTGGAAAGTATTAGAGGACTACTCAGCCAGTGATCATCAGTGCATTCTGCTTGAGATAAGTGATGCTGTCTCCCGACGTCCGTGCTCTCGGCCTTCTACAACTGGATGGAACATTGGAAGGATGGACGTCGAGAGGTTCGTCAAGGTTCTCACAGCAGGTGAGCCGCTGCAGGGAGCTCCGGAGGGGACGGAAGAACTGGCAGCTCAAGACGTGGTGAACTCTACTTTGACCATAATCACGACTGCTTGCTGCATTTCTATGCCTCATCGAAGACCCCGGCACGGCAAGCCCCCAGTGTACTGGTGGTCAACTGAAATCGCTGAAAAGCGGAGGGAGTGTCTCAAGCTTCGGCGTGAGGCTCAACGGGTGCGGAAGCGTGACGAGTCATGCAATCAGGTGGTAGCATATAAGTCGGCCAGGAAATGCCTTCGCAAACTGATCAACAGTAGCAAGGCTCGCTGCTGGCAAGACCTAGTGGACAATGTGAACAAGGATCCATGGGGCCTTGGCTACAAGCTGGCCATGGGGAAACTTGGTGCCCTGCGGAAGCCTTGTATACATGACGCGGAAAAGATGGACGTGATAGTGCAGGGACTCTTCCCCGCCCATCCCGTCCGTGTTGACGCTGTCCATGGTGAAACAGCAGTAGAGCGCCCACTCTTTACACAGCTGGAACTGGAGGAGGCAGTCCTCTCCTTGAAAGCGAATAAGGCTCCAGGTCCAGATGGTATTCCAGCTGAGGTGTTGCGGCTCGTCTATCACCATTGTCCTGACTTGCTGCTCAGCACATTCAACGCTTGCCTACGGGACGGGGGTTTCCCGGTACGATGGAAGGTGGCGAGGCTCGTGCTGATCAGCAAGGGGACGGGAAATCCCGAAACGCCGTCTGCATACCACCCGTTATGCATGCTAGACACGGCTGGGAAAGTGCTAGAGAAACTCATCAAGGGAAGACTCACTGACGCGATTCGTGCTGCTGGGGACCTATCTCCTCGGCAGTACGGCCTTAGAGCAGGACGTTCTACCATTGATGCGATTGCAGAGGTGGTGAACGTGGTCCAAAAGGGAGAGGCATATAGTCGCACCAAGCGACGGATCGTCCTGTTGGTGACACTCGACGTCAGGAATGCCTTCAACTCCGCTAGATGGGTGGATATTCTGGACACGCTGGAAAACTCTTTTCAAGTTCCAGAATATCTAATGCGGCTTTTGAGGAACTACCTAAAGGACCGAAGCCTACTCTACGACACGACACAGGGCCAACGAAGGATGGAAATTACATCAGGTGTTGCCCAGGGATCTATCCTTGGTCCGGACCTGTGGAACGTGCCTTACGACGGGCTACTGAGACTTGAGATGCCAGATGAGTCGCGCTTGGTCGGTCGTTGGCGCGTTTAGCGACCATACAAGCGGAACTTAGGCTAGGTACGCTAATCCGCCGATTGAGAGACTAGATGACTGCTCGAGGGTTCAGTTTAGTACTGAAGAAAACCAAAGTGGTCATCTTGACAAAAAAAGAGTCCCTAGAGATGTTGCGGCTCTGGTCGCTGGACGCACCGTTGAACAAGTGCAACTTAGGCTAGGTATGCTAATGCGCCGAGTGAGGGACTGGATGACTGCTCGCGGGCTGAGTTTAGCACTGGAGAAAACCGAAGTGGTCATCTTGACAAAAAAGAGAATCCCTAGAGTAAGGATGATCAGTATTGGAGATATACAAATCGAATCGAAGCCAGCGGTGAAGTACCTGGGGCTACTGATCGACTCGAAGATGAGTTTCTCTGAGCAAATCAGGGCAACGGCTGAGAAGGCTGCTTCGGGAATATCGGCCGTGAGTCGACTTATGGCCAACGTAGGGAGACCCAGCCCATCAAGAAGACGCCTCTTGATGAGTGCTGTAGAGTCAGTGCTACTGTACGGAGCAGAGGTATGGGGCGACGCTCTCAGCAAGGAGGTATACCGAAAACGATTGGCACACGTACAGAGAAGGGGAGCGCTGAGAATTGCATCTTCGTATCCAACAGTCTCCGACTCGGCCGTGAGAGTGATTGCAGGCGTGATACCTGTCGCCCTCCTTGCTAGAGAGCGCTGCGCTATTTACCTGCGCCGAAACGAGGATGCGAGGGAGATAGTTGTCCGCGAGGAGAGACAGCGC
Organism: Odontomyia ornata; assembly: GCA_963969285.1. Classification (NCBI taxonomy): domain Eukaryota; kingdom Metazoa; phylum Arthropoda; class Insecta; order Diptera; family Stratiomyidae; genus Odontomyia; species Odontomyia ornata. The sequence continues at coordinate 89,667,711 of OZ017741.1, read as the reverse complement.
TCGCTCAACGATTGGCAGCAGTCTTGGGTGAATTGCGCGAAGGGAAGGTGGACTGCGCGCCCCATCCCGGATGTGAGACCGTGGCCAAATCGAAGGCATGGTGAGACTGACTTCTATCTGACCCAGCTTTTGAGCGCGCACGGGTGTTTTCAGTCTTACCTGCACAAGATCGGTAAGTCACGGTCTCCCGATTGTCGGTTTTGCCCAGGAGAGGAGGACAATGCCTGTCACACATTTTTTGCGTGTACAAAATGGGTCAGGCTGCGAAGGGAACTCTACAGGGAGACGGGAGAGCTCACCCCGGATAATATAAGGGGCTGGTGTCTGTTACAAGTTATGGTTTGTCGAGGTTGATGGACACTCTTCAGAAGCTGCCACAGTCTATCAGACTCGGGGCAGCTCGACCGCATGGTCCCAAGGGAGGGAGTTGACCATCTATATCCATGTATATAGTCTGTGTGGTCTAGTGGTTAGAGCATGAACGCAAAAGCCGAAGGTCCCAGGTTCAAATCGCGTTGGGAGCAACGTGATTTAGTTCAGGGGATTTTTCGGACAGACTATGAGTGTTCACTCAGTGGTGATATGTACTGATTTAATCAGATCATATCATAGCTGAGCAGGCCCACGGGAGCATGGTACTGACCAAACGAACTTCCGAAAAAATCAATACGGTCATGAAAATGAGATACTCTAACTATCTCCAAGCGAAGGCCCAAGAGGGTCTGTAGTGCTACAAAGAAGAAGAATATCCATGTGCGAATAAGCCCTACATGGGGTTGTTCTTTCACTTAGGAGACTGGCACCATTATTTTAAACACTTAATATGGACAACCATAGTCTTTGTGGAAATTCAGCTTGGACATAACTCGCATCTAGGGCTTATTCGCCTATGCATATAGGGGGTCCACTCTCTACCTTGAGACTATACAGTCGAGCTGCCCCGAAGGTGCTGAGCTGTGGCGGTTCCTGAAGAGTGTCCATGAAACTCATCGAAAACCACAATGAGTATATATAATTACATTATTTCAGGAAGTTTAAGGCTGCCGTATTGATTTCATGGGGCAAAACAAAACATCGAGTAATAATATTATTTCTAAAAAAGTTGATTTTTGATATTTGAGGTATTTGTTGCCTTGTATTCGAAAAGATCGACCTCAGTGATTTCTTTCTAAGATTTTTAGGCTAAGAGGTGCCCAATCACAAATTGTATGTACACTTTGCCTCCCCATGGATCCCCTGATACACAAACGGATATTTTATACAGGTATCCCTCCTACAACACGGTACCCTGCAACACGGTTTCGCTCTTAAGCGAAATGAAAATTGATAGCTTCCTCGTATAATACGGTACTTGTACAACACGATAAAGGGACATCACTTTAGAGAATTGCGTCATGGATTATGAAAAAATTTCAAAATTGAATTACAAGTTTGCACTTTCTCAGATTTAGAGTAAAAACCGACAAAAATAACACTCCTAGTAGCAATTTTTGTTGGAGATACCGTAGATAAAGTGTTAAGAGTCATGCTCAGCGACAAATATCAGCCGATATATGTATATTATTGTTTGTTTGCATTGAAAAGGAAATTTTCCAATCAACTTAGAATGCGGTTGTTTACATAATTTTTGGACAACGTGCATGGAAAAAAGTAGCAAAGTGACAAGAATCTTCGGATGAAAACCAAACGGTAGACCCCATGTCCTCAACAGCAGGTAGCAGCAATTTTCTTTGAAATTAGTATTAGGGAGCGTGCAGGAAAACAAATTAGGCAAGCGCATATTGGGGAGTAATTGAAAATTTCCTTATCCTTTTTTTTTGTGTTATCCGTTTTTGTGTATACAAATCACAAATATGCTTTTCCTAATGAATTGAGTTCATTTTGCGTTTTGTTCAGTAGAAGTTTACTTAGTTTCTAGAAAATATTTTTTGAGGAAGTTTATGAAGTATTTTTACATTCAAAACATTTCAAACAGTTTTTTTTATTACTCTAAATATGTTGAAATTGAAAGTGTTGCAATAAGGATTGTTTCAATTTAGTGGTAAGTTTTAATGAGTGAGGAGTTTCCTTTAGGCCTAATTTTGTAAAATTTCCTATCAGTCCTGAGTCATGTCTGATAAAGGAAAAACAACAATGCTGAAGAGGAGATTTACATCTTTAGAAGCAAAAGTACAAATTTTGGAACGTCTTTTAAAAGGGGAAAAAACATCGCACATCGCAAAAGTACTAAATTTAAATGAGGCAACCATTCGAACCATAAAGTAAAATCAAAAACAAATTAGGAGTGATGTTGCTGCAGGGTCTTCAATATTAGCGAAATACGCATCAATAATAGAGAAAATGGAAAAAGCCTTAAACATTTGGATTGAAGACAATTGTAACAAAAAAAGATTCCCTTGAGTAGTAACATAATTCAATAGAAAGCGTCAGCTGTATATCAACATCTGAAAGAGAATGGAGAACCCTCGTCCAACACAGACTTCGTTGCGAGTAAGGGTTGGTTCGAGAATTTCAAGAAACGGTTTTCACTTCACAACATAAAAATACAAGGTGAAACTGCGTTTGCTGATCATAAAGTTGCAAAGTTATATCAAGCAAAATTACAAAAAAATATTCAGGAGCACGGATACACAGCACATCAAGTATTCAATGCCGATGAAACAGGGCTTTATTGGAACAAAATGTAGAATAGAACTTTCATTTCAAAAAATGCAAAAACTGCGCCTGGATCCAAAGTTTCAAAAGATCGAGTTACATTGCTTTTATGCAGCAATGCGTCACGACACTTTGTCACAAAACCCATGCTAATTTATAAATCATTAAACCCCCGTGCACTTAAAGGTGTAAATAAAAATACGCTACCATTATATTGGAAATCAAATTCAAAAGCTTGGGTAACTGGAGATTTACTTCGAGATTGGTTTCTAAACAATTTTGTACCAGAGGTCGAAAATTATTTGAAGCAAAAAAAATTGGACTGCAAGGCGTTTTCATTAATTGATAATGCACCAGGTCACACACTCATCATGTACATCATCCTAATGTGTGAGTAGAGTTTCTACCTCCAAACACAACTGCACTGCTACAACCGTTTGATCAAGGCATAATTTATATTTTTAAAACTTATTACATTAGAAGATCATTACAATGGATTTTAAAGAAAACAGATTCAGATGCTATTGATTTAAAGGAAGCTTGTAAGTAATTTTCGATTAAGAACTGTGTAGAAACAATTTCTTTGTCGTTAAAAGAAGTGAAACCATCAACATTAAACGCGTGTTGGAAAAATGTAGCCAGCTGCAGTTGAAGTGGAAAATCTAATTGAATCGGCTAGATCAATCGGAGGAGAACGATTTGTGAACATGGCAGTTGAAGATGTTCAAGAACTGTTAGTCGAAGATAAAATTACCGAAGCAGATTTAGTCCAAATGGTATCCGAAGTAAAACTAATTGATTCTGAAAACAATGATCCCGGAGAAACAATTACAGGAATGTGTTGGTATAGCAACAAATCTGGAATTATTTTTCTTAAATTTAGGCCTTTCTCCAGAAAGAAGTTCAAAATTTCAAAGAGCTGCAAAATTGCTTATCACTACATAGCGCAATTTAGAACGACCTTGTTAGGGCAAGTAAACAAAGCAAAGTTACTGACTTTTTTTTAAAAAGGCAGGAGTTGCTCCTCATCAAGGAGAAAGCTCTAAAACAACAGAAAATATTTCTTCGCCAAATAAACGGTCTCGATCCATAGTGCTGAGCAGCAATGATGATTAAAGTCAATCAAGTAATGTTTTTGTTTTGTTTGCATTGTTAAGTGATTTATTTGGAGTTTAAAAATAAAATTTGAAGTAAAATAAAGGAATCTTTCTATAACCTACTAGAACATTATTTTTATTTTGCACTGGCTTCTAGTCTTGTATAAGATGGTTTCGCACAAGACGAGACTTTTCAGGAATGGATCTACCGTGTTGTAGCAGGGATACCTGTATTCAGATTCAAAAAGCTTTAATCAAGACCTTTTATTTGTAATCCAACCCGACCAGCTATTTTAAAAAAAATTTTAAGGGCCCTTTTAAATTTTTGGTTTGACCTAAATTTTGAGGGACCACCACTTCTGGCATTTCCACAAAGTTTGACGATTGTAGCCTCTACTCGTATACTTTCTAAGAAAATTTGGATTTGGTGGACAGGCAGGACGCAAAAACAGTACGTCTTTGCAAAATTTGCTTTACAAATCTCTAAAAATGGACGAAAGCATAAAAAGAAGCCTTGACTTACCTTGCGATAATTTTATTGAGCATAAATTAAAAAACTTAACATTCAAATAAGTATTATGCTTGCATGAATCTTGAATAAAATTAGAGCAACTGAAGTAAATAAAAAATTAAAACGTGGTGGACATTAAGAACCAAGACCTAATGAAGATTGTTCTTCTTAATTTGGTTTAATCTATTTACTCAACTCGATCTTAATACAAAGAATGTTGCACATGTGGCATATGACAAAAAGAGTGGTATTGATATGGATAACATTTATCACATCCTTGGGAAGTAACATAAATATTTGTTTTAGTCTACAATAACGACAGTTACATAAAAACTGAGATATGTACTAATTGGATATTAATCAAAATGTCCTATTACAAAATCGATAATACATGATTGCGAAATATCATGTCAGTTTACACAGGTCACCACAGCACGATATAGTACGACTAGTACAATGACACATATTGCTTATGGTAATTATTTTGGTTCCTAAATTTAATAAATTTTTTGTCTTGTTATTTTTGCTTGAATGCAGTACACGAACGAGGAATCGTTTTATCCTTCTTCCTTCTAATATCAAAGTACGCAATTTGCTTGTGTTAACTTGAAACATGTTATTCAGTACACATTCGTACTTTTTAAAATTTAGAGTTGGCAAATTGCACATGTTACATATGTATGTACGAGTATGTTTGTTTGTTATGTAATTGTGGGGTTTTACATAGAGAAAGATCAAAATGTATGTACGAGTATGTATTTGAATATTGCATAAGTAGCTTTGATAATGCTTGATTTCAATGCGAATAGATTTTTCAAAAATGATGAAAAAGACATGTTACACTGATTAATGTATATGTATGTATGGTAGGTATGTAAATGCGAGTAAGATATAAGACATTACACAATTGTTGTTATGTTTACATCGCTACGAATTCCAGCATATGAAGAATGAATGAAGCAAGCATTCTGTTTGGAAATCACTTGTAACACGTAACACGTGGACACTGTGGGCTTAGCGATACACTTTAGGATCGCCCGGAGAAGAGTTGATACTGCAAAAATTATAATATTCAGTTCTGTACAATAAGTTTCAACAAATTCGCATGTGAAATGAATGTAACGAAATTCTAAGCACATCTAGCAAAAACATTAAGTACACAATTAGTTAGCAATCAATAAATAAATAAAATATTTTATTGCAAAAATACACTTAAATTTTACGCACATTCCTTGTTGCATTTCTGTATTTTAGGATAACAGTCACTCATTCAAAAGTGAGAATAATTTTACAGCATAATCGATTATACATTTATAAATTTGAGAATTTTTAAGAGTTTAAATTTGAGTTGTTAATTAATTAGAAGTGTTTTATGGCTTTTATTGAGGAATAGGAAACGAACAATGGTCGAGCAGTGAATCGACTACAGCGGCCGCTCCCAAAGTATGTCCGACAGAAACTTCGGACTTCGCAAAGTTTCTGTAGGGAACTTCGCAAAAATACTGATCATCATGAGAACAATATACTAAAGGGTTACTTTAAGGTTTCAGAGTAAAGTAAAATCTATGCATTTAAATATTCCGATATTACGTAAAAAGAACTCACATGGGCAGAAGGATAATCCTGTTAGAAGGATTTTGTAATCAACATAGATATAGAGAGTACTGAATCCGCAACCGGTCGTGAGAGCCGAAGTAATTAGCAACCTTCGCTAAAGTTGTGTGAAGTTGAGGTTTGAAGTGATATGCTTTTGTTTTTGCACTTTATTCACTCCGAAACACGTTCACGTTTAAAAAGTTTATAATTTTCAAGATCTAGTGTACGAAATCGGCACTTTAGTTTTTTTTATTGAAAATTTTCGAATTTTCCATCCGCTTTGACACATGAGTTTTCCCGCGTGTTTCGCGCCCCTTTCATTTTCTTTTGCGTTGACGTTCGAGTTTTCTATGAGAGTCATTTGTTGTGTTGTACTCAAACTTTTTTACGAATGATAACGAAGGCGCGATCGTGTGCAGGTGAAATGAAATTTTGTCGGTGTGCGCGGGTGTCAGTGGGGAAGTGATTCTTCTGAAGAGAGGAAAGAAAAACCTGTCTGGAAACAAAGGGGAAGGAGAAGCAGAGGGAATCATATAGTTTCGAGAGCTTAGGTTATTTATAACTTATTTATGTGGCAAATTTGCTTCTCACATGGACGAGTACACAGATTCTCGTTGCTCGTCCATTTATTTATATGTCTTTGGTAATTAACCTCTTTCTCCCTTGGAACGTGAGGGGTGTAGAGTTAGTGCGATTCAGTACCTTAACTCCCTCATATCTGTGAGTACTTCAGTACCCATCTACCTTCCTGAGTCAGTTTCAGTCATTATATAGTTTTAGAAATAAATTTTTACAAAGTAATTTGGCGGATAGTTGGAATGTAATTCATCCCTATTCCGTACAGTTCGAAGGAATGCCAGGGTACTATTCGTATGGTTGTCAATTGTGTCAAAAAGTTTCAGTGCTCTGTCCTGCACGTATTTTTCAACCGTCTCAAGTCTTAGGTCCTTGCACATGGTAGTGTTTCTAATGTACCATCGAATTCTTAAGATCTTTCGAATAATTCTATTTTGGAAGGACTGGAGTGCTTTTTTGTAAGTCTTTGTCATCTGGTAGAAAGCAGAACTCCCGTATAGTAGCGTCGGTCGTATAATTTGTTTGTATATGAGCAATCGATTTTTAAGGCTGTCTTTGGATTTAATGAGTGAGTATAGAGAGAAGAGAAGTCCAATGCAGTGTTCCCGTTTATTTTGTATGTGTTGTTTTTATGTGAGGCGTCTCTCGAATGTAAGTCCAAGGCATTTAGCCGTCGGTGCCTAGTCTTTTGTTTCATTGTTAACGATAAGTCTCTGTGGAGTTTGTAGTGGTTTCCTTGAGATGAATAGGGCCCGTGTTTTATCAGAATTAATCTTAATTTTCCATTTACGAAAATATTCCAATAAAATGTTTATTGATCGTTTCAAGTTCGAAGTGATGACTCTCGCTTGTCTTGCTGTAATAAATAAACAGGTATCATCAGCATAGAGCGATAGTTATACTTTTGGAGGCAGAGTAGGAAAGTCTGCAGTAAATATATTGTATAGGACCGGTGAGATGGACGAGCCCTGAGGAATTCCAGCATCAATTGGTTTCAGCCTTGAGAATTGTTTGTCAATTCGGACACGGAAAGTTCTGTTGTCCAAGAAGGAGCCAATAATTTGAATGAGCTGCAGTGGCATATTGAAATGATGCGTTTTGAAGATAAGTCCTGCATGCCAGACTTTGTCAAAGGCCTCAGTTATGTCAAACATTACTAGGCCTGTTGAATTTGATTTAAGCCTGTTCTGATGTGTTTGACCACTCTAACTAACTGGAACTCAGTAGAGTGTTTAGCTTTGATGCCATATTGTTCTTCCGATATAATATTTTTGTCAGATACAACCTAATTAAGTCGATGCAGAATCACCCTTTCCGCAGTTTTGGACAGCGATGAGAGGAGACTGATGGGGCTCCAGTTTTCTGTTTAGGTTTCGGGAAGACAATAATAGTAGCTGATTTCTATATTTTGGGATACTTCCGCAAATGGAATATTGCATTAATCATGTCAGTAAGTGTTTGTAAAATATTGTCTGGTAGCCAAGAAATCATTGTGTTTGTAATAGTGTTATATCCAGGTGCTTTATGTTTGTTGAGTGTCTGTATAATGTTTTTGATTTCGTCTAAGGCCTTTGGTTCAATCCTGTCTTCATGTTGAATGCTATCCATCAGGAGTCTGTTGGCAGAAGATTCAATTCTTTCCTCAGTTTCAAAGTCCTCCTCGTTTGAAAATTTTTCGCGGGATTGCGTTTCTAGAGAATCTGCAAATGCTTCCGCCTTACTTGCATCGTACAATTGCATCCCACTTGGACCATGAATACACAATGCCACGATTTTACTGTTTGTCCGAAAGTATTTGGACATTCTCCTGAAACCGCCACACCCAGGCTCGCGGCTCTGCAAAAAGCTCTCCAATCGCTCGTTTCGGAATATCCTTTCTTGTCACGGATATCATTTGTTATCCGAGTAGCGTTTATGCGTAGCGTAGGATCACCTGTATACCTAGCCCTCTTCCGAACTTGATTCCTTCTCCTTATCAGTTGTTTGATGTTCGGAGGGAGTTCATAGGGATTCGTTTCTCTTCTCGGAATTATGACAGTCTGGTCTTCTTATAACAGGAGGCTTATTTTTTCTTAGGTCACGATCGAGTAAATTTTGTCAAACTGCTGGAAAAATTCATTCGAGAGCAGATTCCATACCATCAAATTTGTCGACTGGAAGTGAAAGCAAACGTTTGAAAAATTTGATATACAGCCTTTTATCAACTCTGGAAAACAATAGAGGAGTGTCAGACCAATAATTCTGCCTCCGTAAAGCGTGTTCAGCGATTGATGCTACCAAATTGGTTAGGAAAGTGTTGTGGCCTTTAATTGAGCGTTGCAAAAATACAGCGCTCGTATCACACTAGATATCGAAAATTTTTTCAATTTAGTGAATCGTATAATCTCGCCGTAGATGGTCCCAAGTCCGTTTGAGGAAGGAGGAGGGAACTCCGATCATTATTTGATCAAATTAACCTTTCGATGTCGTATGTCAAAGGCATATTCGGCGAAGACCAGTCCGCTACAAAAATTTGACATCGATAGGCTCCAAACGGCGTCTGTGGCTAAAAATTTCACTGAGACCCTCGAAAACCAGTTGGCTCCCATCTTACCAGATGCATTGTTAAAGACAAGCAACGAGCTCTGGATGAAAATGAAAGCGGCTATTAAGACCGTGGCAGAACAGACTATCTTGCATCAAGCCAGACACAAGAGCAATGATTGGCTCGATGATGAGTAACAGAATGCGTTAGACAAAAAGAATCAGGCATAAAAAGAGCATTTAGGTCGGAAAACCATGACAAAAAGATAACACTATGAAAATCTGAGAATAGTAGCGATTAAGATAATTAGAATTAAGAAAAGAAAATACTACGGTGACCAATTGAGAAGTATAGATGTAAGTTTAGCGAGCGACAACACAAGATATGCATACAAAGTAGTGAAAAGCCTGAAACGTGGTTATTAGCCCCAAATCACGCTCTCTCGTGGTGACATCGGTAATATCATCACTGATGAAACCAAGGATAAGGAAAGATGGGCATCATATTTCAAGAACCTCCTTAATATTCCGCATAACTCCAGAACATCCGAGCCTGTAGACGTTTGTGAAGAGCCTCCATTGGCCACGGCAACTCTGGATGAAGTTTGTTCCATCATCAAAGCCCAAAAGTATAATAAAGCGCCGGGCATCGATAAGTTTCTAGTGGTACTTATCAAATATGGTGGCAGCAGCTATTCACAAAGTCATCCAGCACACTTGTTTATAGGAGCATATGCCAAACGAGTGGGACCAATTAATTATATTCTCTATCCCAAAAAAGGTGACAAGCTACAGTGCGAAAATTATAGAGACATATCACTATTTTGTACGGTGTAGAAAATATTTTCAAAGATCTTAGAAAATAAAATCGGATCATACGTTTACAGTCAAGCAGGTACTTGAAAAATGCTGGGAGTTCAACATAGTCGTACTCCAAATTTTTGTTGACTTTAAGGGAGCATACAATAAAACTTGAAAGCGCTATCTACTAAGATACTTTCATGTATCATGCTTTCATGTGGAAAACCGATATGCGGTTGTGTTTGCATGCACATACACTTAATGAAAGTGGAATCTTTTGCCCATCCGATCAAAATGAAAGCATTTGCATTCCATTCAAGTGCCTATGCAGGGCAATATTTGCCGATTTAATCTCTTTCTTACATTTCCCCATGAAAGCATTTGCGAACGCGTGTACATATTCAAATCGATCTTAGAGGTTGAATTTCGTTAGGTTGGGAATTTGTTCTATGTGAATTCGCTTGTTAGTTCATATGCTCTGATTCAAGTTTTGCAGAGCCTTTGCACAATACAGATCATACCTCAAGTAACATTTGTGAATCAAACTAATGACTTTTGGGAACCACTGATGATTGGTGGACTTGCAGCGCTGATTCTTGATGGACTTGCACTGATTCTTGATGGGCTTACAGCGCAATACACTTTTCGGGAACCGCCAACAAAAATTCACTTCTCATGGTGTGCTCATAAGTGAATTTATTGTGATAATCAACGCCAACTACAGTTGTTGTAATTTTGGATACTGTTAAAATAATATACGTCAGCATTTTTTGTTATATATCCATGTAAAATTGCATTGGATTGTGAAACGTTTACAGTTTCCAATGTTGTTATAAAGATGGTCAATTTTATTAAAAACAGTCAATTAACAAGAAGGCTCTTTGCAAAAATTATGTGAAAACTCGGAGCAGAATATACCATTCGAAAGGGTTTCAAAGAGTTTTTGATTTAAAAGACGAGACCGCTGTGTTCATCAGTGACTATAATCAAGATGAGGTAAAATTATTTTAAGACCCGTAATTCCTCTCAGAATTTGCAGACAGGTGGATATTTTTCCAAACTAAATAATTCGAACAAATTATTGCAAGGGACTAAAACTTATTTCCTGATACAGAAGGGTAAGATTGCTGCATTTATGAGTAAATAGAAACTTTGGGAAAAAAATGTGAGAAATGCTACTTTTGGCATATACAAGAATTTTAAAATGACGCCCCAAAGAGTAAGGTAAATGAGAACAAAGAAGAGAAGTTAGCCATGCGAATAATGGGATGAATAGGGCCGTGTTTTATCAGAATTAATCTTAATTTTCCATTTACGAAAGTATTCCAAAAAAATGTTTATTGATCGTTTCAAGTTCGAAGTGATGACTCTTGCTTGTCTTGCTGTAATAAATGAACAGGTATCATCAGCATAGAGTGATAGTTATACTTTTGGAGGCAGAGTAGGAAAGTCTGCAGTAAATATATTGTATAGGACCGGTGAGATGGACGAGCCCTGAGGAATTCCAGCATCAATTGGTCTCAGCCTTGAGAATTGTTTGTCAATTCGGACACGGAAAGTTCTATTGTCCAAGAAGGAGCCAATAATTTGAGTGAGCTGCAGTGGCATATTGAAATGATGCGTTCTGAGGATAAGTCCTGCATGCCAGACTTTGTCAAAGGCCTCAGTTATGTCAAACATTACTAGGCCTGTTGAATTTGATTTAAGCCTGTTCTGATGTGTTGGACCACTCTAACTAACTGGAGCTCAGTAGAGTGTTTAGCTTTGATGCCATATTGTTCTTCCGATATAATATTTTTGTCAGATACAACCTAATTAAGTCGATGCAGAATTACCCTTTCCGCAGTTTTGGACAGCGATGAGAGGAGACTGATGGGGCTCCAGTTTTCCTGTTTAGGTTTCGGGAAGACAATAATAGTAGCTGATTTACATATTTTGGGATACTTTCGCAAATGGAATATTGCATTAATAATGTCAGTAAGTGTTTGAAAAATATTGTCTGGTAGCCAAGATTGTGTGAATAATGAAAACACAAAAATACACAGCAAGGCAAGAGAAACGTCACGAAACCGTCAAAAAGCTGAATGAAAAGCTAGCCTGCTTTATCAGAGCGGATGAAGGAAATTATGTTGTTATAATGAACCAACAGGACAGGACTATGACCAACAAGTATTGGGTAAACTCGACAACGGAAATTATTTCAAACTTAGGAAAGATGCTTTACCAGACTCAAAACGAAGGGTAGATAAAGCCCCAAAAGAAGCGTGTGTTGGATTTCCGGATACCAACAAATTAAAAATGCCAAACCCATCACTACCACGGATTGAATGTATGCCAAAGGTTTATGAACAATAAAACGAAATACGCGAAATAATAGCGGACTCGAACTCACCAACTTATAATATCGCAAACTGGTTGGTTAAGGAGTTGGAACACAAAAACGGAAGCCAAGTCAATTCAGAATATCTAGGAATTAACCCCGAAGCTAAGGGACGTTAAAGTCACAAAGACAAATGACTAGTCTCATTTGACGTGCGAGCTCTCTTTCCCAGTATAGCAGTCAAAGAGGCTATGCGACACCTGTTAAAGATAGATAACGCATCATCCTGGAAAAGGAAAGCGAAACACTATATAACTTGACGGACCTCTGTATGAATGAGAATTACTACACTTTCAGAGGGAATTTTTATGAAATGATTTGTCACCGCTTTTTAGTGAAATTTTCATGTAAGCATTTGAAAATAAATTAGACGATTTGATAATTACTCTGTGCATTTGGGTAAGATACGTAGATAATGTGTTCACAGTGGTGAAGTAGGACGAACTACAAACAATCGATAAACGCATTAGGGTCCGCTATAAAATTCAGTTCACGATGGAGATACAAGAAAATAATCAGCTCCTATTTTTGGATTTAATGATACATCAATCGGGTAACCAGCTCAAATTTAGTATTTACAGGAAACCTTCAACGACGCAGAGGAGTATTCCAGCAACATCGAATCATCGTCACCGAAAAAATCAGCAGCGCATCACAACATGACGCACCGATTACTTACCATCTCGATGACTAAAGTGAGATTCAACGAGGAACTAGAGTTCATTTGGGACACAGCGAACAAGAATGGGTATAAAAACGGTGGTGGATAACATTATTAACTGTATGAGGAAGAAGGTACAAAAGAACAACTTGACGTCCCTTTTTAAGGCAGGAAAAAACTTTGAATGAAAGCAAGAAAGCGTGCATCGGTGCATCGACTAGCGACCAAAATAAGTCCAGTGATGAAAAAAGCGGGTTTTGATGTAATAAGAATCTTTCGAAATCAGTAAAGGACAATATGACGTCACCAGAGTGCAGTGGAGTGTACAAAATCTTCTGCTCCCAACGTTCAAAAGGTTATATCGACCAAACGAAAAGACTGATGCTTCAAGGAACACCAAAAAGAAGCAAAAATATGGTAGAAAGGGAACAAAAGGGCAACAACAGGTATCAGATCGCACGGCACATCATCGAAGAGGCTCACCCACTTTCAATTCAGGACGTAGAATTAATAAAAATATTAAGTAGCCCATTCAAATTAGACGCGTACGAAATCGTCAATATTTACAAACTACCTGAAGAAAATAGATTGAATACAGATTTAGGAAACATACTCGTGTTTTCCAAACTCATTAATTTTTTTACTTAAAATTACTTCTTAAAAATGTTATAACAAAAATGTATTCGAGATAAATATTTTGTAAAAACGTAATACAAGGTTAGTTAATTAAAAACACTGAAGAATGGAACAAGTAGTTCTCGATGTACTTATCTATGAAATTGAATCAAATAAATTAGTATAGTGAAATAAAGGCTATATTGTAATAGTAATAAAAATAATTGAACATTGCGTTGTTTTTTTACATTTGTATTCAATATTATGAATCATAAGAAATAAATAAATAAACCTGATAACCGAATAAACCTTACAAGCGTAAAGACACGCAAACTGCAATAGCCGGAATGGAAGAGCACAGTTGAAGGGTAGAGCGTAAGGAAGTCTTCCAGTTGGGAAACCGAGGAAATGATGAGAAGATTCAATCAATGCTGAAAGCAGATTCCTGCTAGGGATTTCTAATTGTTGAACGAAGTCGCAGAGCCGCGATTATTAGATGGGACTACTAATGAAGGTTAAGGTCCGAATTAGAATTCGATTCTTTGGGGAGCGCCGCCCCCACGGACCCGAGGATATGGGGGCGCCGTGAGGTTCCCTCCTGGGATGACAGGTAACGACTCTGATTGGATCTGGACTACGCTTTGGACAACGAACTGGAAATGACGCTTTGGGCTGGCGGATGTGATGGTTTGGACCTAGTTGCTTTGCACAGTAGCGCCGAGGTGAAACTCGTGTGTGAACGGCTCCAATTCAACTATCATACCGTCTCCGTCCCGGTAAAACCTTGGCAGGCCTCGGAGTACGTTCGAAGTTCGCACCATTGGGTTGGTGGTGTAGGTTCGGTTGAGACGGACTCCCGATTAGCGCTGGTCTAGCTCTGAGCACTTGTCCCCATAAGGGCTTGTGCCAACCCTCGCATGGCCTCCCTGCTCTGCAAAGATAGCCATGGGACCAAAAAGGCGACTACACACACGAGCGGAGATAGCGGCTCCGAGGGGGGACCCAACAAAACTGGAGCAAACATAATCAAAAGACCACAAATACCCAGAAAAAGAAACGAAAAATAATAACGACGACGCAACCAGCGTTTGCAGCCACGATGTCAACAGTACATCGCGAGCGGTACTAACAACGACAAAAACGAAGACTAACACAACGACAGTGAAGACGGACGAAAAACGGTGAATACAGACTGAGATTCCTGCGGCGTTCGGGCGCAGCAAAAAAATGATGCGAACGCCCGAGCGTCTTATTAAGGAGAAACGGGAAACTCTGCAGGACACTGCAGGTGTTCGAGCGGTGGGAGATAACATAAAGAGCACCGAAAATGCGATTGTCACTACTGTGATCGTTACCGAAGCGACCAATGCAAGGGTCGCAAATCCCGACATTCAACAAAAAATCCAGAAGCCAACGAGGATATTACGGCACTGAAAGCAAAGAGTGACCAGAACGCGAAAATTTCTCGCAAGGATGGTTGCAAGGTACAATTGCGGCCCAGCGATATGAAGAAGAAAGACTACTCCGAAAACGGGAGATGTTCTGAAAAGAATACAAGCTGCATGCGACTCCCCAAAAATCAGCAAAGCAGCAAAGGAAGGGCTCCTTGAACTAGAGGAGCTCCTAGATCGCATAGGGCACTATCGGAGGAGCTGGTTAAGGGCCGAAGACGACGAGAAGGCTAAAGAAGCGCTTGGGGCGAAATCTAAAAGCGACACGCAGATAGCTCCACCATTAAACGTCAATAAAAGAATGGCGTCTAGCCCAATCAAAGGAGATCGGGGTAAAAGAAGGAAGGAAGAGGCACTTAAAGAGCGTGGAGCACTAGATCAGGGGTTCCAGACAGTGCTTCCAAAGGGAGCGAAGAAAGCCGCAAAAAAACTCCTTCAAAGAAAGCCAGAAAGTAAAGTTCGTACGGACGCCCACTTACAAAAAGGACCTGATGCAAAGCAGGAGAGGCAGAAGCCCCGACGAAGACCCCGGCAGCAGGCACTGCTTGTAAGGCCCCAAGATGGCCGATCCTACGCGGAGGTACTGCGGCACATCAGGGGAAACGTAAGGCCCGAAGACACCAATACTACCATTAAAGTAGTGCGACCAACGCGGTCGGGCCACATACTGGTCGAATTCGGAGCAGAGGCCGGCAATAAAGAAGCATTCTGTGACGCAGTAAAGAAAGTCCTCGGCAAAAGCGCAACTATAGCCCCGCTCGAGCCGATGGCAACGATCGAAATACGAGACATAGACTGCGCGACGGATCTGGCCGAGGTAGAAGAGGCCATCAAAAAGGAGTTCCCTAGCGTGGGAAGGATCAAAGCAAGACTGACACCAGAAAACAACAGGGGACAACGCATGGCCATAGTTGACTTGACCAAAAAGGACGCCGAACAATTCCTGAACAAGGGCAAAGTACGAATTGGGTGGGTTGTCTGTAGGATACGGCGAAGAGCAACGCCTCTTCAATGTTTCAAATGCCTTGGTTATGGTCACACCACACAAGTATGCAATGGAACCGATAGGAGTTCCCTGTGTTACAAATGCGGTGAAATGGGACATAAAAGAAAAGAGTGTACGAAGGAGGCACACTGTATTCTTTGCAAGGATGCTGATCCAAAACTAGATTTCGGACACGTCTTGGGATCAGGAAAATCCCGGGTGTTCCAGGAAGCCCTAGCCAAGGCAAAATCAGAGCTACGATGACCCGCATCCTGCAGCTAAACCTACACCGCAGTTTCACCGCCCAAAATCTGCTTGAGCAGTTTGCGAGGGACATGAAAGCCGACTTCTTGCTGCTGAGTGAGCAACACCATAATAAAAGTCCTGCATTATGGTACTCTGATGAAACTGGTACTGCCGCCATTCTGGGTTCGGAACAGTGACTTTCAAGCGGAGAGTTGTGGACGGGGGGATGGTTTCGTGTGGGTTCGGTGCTCAGGGATCACCTTCTTTAGTGTGTACCTAGCGCCTAACGAGTCGATATCATCTTTCCAAGCCAAGCTTAATGCTTTGGAGGGCGCTGCCTCGAACGGAGAGGGCAAAGTGCTCGTTGCGGGTGACTTCAATGCTAAAGCAATCGAATGGGGCATGCCTCAGACGGATCCGCGGGGAAAACGAATCCTGGAAATGGCGGCCAGGACGGCCCTCGTCGTACCAAACTCCGGAAATACCCCGACTTTCCGCCGTATTGGCTGTGAGGGAACCAAACCGGACGTGACATTCGCCTCGGAGTCCTTAGTACGGAGGATACAAAACTGGAAAGTATTAGAGGACTACTCAGCCAGTGATCATCAGTGCATTCTGCTTGAGATAAGTGATGTTGTCTCCCGACGTCCGTGCTCTCGGCCTTCTACAACTGGATGGAACATTAGAAGGATGGACGTCGAGAGGTTCGTCAAGGTTCTCACAGCAGGTGAGCCGCTGCAGGGAGCTCCGGAGGGGACGGAAGGACTGGCAGCTCAAGACGTGCTGAACTCTACTATGACCATAATCACGACTGCTTGCTGCGCTTCTATGCCCCGTCGAAGACCCCGGCATGCCAAGCCCCCAGTGTACTGGTGTTCTACTGAAATCGCTGAAAAGCGGAGGGAGTGTCGATCAAGCTTCGTCGTGAGGCTCAACGGGCGCGGAACCGTGACGAGGCATGCAACCAGGTGGCAGCATATAAGTCGGCCAGGAAATGCCTTCGCAAACTGATCAACAGTAGCAAGGCTCGCTGCTGGCAAGACCTAGTGGACAATGTGAACAAGGATCCGTGGGGCCTTGGCTACAAGCTGGTCATGGGGAAACTTGGTGCCCTACGGAAGCCTTGTATACATGACGCAGAAAAGATGGACGCGATAGTGCGGGGGCTCTTCCCCGCCCATACCGTCTGTGTTGACGCTGTCCATGGTGAAACAGCAGTAGAGTGCCCACTCTTCACACAGCTGGAACTGGAAGAGGCAGTCCTCTCCTTGAAAGCGAGGAAGGCTCCAGGTCCAGATGGTGTTCCAGCTGAGGTGTTGCGGGTCGTCTATCACCATTGTCCTGACTTGCTGCTCAGCACATTCAACGCTTGCCTACGGGACGGGGTTTTCTCGGTACGATGGAAGATGGCAAGGCTCGTGCTGATCAGCAAGGGGAAGGGAAATCCCGAATCACCGTCTGCTGGGCTGGGAAAGTGCTAGAGAAACTCATCAAGGGAAGACTCACTGACGCGATTCGTGCTGCTGGGGACCTATCTCCTCGGCAGTACAGCTTTAGAGCAGGACGTTCTACCATTGATGCGATTGCAGAGGTGGTGAACGCGGTCCAAAAGGCAGAGGCATATAGTCGCATCAAGCGACGGATCGTCCTGTTGGTGACACTTGACGTCCGGAATGCCTTCAACTCCGCTAGATGGGTGGATATTCTGGACACGCTGGAAAACTCTTTTCAAGTTCCAGAATATCTAATGCGGCTTTTGAGGAACTACCTAAAGGACCGAAGCCTGCTCTACGACACGACACAGGGCCAACAAAGGATGGAAATTACATGGGGTGTTGCCCAGGGATCTATCCTTGGTCCGGACCTGTGGAACGTGTCTTACGACGGGCTACTGAGACTTGAGATTCCAGATGAGTCGCGCTTGGTCGGCTATGCGGATGATATTGCGGCACTGGTCGCTGGACACACCGTTGAACAAGCGCAACTTAGGCTAGGTATGCCAATGCGCTGAGTGAGGGACTGGATGACTGCTCGCGGGCTCAGTTTAGCACTGGAGAAAACCGAAGTGGTCATCTTGACAAAAAAGAGAATCCCTAGAGTAAGGATGATCAGTATTGGAGACATACAAATCGAATCGAAGCTAGCGTTGAAGTACCTGAGGCTACTGATCGACTCGAAGATGAGTTTCTCTGAGCAAATCAGGGCAACGGCTGAGAAGGCTGCTACGGGAATATCGGCCCTGAGTCGACTTATGGCCAACGTCGGGGGACCCAGCCCATCAAGAAGACGCCTCTTGATGAGGTTTGTAGGGACAGTGCTACTGTACGGAGCAGAGGTATGGGGCGACGCTCTCAGCAAGGAGGTATACCGAAAACGTTCGGCACAGGTACAGAGAAGGGGGGCACTGAGAATTGCATCTTCGTATCCAACAGTCTCCGACTCGGCGGTGAGAGTGATTGCAGGTGTGATACCTGTCGCCCTCCTTGCTAGAGAGCGATGCACTATTTATCTGCGCCGAAACGAGGATGCGAGGGAGATAGCTGCCCGCGAGGAGAGACAGCGCTCGCTCAACGATTGGCAGCAGTCTTGGGTAAATTGCACGAAGGGAAGGTGGACTGCGCGCCTCATCCCGGATATGAGACCGTGGCCAAATTGAAGGCATGGTGAGACTGACTTCTATCTGACCCAGCTTTTGAGCGGGCACGGGTGTTTTCAGTCTTACCTGCATAAGATCGGTAAGTCACGGTCTCCCGATTGTCGGTTTTGCCCAGGAGAGGAGGACAATGCTTGTCACACATTTTTTGCGTGTACAAAATGAGTCAGGCTGCAAAGGGAACTCTACAGGGAGACGGGAGAGCTCACGGCGGATGATATAGTTGCGGTGATGCTCGAATCGGTTGACAAATGGAACACTAAACGACTCCCCTGTCAACCTGAGAACCCAGCCTGGAACCGTTTGACACATTACTTCGGGCCAGGTCTCGTTTTGTTACGCCGTGGGGCGCCTTCAAGCTGGGGAGTCCCTTTCCTAGTGGGAGGGGAGAGGGGAAGAGGAAATGCCAGAAGAGCGATCCCCCAGCGCCTCCGGCTGCTGTGAGTCCCTTTTATATTTTAGGACTGCTCGAGCATAATGTGCCGCCTGGTTCCATTTGTCAACCGATTCGAGCATCACCGCAACTATATCATCCGCCGTGAGCTCTCCCGTCTCCCTGTAGAGTTCCCTTTGCAGCCTGACACATTTTTTGCGTGTACAAAATGAGTCAGGCTGCAAAGGGAACTCTACAGGGAGACGGGAGAGCTCACGGCGGATGATATAGTTGCGGTGATGCTCGAATCGGTTGACAAATGGAACCAGGCGGCACATTATGCTCGAGCAGTCCTAAAATATAAAAGGGACTCACAGCAGCCGGAGGCGCTGGGGGATCGCTCTTCTGGCATTTCCTCTTCCCCTCTCCCCTCCCACTAGGAAAGGGACTCCCCAGCTTGAAGGCGCCCCACGGCGTAACAAAACGAGACCTGGCCCGAAGTAATGTGTCAAACGGTTCCAGGCTGGGTTCTCAGGTTGACAGGGGAGTCGTTTAGTGGGTAGTCCAGTCGCGCATGGGAGTCTCACACTCTGTGCATAAATAGCATTCACCTCCCTACCACAAAAAAAGGTCCGAATTGGAGCTATACCATAGATGATGATGATGAAGCTTTGAAGAAGTTATCACTTCTGACATTTTCACAATGTTTGGTAACTGTAGCTGCTACAGTTTCGGGTATAAAAACGGTGGTGGATAACATTATTAACTGTATGAGGAAGAAGGTACAAAAGAACAACTTGACGTCCCTTTTTAAGGCAGGAAAAAACTTTGAATGAAAGCAAGAAAGCGTGCATCGGTGCATCGACTAGCGACCAAAATAAGTCCAGTGATGAAAAAAGCGGGTTTTGATGTAATAAGAATCTTTCGAAATCAGTAAAGGACAATATGACGTCACCAGAGTGCAGTGGAGTGTACAAAATCTTCTGCTCCCAACGTTCAAAAGGTTATATCGACCAAACGAAAAGACTGATGCTTCAAGGAACACCAAAAAGAAGCAAAAATATGGTAGAAAGGGAACAAAAGGGCAACAACAGGTATCAGATCGCACGGCACATCATCGAAGAGGCTCACCCACTTTCAATTCAGGACGTAGAATTAATAAAAATATTAAGTAGCCCATTCAAATTAGACGCGTACGAAATCGTCAATATTTACAAACTACCTGAAGAAAATAGATTGAATACAGATTTAGGAAACATACTCGTGTTTTCCAAACTCATTAATTTTTTTACTTAAAATTACTTCTTAAAAATGTTATAACAAAAATGTATTCGAGATAAATATTTTGTAAAAACGTAATACAAGGTTAGTTAATTAAAAACACTGAAGAATGGAACAAGTAGTTCTCGATGTACTTATCTATGAAATTGAATCAAATAAATTAGTATAGTGAAATAAAGGCTATATTGTAATAGTAATAAAAATAATTGAACATTGCGTTGTTTTTTTACATTTGTATTCAATATTATGAATCATAAGAAATAAATAAATAAACCTGATAACCGAATAAACCTTACAAGCGTAAAGACACGCAAACTGCAATAGCCGGAATGGAAGAGCACAGTTGAAGGGTAGAGCGTAAGGAAGTCTTCCAGTTGGGAAACTGAGGAAATGATGAGAAGATTCAATCAATGCTGAAAGCAGATTCCTGCTAGGGATTTCTAATTGTTGAACGAAGTCGCAGAGCCGCGATTATTAGATGGGACTACTAATGAAGGTTAAGGTCCGAATTGGAATTCGATTCTTTGGGGAGCGCCGCCCCCACGGACCCGAGGATATGGGGGCGCCGTCAGGTTCCCTCCTGGGATGACAGGTAACGACTCTGATTGGATCTGGACTACGCTTTGGACAACGAACTGGAAATGACGCTTTGGGCTGGCGGATGTGATGGTTTGGACCTAGTTGCTTTGCACAGTAGCGCCGAGGTGAAACTCGTGTGTGAACGGCTCCAATTCAACTATCATACCGTCTCCGTCCCGGTAAAACCTTGGCAGGCCTCGGAGTACGTTCGAAGTTCGCACCATTGGGTTGGTGGTGTAGGTTCGGTTGAGACGGACTCCCGATTAGCGCTGGTCTAGCTCTGAGCACTTGTCCCCATAAGGGCTTGTGCCAACCCTCGCATGGCCTCCCTGCTCTGCAAAGATAGCCATGGGACCAAAAAGGCGACTACACACACGAGCGGAGATAGCGGCTCCGAGGGGGGACCCAACAAAACTGGAGCAAACATAATCAAAAGACCACAAATACCCAGAAAAAGAAACGAAAAATAATAACGACGACGCAACCAGCGTTTGCAGCCACGATGTCAACAGTACATCGCGAGCGGTACTAACAACGACAAAAACGAAGACTAACACAACGACAGTGAAGACGGACGAAAAACGGTGAATACAGACTGAGATTCCTGCGGCGTTCGGGCGCAGCAAAAAAATGATGCGAACGCCCGAGCGTCTTATTAAGGAGAAACGGGAAACTCTGCAGGACACTGCAGGTGTTCGAGCGGTGGGAGATAACATAAAGAGCACCGAAAATGCGATTGTCACTACTGTGATCGTTACCGAAGCGACCAATGCAAGGGTCGCAAATCCCGACATTCAACAAAAAATCCAGAAGCCAACGAGGATATTACGGCACTGAAAGCAAAGAGTGACCAGAACGCGAAAATTTCTCGCAAGGATGGTTGCAAGGTACAATTGCGGCCCAGCGATACGAAGAAGAAAGACTACTCCGAAAAGCGGGAGATGTTCTGAAAAGAATACAAGCTGCATGCGACTCCCCAAAAATCAGCAAAGCAGCAAAGGAAGGGCTCCTTGAACTAGAGGAGCTCCTAGATCGCATAGGGCACTATCGGAGGAGCTGGTTAAGGGCCGAAGACGACGAGAAGGCTAAAGAAGCGCTTGGGGCGAAATCTAAAGGCGACACGCAGATAGCTCCACCATTAAACGTCAATAAAAGAATGGCGTCTAGCCCAATCAAAGGAGATCGGGGTAAAAGAAGGAAGGAAGAGGCACTTAAAGAGCGTGGAGCACTAGATCAGGGGTTCCAGACAGTGCTTCCAAAGGGAGCGAAGAAAGCCGCAAAAAAACTCCTTCAAAGAAAGCCAGAAAGTAAAGTTCGTACGGACGCCCACTTACAAAAAGGACCTGATGCAAAGCAGGAGAGGCAGAAGCCCCGACGAAGACCCCGGCAGCAGGCACTGCTTGTAAGGCCCCAAGATGGCCGATCCTACGCGGAGGTACTGCGGCACATCAGGGGAAACGTAAGGCCCGAAGACACCAATACTACCATTAAAGTAGTGCGACCAACGCGGTCGGGCCACATACTGGTCGAATTCGGAGCAGAGGCCGGCAATAAAGAAGCATTCTGTGACGCAGTAAAGAAAGTCCTCGGCAAAAGCGCAACTATAGCCCCGCTCGAGCCGATGGCAACGATCGAAATACGAGACATAGACTGCGCGACGGATCTGGCCGAGGTAGAAGAGGCCATCAAAAAGGAGTTCCCTAGCGTGGGAAGGATCAAAGCAAGACTGACACCAGAAAACAACAGGGGACAACGCATGGCCATAGTTGACTTGACCAAAAAGGACGCCGAACAATTCCTGAACAAGGGCAAAGTACGAATTGGGTGGGTTGTCTGTAGGATACGGCGAAGAGCAACGCCTCTTCAATGTTTCAAATGCCTTGGTTATGGTCACACCACACAAGTATGCAATGGAACCGATAGGAGTTCCCTGTGTTACAAATGCGGTGAAATGGGACATAAAAGAAAAGAGTGTACGAAGGAGGCACACTGTATTCTTTGCAAGGATGCTGATCCAAAACTAGATTTCGGACACGTCTTGGGATCAGGAAAATCCCGGGTGTTCCAGGAAGCCCTAGCCAAGGCAAAATCAGAGCTACGATGACCCGCATCCTGCAGCTAAACCTACACCGCAGTTTCACCGCCCAAAATCTGCTTGAGCAGTTTGCGAGGGACATGAAAGCCGACTTCTTGCTGCTGAGTGAGCAACACCATAATAAAAGTCCTGCATTATGGTACTCTGATGAAACTGGTACTGCCGCCATTCTGGGTTCGGAACAGTGACTTTCAAGCGGAGAGTTGTGGACGGGGGGATGGTTTCGTGTGGGTTCGGTGCTCAGGGATCACCTTCTTTAGTGTGTACCTAGCGCCTAACGAGTCGATATCATCTTTCCAAGCCAAGCTTAATGCTTTGGAGGGCGCTGCCTCGAACGGAGAGGGCAAAGTGCTCGTTGCGGGTGACTTCAATGCTAAAGCAATCGAATGGGGCATGCCTCAGACGGATCCGCGGGGAAAACGAATCCTGGAAATGGCGGCCAGGACGGCCCTCGTCGTACCAAACTCCGGAAATACCCCGACTTTCCGCCGTATTGGCTGTGAGGGAACCAAACCGGACGTGACATTCGCCTCGGAGTCCTTAGTACGGAGGATACAAAACTGGAAAGTATTAGAGGACTACTCAGCCAGTGATCATCAGTGCATTCTGCTTGAGATAAGTGATGTTGTCTCCCGACGTCCGTGCTCTCGGCCTTCTACAACTGGATGGAACATTAGAAGGATGGACGTCGAGAGGTTCGTCAAGGTTCTCACAGCAGGTGAGCCGCTGCAGGGAGCTCCGGAGGGGACGGAAGGACTGGCAGCTCAAGACGTGCTGAACTCTACTATGACCATAATCACGACTGCTTGCTGCGCTTCTATGCCCCGTCGAAGACCCCGGCATGCCAAGCCCCCAGTGTACTGGTGTTCTACTGAAATCGCTGAAAAGCGGAGGGAGTGTCGATCAAGCTTCGTCGTGAGGCTCAACGGGCGCGGAACCGTGACGAGGCATGCAACCAGGTGGCAGCATATAAGTCGGCCAGGAAATGCCTTCGCAAACTGATCAACAGTAGCAAGGCTCGCTGCTGGCAAGACCTAGTGGACAATGTGAACAAGGATCCGTGGGGCCTTGGCTACAAGCTGGTCATGGGGAAACTTGGTGCCCTACGGAAGCCTTGTATACATGACGCGGGGGCTCTTCCCCGCCCATACCGTCTGTGTTGACGCTGTCCATGGTGAAACAGCAGTAGAGTGCCCACTCTTCACACAGCTGGAACTGGAAGAGGCAGTCCTCTCCTTGAAAGCGAGGAAGGCTCCAGGTCCAGATGGTGTTCCAGCTGAGGTGTTGCGGGTCGTCTATCACCATTGTCCTGACTTGCTGCTCAGCACATTCAACGCTTGCCTACGGGACGGGGTTTTCTCGGTACGATGGAAGATGGCAAGGCTCGTGCTGATCAGCAAGGGGAAGGGAAATCCCGAATCACCGTCTGCTGGGCTGGGAAAGTGCTAGAGAAACTCATCAAGGGAAGACTCACTGACGCGATTCGTGCTGCTGGGGACCTATCTCCTCGGCAGTACAGCTTTAGAGCAGGACGTTCTACCATTGATGCGATTGCAGAGGTGGTGAACGCGGTCCAAAAGGCAGAGGCATATAGTCGCATCAAGCGACGGATCGTCCTGTTGGTGACACTTGACGTCCGGAATGCCTTCAACTCCGCTAGATGGGTGGATATTCTGGACACGCTGGAAAACTCTTTTCAAGTTCCAGAATATCTAATGCGGCTTTTGAGGAACTACCTAAAGGACCGAAGCCTGCTCTACGACACGACACAGGGCCAACAAAGGATGGAAATTACATGGGGTGTTGCCCAGGGATCTATCCTTGGTCCGGACCTGTGGAACGTGTCTTACGACGGGCTACTGAGACTTGAGATTCCAGATGAGTCGCGCTTGGTCGGCTATGCGGATGATATTGCGGCACTGGTCGCTGGACACACCGTTGAACAAGCGCAACTTAGGCTAGGTATGCCAATGCGCTGAGTGAGGGACTGGATGACTGCTCGCGGGCTCAGTTTAGCACTGGAGAAAACCGAAGTGGTCATCTTGACAAAAAAGAGAATCCCTAGAGTAAGGATGATCAGTATTGGAGACATACAAAT
The DNA here is from genome assembly GCA_963969285.1 of Odontomyia ornata. NCBI lineage: Eukaryota > Metazoa > Arthropoda > Insecta > Diptera > Stratiomyidae > Odontomyia > Odontomyia ornata. The sequence goes on along the minus strand of OZ017741.1, from coordinate 89,642,535 downwards.
CGAATCGAAGCTAGCGTTGAAGTACCTGAGGCTACTGATCGACTCGAAGATGAGTTTCTCTGAGCAAATCAGGGCAACGGCTGAGAAGGCTGCTACGGGAATATCGGCCCTGAGTCGACTTATGGCCAACGTAGGGGGACCCAGCCCATCAAGAAGACGCCTCTTGATGAGGTTTGTAGGGACAGTGCTACTGTACGGAGCAGAGGTATGGGGCGACGCTCTCAGCAAGGAGGTATACCGAAAACGTTCGGCACAGGTACAGAGAAGGGGGGCACTGAGAATTGCATCTTCGTATCCAACAGTCTCCGACTCGGCGGTGAGAGTGATTGCAGGTGTGATACCTGTCGCCCTCCTTGCTAGAGAGCGATGCACTATTTATCTGCGCCGAAACGAGGATGCGAGGGAGATAGCTGCCCGCGAGGAGAGACAGCGCTCGCTCAACGATTGGCAGCAGTCTTGGGTAAATTGCACGAAGGGAAGGTGGACTGCGCGCCTCATCCCGGATATGAGACCGTGGCCAAATCGAAGGCATGGTGAGACTGACTTCTATCTGACCCAGCTTTTGAGCGGGCACGGGTGTTTTCAGTCTTACCTGCATAAGATCGGTAAGTCACGGTCTCCCGATTGTCGGTTTTGCCCAGGAGAGGAGGACAATGCTTGTCACACATTTTTTGCGTGTACAAAATGAGTCAGGCTGCAAAGGGAACTCTACAGGGAGACGGGAGAGCTCACGGCGGATGATATAGTTGCGGTGATGCTCGAATCGGTTGACAAATGGAACCAGGCGGCACATTATGCTCGAGCAGTCCTAAAATATAAAAGGGACTCACAGCAGCCGGAGGCGCTGGGGGATCGCTCTTCTGGCATTTCCTCTTCCCCTCTCCCCTCCCACTAGGAAAGGGACTCCCCAGCTTGAAGGCGCCCCACGGCGTAACAAAACGAGACCTGGCCCGAAGTAATGTGTCAAACGGTTCCAGGCTGGGTTCTCAGGTTGACAGGGGAGTCGTTTAGTGGGTAGTCCAGTCGCGCATGGGAGTCTCACACTCTGTGCATAAATAGCATTCACCTCCCTACCACAAAAAAAGGTCCGAATTGGAGCTATACCATAGATGATGATGATGAAGCTTTGAAGAAGTTATCACTTCTGACATTTTCACAATGTTTGGTAACTGTAGCTGCTACAGTTTCGGAGAAAAATTGCTATGGCACATAGACGGACAGAAACCCATAGTTCGTGATTTCAACAGAATTTTGTATTATAGCATAAAATAAGTAAAAAGTGATTCTTCTGCTTCTTCGTAGCACTACAACTCATCTTGGGCCTTCGCTTTACCCAAAAAGTGACTCCAACTGTTTCGGTCCGTTGGCCGCGTCCTCCAATTTCGAAATCTCAGCAGCGATGAACTGTATTCGTCAACTGAGTCAGACCAGCATTTCCTCGGTTTCTCCTCTGGCAATTCTCGTGTCTATATAAATTTCGAAATTTGAACGCGACCAGGGACTTACCGATCCCGAATCTACCAGTGGCGTAAAAGATTTAAGAGTGTGCTAAACATTAAGGTTTTTTAAAATAAGTAATTTGAATATTAAAAAACAAAAATCGCTGTACACTTTTAAATAAAACGTTAGGTGTGATAAAAAACGTTTGAGTTTTTTATTTTTAACAAAACGGCTAAGTGCTTTCATGCCACGCATCTTATTTGAAAGCACTTAGCCGTTTTGTTAAAAATAAAAAAATACCAAACATTTTTGAACACACCTAACAATTTTTTTATGAAGTGTTTCTTCAGCAAACGTTCAAGTGCCTTAAAAAATAATTTAATTTTCCAGTAAAATGGTTTAGACTCGATTTTAATCTGCAAAAAAGATTTGTGAAATAGAGGAATATAGTAAATAAGATAAAAACAAAAAGCGTTATTTTGAATATTTGAATGAGTGACTTATTGCTGATATGCAAACATATTTAATTGAAAACACATTAAGCGTAGGAAAAATTATGACATAATGACATTCATTTCAACAATAGTGCAAATAGAAAAGGACATTAAGATCACATAAACAGTAACTCTCCACTGTCAAAATAGTCATTCATCTAATCCAGGCATATTTTTGATTAGTATCGATATTTTTGACGATATTGATCCTAGCGACATTGCGCATATGAGTGCTGCTAAAGCTAAGACTAGGATTTGCATTCTAATTCCAATGATATGCATAATTGATTGCTCTAATATAGATTTATGAAAAATAAATACTTTAAAATATGTACGAAAAATGATTGAGCTAACATGTATGAGTTTCTATGATGATGGATAACGCTAATATAAAAACTAATAAAATGAAGCTAAGCCAAAGCTTTGACTAAGACCAAACGTTCTAAATCCACTACACAAGACACGTTGTTTAAAATTCTTTTGAGGTAAAAGCTAAATGATTAGGTTTGATTTGCTAAACAGTTTCATCTATTTCAAAGCAATTTTTCACTTCGAAGTAGTGCCAGAGAGTGTCAGTCAATCAATAATAACTTTAGGAGTTTTTATTTTATGTAACATAGCATTCATATGGTTAAGTATGAAATATGAGGATCTAAAATGATTTTATATGAATTTTCTGCAATTTGTATGGTAGCGTAGCAGTAAGAAAGCAAATAAAAGCAAGCAGGCGTTGCATTTCAATTCAATAATGCTTGTTGCAGTATTTCAATATTCGTTACTATATTTCACTAATTTTAAGGATGCAATGAAGCGTCGTCGTAAAGCGCTGTCGACATTGTCCTTGATTTATGTATATGGTATTTCCCATTATTACGAGTATATCTGAATTAAGTTTATCTCGTGAAATGGAATGTTGATATGAAGAATTGTTTATTTGTGTGAATGTTAAGTAGACGGACAGGAATGTGTAGTGTGGTTGGCCAAAGTATCTGATTCCGAAAGATTTAGGAATGGTTTGTATTTCTAGGGTCGGATCTAATCATTTAATCATTTTAGAGGTATTTTTTTTAATGCTTGACTGTGACTGTGATTATTTATAAAAACAAAGAGTCAGTTGAATGAAAACCGTATTTTGAAAAATTCGCCAAGTTTTGCAACACTGCTGCCACATTCACAAACTTCGAAGAAATCTGTTATATATTTGGCAATGTTCTCATATCGAAGATGCATTTCTGAGTCTTTACAATTAAAACACATTAGAAATAGTAAGATAACCCTTTCTGAATGCAAAATTTTTAATCCACAAATTCTTTCCATGATTAATAAATTTTACTGAAAAAATTATAAACTGGAAAACGAGGCCTTGCCCGAAGTAATGTGTTAAACGTTTCTAGGCTATGTTCACCGGTTGACAGGGGAGGTGTCCTCAGGCTGTGCATAAATAGCCTTTACCTCCCAACCACAAAATAAAAAAAATTATAAACTGGAACCAACTGGTGTCTTACACAATGCTCCTGAAACCTTTAGGATTCTGCGTAAACATCATGATGAATTAGTGGTAGAGGTGAATATTTACATACAATTTCTGAAGATAATTAGCTAGGTGTTTAAATAAATTAGCTATTGCAAGCACCGCCATCTTGGACATAAGAAGCCCTATGATCAACTCATGATAATCATCACTAACGCCACACATTCTAAACAATTTGTAAGTGACAACTTTTCTTTATGATTATGGGTATGCTTTCCCTTACCGAAGTTTTTCGGAAAGGTTCAAGTTGTATTAGAAAGCAAATTGATTAGAAGAATCGGGTAGAGTAGATACTTTCTTATAACGATGGGTTGTATGATATGTATGATGACTCACGTGCATCCGTATGCGTAAAACTACGGGAACTACAATGGGCCATGTGAAAAATGTAAAAAAGTCGCCAACCCAAGCGAACGTTAAATGAGTAGAGCACAATAAAAACGTCCAACAGAGAGGTAAGGAAACACGAAGAAGACTCAGAGGATACTAAAAACAGATTTTTGTCAAACAAGTTGACAGAACTGTGAAGATTGTACACACCTAGAAGCACAGAAGATGGGGGCAATAATTATTTAAATCGTACAATTTCTGAAAGGTTCGTATGAATTCTAACAAAGTCGTGACTTCTGGTTCAATAAGAAATGCATATGATGATAAAAATGATGAAGCTATTTGTTGTTGTTGAACTTCCTATGGGAATATTTCAGACTTTCCGCTCCACAGGACAGGACAGACTTTATATTAGAACACTTCATCTTCAGTGAGCTATAATGTTATAGTTCCTGAGAAAATTTATTATCATACACTGATGGATAGACGGACGGGTGAACTGACAATTATTGACTAGACCGTTCCTTCGTAAGCTACATCTTAGTTAAGGACATAAAATGGATTGTCAGGAAATGCTACACGTAATATGATCATCAAGCCATAGATAATGAAATAAACTCCGCACATAGATATCACACAGCACAGTTGAGTGTCCAATGTGAAAACGTAATCGGCTGGTTATTAAAAACATTTGACGCAAAAGTATGCCTGGATATACTACCTTCAGTCACAGACCTCAACGGAGCCAGTACGATAGGCAGGTAACGCTTCAATGCAGGGGCGTATTCATCTAAACCGGGAAGTCAACCCATTGTCGGATGTTGAATAGAGAAGAACTTCAATAAAACAAAAATCCTTAAAAGTTAGGCAATGTAGCCAGCGTTCCATAAATAGTTAAGAGTTTGAGACCTTTCAGAATTAATAGAAAATATTTCCGAAAGGAGCAAAAGGGATGACTCTAAAACATTTATTTAACGAGGATGATGCTGACTCCTAGGATGTGGCATATAATTCGGACGAGTTATCAACACTGCATCCGGTGACAACGAGGGTTCCGTAATTGGCCCCTTTTTATGGCACATTATGTAACATAAGAAACTAAGGTTACGTATACCCTAATGTGTGACTGCAGTAGGATTTTCCGATGAAATTGGAATCGTGACATCAGTTCAAGGGGAATAAGTCATGCATTTTGTTGCAATACTCCGCATTTCCACTGCATTTTTTTTTGCATTTTCTCACATCTGAACAAATTTTGGCGCATTTTAATAAGTTTTGTCACATTACAGTTTTGAGTATGTTGGCAATCCTCATTTTCAGAATGGGCGACTAATTCAAGAATAGAACTTGAAAGAGCTTTGATTAGGCAGCTATCAACCGACTCGCAACAAAGTTCATATTTTGGTGGATATTGGTATTATAAAATAGTAAAAGAATATGAAAGTTGATCCAGCAAAAAATTTATACTATGACGCTAAGCATCACTTATAGTGGCATCTAGTAACTTTGGCAATTGACATCTGGTAACTCTTTACCGTCAATGTACATCATTTGTATGGTCTTCCTTTTCTGCGAGGATAACATGACATGATTTTTGTAATTTCGCTTTCAAGCTAGGATAATGAGTTCCAGTTCGGATCCACCAAATCAATAGTTCAAAAAGTCAACATAAATCAAACTTTGGAAGACTTTTGTCTTCCAAGCACAAAGCTACCTCCAAGGGCAAAGGCCAAAAGACTAAACTTGGCGGAAACATTTGGATAAAAAAACAGGCAGGGAGATGTATCAAGAAATCCTGCGCCATTATCTCCGATGGCTGTGCCTCTTACAAAAGCTCGTGTAGCATTAGCAGGCACGAACGTGTTAAATATGGACCCTTTAAAAATAAGTTGGGAGTATTAAGGTGGTTTTAGAGCTGGACTATCAAATATTTACCAACTGTTACCAGTTAGGCAAATTCTTGAAAAGTTTTGGGGTACAACACCGATGTACACCAAATCTTCGCAGATTTTAAACAAGTGCACGACAGTATAAACCGAGAAGTACTATACTGGATAATACTTCAGCGTGGAGTCCCAGCAAAACCATTCCATCTGAAGAGAATGGTGAGCTGGCACCACTGCTATTTAATCTACAGTATCTCTAGAGTAAATATTACAGGAACTAGCTGTTGATATGAAAGGCGCAGTACTCTGCAAAGCGAGCTAAATTCCCGCTTATACGGAGGACATCAATATTTTGTCATAGTCTTTTTCATCCGCAATAAAAGTCGCGCACAAGCTGGATCAATAAGCAATGCCGGTGGGGCTATAAATCAACGAGTCGAAAACATATCCAAACCAGGAAAAATATCCCCAATAGACAAAATATAGCAATCAACTTATCTAACTTAGAAAATGTGGACAAATTCATTTACCTTGGCTCTAAGTTGGTAAAGAATGGTAGTGGAAAGGTGGAAATAAACCGCAAAATTTAGTTCGCATACAAAAATCTTAACTCAGTTTTCGCATTTCTGAAGGCCAGCTACGTAGACAAGAAAACCAAAATCCAAGTATACAAATCTATAATAAGGCCGGTACTGTGCTACGGATGTGAGACATGGATCCTGCCTCACTTAAACAAACAAGAAGTAAAAAGGGGAGCCATGGCGAATGCGGTACAACCGCGACTTTAATGAATTGTTTGATGAGCCAGAGGTCTCCACTGTGAATAAACTGTGAAAGTTATAATAGGCTGGCTAAGTGCAATATGACAAATGAACGAAAGGTAAGTAACTAAAAAGGTATTCGTCGGCAAAGCTGAGGGAGAAGACCAGCTGGGAAACCCAGGAAGCGCTGGTACAACTCGGTGGACGGTGACAGGAATTGCAAATCGGATTTCAAAACTGGAGGATGGGGTGGTATACCGAGACAGCTGGAGGTGATTCTTATGGGAAGCAAAGGCTCAAGATAGGTTGTAGTGCTACACCAAGGGCAACTAAGAGTAAAGCTTGCCCTACGGGCGACCAGAAGAGAAAAAGTGACCCTACTCCTATATCTACTAAAGTATAGTGTGTAGACTGTCAACCAGAAATTTGTGTTAAGTGGCGTCAATATACCCAAGGTGATACAGCGTTAGCGGGGCTGATAATTATTTGTACTGCAAAGAACCAACAACCATCGGAAAATAAGCTGACTCAGGCTTTTTGAATCCTCGTCAAAATTGATGCATGGATTGTAAATTGATTGGAGGTGTCTCTGAAGTACACACCGACTAGGACTGAGAAATCCTATTTTGGGTGACACGCAATTTTGGAACATGTTCTACAAAACTAGATCTGAGCAAGGAACAAGTGGTAAGAACCAAAAAGATGACTGTACGGGCAAGAATAACTTGAAATGCCTCATGATGTTTGTTAATTTAGAAATAACAGTGATAGCACCATCTAATGTGAAATCAGAAACATATTTAGAGCGAATTCACAACCATTTATGGATGCCTTAAAATAGGGTGGCATCAAGGTTGAGTCATATTAGCAAGATCCGGTCTGATCATAAGTTGGAAGTGGTGATTAAAAGTTAACTAACGTAAGAAATGAGCTAGCAGTCGATTGTTTCAATGGAGCTGAGCTCTCTTTAGTTATATCAGTATCAGAGGAAGAAAAGATTATAAGAAAAGCCTCGGAGTTCGGTGGTTGCCTTCACCTCCAGGATCTCATATCTAAGCAAAGGAATGAAATTTCTTTTGAGTCTTATGGAAAGGAGATCAATAGCACAATCATAAAAATTGAGTAAGAATGCGGAGAAGCTAATGTTGATCCAAAAGATCTGGGTTGCCTAGACTTAGGTCTATCAAATGTACAGTGAAAGGTGTAGATTTGTAATATCTGTTTTATTTGATAAGCCAAGCTGAAGCTAAATCAACTACGAACACAAGAACAAGACGGTAATGCTTGGTTTCAGAGGATTGCTTTTGGAGATTCATGGGCTAGTAGTAGTGGATTAGCCCTGACGCTCGATTGGATCATTTGAGCGAAGCAATTTTAAACGGGCGTAGATTAATGCATTATTGTATCACAATGGACACCCAAATAAATATATGCGACTTCACAGAAAATTTGTGACATTGCGTTAATATTGTGAATTATTGCTGCAGTTTTCTGCATTTTGCACGTTGACTTTTTTTGCATCAGGTAGTTAGCCCAAGGCTGTCAAAACATACTCGAGGGAGCTTACTGATTATATGGTTGATATGTTCTGGATCACAAAACGATAGAAACAAGCGGTAGTGCAGGTAAAAGTTGCCCTAGAGCGACTGTAGTGCTACGAAGAAAAGAAGAACCTATTATGCAATATCTGGAGAAAGCTAGTTATTGTAAATACCGACTTATGTTACAGCTGGCATGCTACCCATTGACGTTCATGGTGGTTCATCGCGTCGACTTTAGGAAACCCATTAATAAGATAAAGCTAATCGAGAAATTGAACGACTAACGTCGATTTATTTACCGAAAAATATTTGTAGTGACGCATACAGTGACTTCTGAATGCATAAATTAATCGCTGATATAGTGCAATGGACTTTAAGAAGTCATAGAAGACGAGTTACTATCTGATATAGTTCCTGAGTTGGTATAGTGGATGGAGTGTCTAGTTCTACCGTTTTTGACATGATTGGTCATCAGATTGTCTAGATTGTCATGAAAAAGAATACGCAGAGCACGTAATGTTTGCATGTCTACAATTAAAAATCTACAAAAACTCTACAAAGAATGTAAGGCTCAAATGTAGCTCTGTTAGAAATTTGTGAAGATTTTAACTTCCCAACGACTAAAAAAGTGACTGATCTTAAAAGGGCATTGTAGTTTCGCTTTCGGGATCCTTTGGAAGGCAGTATGGTGGCCAAAATGCAGTAAACATTACTCGGTGCTGCATTGAATTTATTGGTTCTTTAATGATGCAGTAACTCCCGAGAACTGTTAACAATAGTATTTATATAAAGAACGCTGCTAATGAACCCTGACTTGACCTCTACATGGGGTTCGTCGAATACTTTTTGTGAGTCATATTTGAGAATGTGAAAAAGACAGTTCTGGGCCTGATAATGGTATAATATCCATTCCAATGAAACGGGAGTTAGACGACAGAATAGCTCATCCACCCTGGAAAGCCCATAATTATTTCGAAGCATGTGCATACAGTTAGGAGGGATTGGACTAACATAAATGACTCGAAAGTCAAAAAAGATTATGGTATTGGATTCTCGAATGACAGATCAAATCAGACCATTACTTGGTAAAATCAACCAATCGATTGTACAAAGACGTATTTGAAAAATAACAGCCCTTTACATAAACTTGACATCGAAATGCTCAAAACGACGTCAGTGGGAAAAAAACTTCAAGGAGGCCGTTGATGACCCTCATCCTATCAGACAAATATATATGAGCAAGGAACGAGCTCTGGAATGAAGTGAAGGCTAAAATTGAGCCATGGTAAAATAGATGATTGTACACAGAATTAAGTACTAAAAGAATGATTGAACTAACGGTGATACAAGTGTCGATGAGGACGTTTCATTGCTGCTCAGATTCCAAATTTTGAAGATTCAATTGATGGACTGAGACAGTTGGAAGACAAGAAGAAGAAGAAGTCTTGTAAGGAGCTACAAAGAAGGAAAAAGCACGAAAAGATTGTTCCTTCCTTTCAGTGGTGAGCAATATCACGTGATAGAAGAAATGCATAATCAGCAATTTAACCAGGGCTTTTAAATGATATTCCTCCAATACATTTGGCTATGAAGTTTCAGGGATACTCATTATTTTACATATAGACCAGAAATCCAGAAGAATGTTGTCACTGACAGAGTTTTGATCTACATGCTCATAAAACTGTTCAATCTAAGTTTTGGGTTTCGCAGAAATTCTCAATGACTTCATTAGCGTTTACTCGTCCTCTCAGCGTTGAAAATCAATAAATGTACCAGTATTTTCCACGCTTTAAAATCCCACTATGCCGACTTGGATGAGACTCATTTAATATATTCTTGATAAAGTGTCAGTAACTTGGTTGTAAGAAAAGAACTACATATTTTTGGACATAAGACAATTGCCTGGTAGGGCAAGAAATTTGGCTGAGAAAATTTAGATTAAAAATAGGATAACGTAAGTGTCTAATAATCTATTATAACGTAGATTTTGTAGGGTAATAGTGCACATCTTATCATGATAGAATAAGTCTCCGATTCTGTATAAATCAATTAACTTTTCAATAAATTAACACTTTCGGCTGATAGAACGCTTAATTATAAAACACAATTGACAACTGGATGGACATGACTCCTAAGAAAATGCAGGATCTAATCTATTGCAAGCTGCAGAGCTCAAGTGAAAGGTTAGGTAGACTTCGCGAGCAGGGATTCAAAATTCTGTGAAACAGGCAAAAAATGGAAAAAATTGGCGGATAAGCAACTTTGGTGTATACGACTTCAGAAAAGGCTGCTGCGGGGAGCAAAAGAAAGGCATCTTCCTGTAGCTCTTGTGGAACACAGCGATCCTTGTGCAAGGATATGATGGGCAGCAGATAGTTGTGCTCACAAGGAAGACATGAAAGAATTGAGCAAACTTATACAATCTTCAATGGAGCGAGGTGGATCAGTCAATTTGCAAAAACTTATATAGGAGGACGGTGGGAGTGATAGGAAAAGTTTGTCAGGGTGTCTTATTGAAGGTGTTCGATGCAGCCAATATCCCAACTACCAAAAAACGAATGCAATTCTTCATTTGGAGATGCCAGTGGCAAATGCTCTGAGGCCACTGTAATAGCAGAAACAAGACATCCCCATCGGTGAATATGAATCCAAAAACAAGTTGAAGAAAGTTGCAAAGGATATCCTCTATCCGGCAAAATACCCTGTGGTTATCATTCGTCTATTTCATTCTCAAAAATCGAAGTAAAAGAACTGGGACAGAGATAGCCTAGGCAAAAGCATAGAAGAAAAAGAACTCCCGGAGGTGACAGGATCACTGACCATGGGCATGAAGACGGGGTAGCCAGAATAATGATGTAACAGGGACCTTGGTTGTCACAAGCAAACCATATGCAAAATGAAAAGGATGAAGATGATACAAACAGACCCATAATATTAGAAGGGCAGACTTGATTGCCCTGCTTTATTGTAGTTATCCTTTAAGGGAGCAACTACGACGTGGCATTGATTCTGAATCCATTTTGAAGAAAGAGAGCCTTAACATATTTTTCAATACTAATTACAGTGCCAAACATTTTACGACGGCGCCGATTGAGAGTAAGATGGGATGTTTCTTGATCGTTTCTACAAACATGACAAACGATTGAGTGGCACCGATAGGAAGGCTCATATCAATCTTCGAATGAGTTCAGAAGGAAACATGTGGTATAATCATTGACAGTGACGCTAACTGCGATCACAAAATCTGGGAAGGCAAGGACATCAATAACAGAGGTGCACACTTTAAAAAAATCTGCTTGTAATCACTCCCCTGTTTCATGTAGGAAACAGGGGAGTCATTTCTACCTACCATAATTTTAATAGTCATAATGTTTTAAAGTTAATACAGTATACCAACTTATATTACTGGATAATATCAAGAATCAACTTATATAACATGAAAATTATTAAGTCCTTGAAAAACCATCACTCTTAGAGTACACAGAACATATAGAATATGCGTACGGAAAACCGGAGCATAAAAATATTGTTCAGGTACGACTGGAAGCATCTATACCCGCTCAAGAGCTGGATTAAGTAGAATTCAACCTCACCAAATCATTGTGAGAATAAAGAGCTCTTCCCAGACATAAAATTAGAGAGATGCTACGATCGGCTGACAAATGGAACTATGTGGCACATTATGTTCGGAAAGTTATGATGTTTATTAAGCGGTTACTTGAGCACCCGGAGGCTTCAAGCGTGCAAGAATCACTTTAGCGATCCCTTTTCCTCTTCTTCCACAGTTTCCTCAGCTAGAAGGCGTCCCTAGGTGCAGGCAAACGAGGCTACGCCCGAAGTAATATGTCAAACGGTTCCAGGCAAGGTTCTCAGGTTGGTAGGGGAAGTGTTTAGTGGGTAGTCGGGATGAGTCCCATACTCTGAGCGTAAATAGCAAAAACTGCTTGGTGTAATAAGCATCGGGGAGCTTCTAGCAATGATTTTTCAATATTGCGAAGTGCAAATACTGAATAGTCTAAAAAATATTGAGCCTTTTTTGTCACTAGACTGTTCTGTATTTCGTCATTCGTGTCAAAAGTTGTATTCATTTAGTTATGAGTGTAATTGCTGAAAAAAATTCGTTATATTCCACAATATCACTACGATCAAGATGAGAATGCATCGCAGGCTCGTGAAAAAATTGGTGGTATCTACGTTCAAGATAGTTTATCAAAAGCCACAGCCAAGGGGTGGTTCTCTCGCTTTCGTTCTGGAAATTTTGATGTCAAAAATGCACCTCACTCAGGTCGACCAATCACTGAAAAAGTCGATGAAATCTTACAAAAAATTGAAGAAGACCGACACATAAGCAGCCATGAAATAGCTAAAGAACTGAATATCCATCTCCAAACAGTTTTGAATCATTCGCGTAAGGCTGGATACACAAACAGGCTCGACGTTTGGGTGCCGCATGAATTAATACACAAAATTTTGATGAACCGAATTTCCATTTGCGAAATACTAATAAAACGCAACATATTCGAGCCATTTTTTAAGCAAATCATTACGGGCGATGAAAAATGGGTAAGATAAGAGAATGACGTTGGAAGAATATCGTGATTAAAAAAAGGTGAATCATCACAAACGACTTCAAAGCCAGGATTGACACCAAATAAGGTTATGCTGTGTGTATGGTGGTATTGGAACAGAATTGTTTATCATAAGGTGCTAGAACCTGGCCAAACACTCAATTCGGCTCTGTACTGTCAGCTGGCGAGAATTGATCAATAGAAAGGGCGTTGTCTTCCATCATGACAATGCCAGACCACACACATCTTTGATGATCCAGCAAAAATCGACAGAGCTTGGCTGGGAAGTTTTGATGCATTCACCGTATAGTCCAGACCTTGCACTATCAGACTACCGTTTATTTCGGTCTATGCAAAACTTCCTTAATGAAAAGAAATTCACTTCAAAAAGGGACTGTGAAAATCACTTGGTGAAGTTTTCCTTGATAAACCACAGAAGCTCTACACAGATGGAATAATGGTTCTGACCAAAAAAATGGCAAAAGGTCATAGATAATAATGGACAAGATGTACTTTAAAAATATCCATTTTAAATAAAAGAAATATTCAATCGAAAAATGACAAAAAAACGCTCAATACTTTTAGACTAACCAATATCACCAGCTTTCATGGTCAATGTACAGCTCAAGTAAGCCAAACGATAAGGCTTCAAGAATTTTTCTGGCAAAATAGAAAAGATGTGTCAAGCTTCATGTCTGATAAAGGGAAAATTCCGCTGCTCAATACGCACTACAACACAATTGAACTAATATTCATTATGTTGAAAACTTTGGAACGGGTCTTGTAAGGCTACATGAGAGTGGCCATTCGGTAAAGACATCTTTCCAAGCGCAACCAGCTTATGCTAAAGCAAAACCAGGTGGAGTATCAATCCACGTGGTTATAGGAACCATTCTACAATAAGCAGCGTTCGTAGGTGTGGTGGAAGCTTATATCAGGGTGACAACTGAAAAATCCCAACACTATTGAAAAGCAATCATGTAACATCAAGGTGGAGAAAAACATAGCTGGAACGTGTTTTGGGGGGGGGGGGGGGGGGATACACAGTAGATGAGAGTAATTTTTTCACTGCTATGCTTGTTTACTCTAAATGTTATCTTGAGAAACATGACATGATTGTGGCCTACGGCGACTTACTGTTAGTTACCTTAGGAAATTATCCAGCGATGCTCTCAGAGCTTATTACGAATGCATTTGGACAGCTCTGAGAATTGACAAATACGAGGAAGCTCAGTATTAGCACACAAAAGGCTAGAATATACCTGTGTACTAGGGCAAATAAGCCTCCAGCCTTTAATATTTCAAAGATAGCCGGAAAAAACTGACATTCACGAGCCATCCAATATTTTGGGCATCAAATTGTAGTGAAAAATCAAAATTTAAGAAAGATTAAAAGATAAAAAGATTGTTTTATACTCCTGCAAAAAACAGTTAAGCGTGAGATGAAGCCTACAGCTCCGCCTCTAAATCTGCATTGCAGTTGTTAAATGGCCCAATCTTCTACATGGAATACTGTCCTGATGGCTTGCTGTATATAAAGTAACGTACTGGCGAAAATTGGAAGAGATGAATAGAAGGCATGTCTGGGTATTACAGAAGCACTTAGTAGCAAGTCTTCAGATTATTTGAATGTCATACAAGCGTTACCTGTATGCGAAAGCTTCTCAATAGAGCTCATAGTACATACATACATTGGTTGATACCATTACCAACTATGTGCACCTGGTTGATAGTAGCAAGATGAAAAGACGTGATGATGGACATCCTAAACAAGAGGCTCAGCCAAACGAAATAGAAAGGCTCAGCTACTTTATAAATAACAAAAGCTCAATCAAAACAACAGGGTAGAAAGAAAACTGATTTTCTTATGAAGCTGCCACTGTTGGTATGAATAAATACCGACCACAGACTGGGAATAGAAATGACTGAAAATTGAGGAACATGTCAAAGGCAGACAGTAAAGCGCTCGCTTTGTAGCTCTTCTCAAGTCACTCAGAGAGTCAAGCTTTAGTGGGCCAGGTTAGACGTAGTCGTAAGCAGAATTGCGACCTATTTCAACATTTAGGTTAGCTGAACCCTTTCTGAGGTCTACATGGTCCAACATTGCACCCATGCTCACTTTATATATGATACACATTTTTTCAATGCATATGTATCATTGAGTCCATTTCATTGTCAGCCGTCGGCAAGTAAACACGAGTAACATACATGAGATGTGCATCCTGACCATTTTCACCCTGAGGCCAAGAACGCATTTTCAGTCTCTCATACGAGATCTTTCCTCTTGCGTTATTGATGGATGAATGATTGTCTTGAGATTTAGGAAAATTTCTGGGGCGCAACAGATAGATACGCATTAGTTGCAGAGCAAGGGGCTAGGTCGTTCAAAAATGTCCAGGACTCGTGCGTCTTGTTTTCTTCCTCTCGACGTCGCGTCCTTCTTGTCTAAGAAAACTGGGTTTACCATTTTGAAGCCGGCAACAAGCTGAAGCATCTGACCTCACCCAATGTCCTCGATGATGCCTTTAAATAATAGATACAGAGAGTACTGGATCCGAAACCAGTCGCGAGAGCCGAAACAATTAGCAACCTTCGCTAAAGTTGTGTAAAGTTGAGGTTTGAAGTGATATGTTTTTTGTTTTTGCATCTAACTTCACTCCGAAACACGTTCACGTTAATAAAGTTTTGATTTTGAAGATCACGTGTTCGAAACTAGCACTTTAGTTCTCTTTTTTTATTAAAAACTTACAAATTTGCCTTCGGCTTTGACACATGAGTTTTGTAGCCTCTACGAATTTTCATCAGCTTTGACGTACGAGTTTTCTGTGAGAGAACGTTTGTTGTGTTGTACTCAAACTGTTCAACGAATGATAACGAAGGCGCGATCGTGTGTACGTGAAACGAAATTTTGTAGGTGTGCGCGGGTGTCAGTGATTCTTCTGAAGAAAGGAAACAAAAAGCTCTTGGGAAACAAAGGACAAGGAGAAGCAGAGAGAATCATATAGTTGCGAGAGCGTAAGATATTTATGTGTAAAACTTGCTTCCCACATGGACGAGTACATAGATTCTCGTTGCTCGTCCTCTAAATGTGGTAAGTGGCAAACCCTAAAAATTGCAGCGACCACTAATATGTTCAAGTTTAACCAGGAAACCCTTCCCCCAACGAATACGTGGGCTATTCCACATTATTATATAAAATGACATCACTTTGGATCCTCAGGGTCTGTGTGTGGTTCAGGTCGACAAAAAAATTTAAACTAATTTATGATATTTGATGAAATCTGATTAGGAAAACGTAAACCACTTCTGATGCTGCAACCTGTATGCCCGTTTGTTAAAGCAAGTTTTATGAGAAATAGAAGACACTTTATCATTAAAAATAGCACAAACAAAAAGAAATTGGGTTCGTATGAATATTTTGACATGAAAAGTTACCTTGCAATATTCTGGCATACTATCAGGTGAATGAAATATCATATCCTAGCATATCTCTTGTCAAAACTAGATAATATATCCCACGTTAACATTGCAGTGACAGTTTTGAGACCATTTTGAAAAGAAAACGTTAAGTGCTTCAACTTGACACCCTATTTGGCTACTAGAAGAACGGACAGATCGACTGGCCGCGAAATTAAAATCTTACTGCATATTGCTTGTGACATTGATAAAACACAACTTTTAACCATTCCGCGTAAGTTTTTTTCTGAAATCTCAAGAAAGGATCAAAATATTAACACTGAATAAATAGATAATTTAACCATAAAGCGTCAATATATATTATTTGATTAATAAAAATATTTTGAAAGTAAACTTTTATGTTCAAATAAGATTTAGCTGCTATATTTCTCTTGGCATGTTTTCGTTAAAAATGTAATTTTGAAATGAAATTATATTTTTTTTAATTAAAAATCAATCGGTTCAAAAATGAAAGTTTCCTTATTTTAGACAATGTAAAAAAATATGCCCAGTCTAATTGCTTTATTGTTAGTAAAAAACGATCAAGCCAATCAATGAACAACAAAAAAATTTGGAATTTTTTTTTTAATTAAACGGTGATTAACAAAGAAGACAGCAATAAAACAGAAAGTGTATATAGACTTATATAGAATGCGAAAATCATTCCAGAGACGAAAAACTCTGACCAACCGTACAATGTTATGCAAGCAAGACTGTCACAATAGAAGCATTTCATGTGGACAAAACATACGAGTATAAGTATTATGGTTTGATTGAATGATGAATGTAGAAAGAGTAGATATGTGGTAATGGTCATGTGTGGGATGGAAGAGTAATAGTAAATTAAATGGTGATAATAGTGGCTAGACAGATATAGACTGCGAAAAGGACGAACACGAGTGCAAGCGGTTAGTAATGAATGTTATAAATGACTAATTAGCCTCCTTCCTGGTCTATATATATAGTTTTTTGGTTTGAAACGAGTCATTTGCATTTTCGAGTGAAAAATCATGTGGATGAATTATGATGCATTTCCAAATGAATTCCTAACATTCCCAAGAGGCATTAGAACTATTTTCATTTCGAACATGCAAAATTGCAGTGTGGTATGTTGTGCTTTTAATAGGATCATCGTCTTTCGAAAATGCCGTTCAACTTGAATCTAGTTCACTTAACAGTGTAAGAACTCTTAAAAATGTAATTTGATCACATGAAATGAGTAACATTAAATTTTGAAATTGAAAAATCTGGAAAGTAGTGCAAAGTGGTTACCTGCGAAAATTCGATTTCGCCTTTTGCAACTTTTAATCTGCGATATCTAAAATTCTATAATTTATAACATTTTATAGTAGAAATCTTAATAATCAGGTAATTTGTGTAGCACATTAGTCTTTAGAATATTTCACTCAAAAACAAGATTGAAAATCGACAATTATTAACCCCTTAGCGTGAAATTACGATATGTGCAAAATGGATGATTCGAATCGAAAAAAAACTTTCTTTCAATTTCTTCTAATTTTCTTTTAGCTATTTACAACTAATCCGTTGGTATTAATGCTACGTTACAATGAGGCATATCAAGAAACGTTTTCACTTCTTTATAGACTATCTAGAGTTTTTCAAACGGGTTAAGATAGTTGAAACGTCGACAGGGCTTCATCCAAATAATTTTCCAGCACAAGCTCTACCCTGCCCTGACCTCCGATTTCTTTACATGCAACTTAGCGTAAAAGGACTCGTTTATCAATGAAATTCGTAATCCGTGATCGTCGAGAAACGTTAAAATTTATGCTACTTAAAATCGTCAAACAATTTCCTGCGACCGCATGGAATCCAATTTGAATATAAATTTGATTTCGTTAGAAACGATCGAACAACGAAACAACATTTCTAATTTATTACTATCAAAATCTATCTATGAAAATAACATTTTTTTTAACTAAACCAAATCGAAAGATCGTTCGCCGAATACTCGTTAGTTTTCTTAATGGATGTTTTTTGTTAGTTACTAAATGTTATATTGAGTGACGGACACTTTCGCACGTAGTTTCGGCTACCGTAGATTGAGCCATGGTGTACAGGACTAGCGTTACCCGAAACTGAAGCAAGTTGTCTTACCACTCCTGATCCTAGTTGTTGCAGCAAACCCGATCCGGAGCCAAGCGGACCCGATGAGAGCACAGTTGACGGTCGACGTGATCGTATCGATTGCATGCTTGATGAAAGTAAGAAGGGGACACTGCTGGATGTGTTTGGCATTGATCCACCCTGTGAAATAGTTTATTGTTTTAATAACCTGAGTGACAAATAATCCTGGTTTTATATTGTGAGAAAGTGAATTTCTGTTTTTGATGCTGTCTAAAAATAATATAATACAAAAATCCGTTGATGCAAAAGAAATTGAATTGTTTTTTATCACACTCTGACAGCTACAAGTTTTGAACACATTTTTTATGTAAGATAGCATAAAAATTTTGAACTGAACACCAATTGTAGTAATCGAGCAATCACCTTAGCAAACTGCTCGAAAACTATCATAATTTACAATTAACATTGGGACACGGCAACCTCTTTGTAAAGCAGCTTATCCATGAATTGCATTGTCTCGCAATGCAATCTACATTGGATGGATGAGTTGGCTCGTCACAACCTTCGTTGCGACAGGTACCGTACGGTGGCTGATCGCGACAAGAAAGGAGATCTGCTTCGGATCGCCACATAGAGCGCACGCCGCGAGAACTGCGCTGGCAAAAGTTCTAGTCTCGGGACGTATGGGTGTGATTGGATTGAAAGAGCGGAAAAGCTGTCGACGGGATTAGTGCGAAAAGAGTAGGAGATAGGGAATGTGATTTTCCGCCATTGCCGGTAGTCAGTTCGGCTAATGTCTTTAAATCGCACGGGGAGTTTTTTCTACGGCTTTTCTAACAACTTTGTTTATATTATTTCGTCGTTTTGTTTCAATTTAGATTTTGTACGCCTCCAAATTAACCATCAGCATCCATTTGATCCTACGGCAGCTCGTTTCTATCGCGAATGTCGCGTAAATGAGTGTCAGAAAAATATTGCCCCAGGCACCTGCACTATTTGAGAAAGGTTGACGTCGGGAAAAAAGAGGTTGGACAAGTGCATTGCCAAGAAATAGATGAGCAGTTAAAAACCAATCTGTATATAGAGTTGAAATGAAAATTGGTTTGTGGAAATATTACCCTGATGCCTGCCAACTTGTCGTTTGTGCTCCCCTTGTTTGTCTGAAGGGGTTGTGTTCGGTTTCATGTCGTGGTTCATAGTAACTCTTGCACAAATCAAATTAAAAAATTTGTTAAAGAAGGTGTCTCGGTCGTTTGTTTCGATTCCAAAAAGCATTTACTGAGCAACTGACAACCAAACTATACGTTCCATTCAAAAAGCAAATATCACCATTTTAAGAGCGGATAATTTGAACTCAGGCGTATCAATTTAGGAATAACCAAAGTAAAGTGTTGCCACGATAATTTAAAATTTTATACAGACTATAAAAAGAAATAGTGTTTCGGCCGGAATCAATACACTATTTAGGGAAAGCTCTTCTTTCGTATTTTTTAGCACCTGATGGATCTACTTCCTACGTGAATTGTCATATATCGTCTATGAAGAGCCGTTGTTGGTGGTTTTCAAATCAGCAGATGACCCCAAAGGACGTCGTTATGTAGAGTAACATCATTTTTTTTGGAATTTACTGCCCCCCAGAGAGGAACGAGATTTGTCTTATGATGTTTTACGGAGTCACCGGAGCACACGTACTCTAAAGAGCTCATTTGTTTCCACCGGTAAGAATGAAACGGTCAAACCAACGAATCGGTTATATGCAATAAACCCTGCTAATACTATAAAACTATTTCTTGCATAAAGTCAAGGTTAAAAGTAGATATTCAGTGTGCCTGCCTTCATGTCAATAGTTTCGAAAGCGTTGAGCACTCGTCGAGGATGATGGGTAAGTACCTTTATTTAGATAAATTAAAATTTTTGAACAAATTTTTTTTTTCAAATTTAATGTGTATTTCCATAAGAATAAATGGGGGATCCGAATTTAAATTCATCCGTTTAGGTTAGTTAAAAATCGAATAAATTCCTAAAAATTTAATGAAAATTAAATTTCTAATAGGTTAAATTTTTTGATGATAGATGTTATTTGAAAAAAAGAAAATAGATATGGCAAAACAGTGATGAAATAATTGATGGTGTACTGTGATTATATGGAAAGAGTAAAAGTTGTTGTGTCTCGTTTTCATTATTGACTTGTAATCGGGAGATTTGGTTTTTTTTTTAAACGGAAAGATAAACTTTATTAAAAAATTCGGCCTTTTCATTTGAACCTGACCGGGTATGCGACCTGCCACGTTGGCTAGCTCCTCCACCGTAATGAGTCAGCCATCGGGTGAGCTCACTCCTTATTATGACGTTACAGGTGCTCTTGCCGTTTTTCATTTGAGGGAAAAGTTCAGGCGAATTATGTTTGCATGAGTTTTTCGTTCAAATGGAAAACATCTGGCCATGTCTACTTTGGATCTTGATACGTATGGGGGAGGTGCGAGGGGGCACCGCCTCCACCTGGATGCCCCACTCTTATTCGGGGGCATCAAGTATCGTAAGACGAAGTCCTCCCATGTCCCGTCTGTTTTCGCCAGGCCCAGTTTGTTGCTTGCTCTGGCAATTTCAATCCTTGGTATGTTACCTAGGCCTCGACATCTGTCGACCTGTGTTGTATCTGCAAATTCGTGAATGCGAAATTTTTTTGCAGTGGGCCCATGTACTGGGGTGAAGAACCCGCCTCATGTCACCGGAATGCTAGCCTGCCAGCGCATTCACGCGTCCTCAGACAAGGCCAATCTCGCCAAACACCACCATCCTCTCTCGCCAAGGCAGCAAACCATCGCTACAGTCCTACACGGACATTTATCTACCCATTTTTACTACACAATCTCTGTTATCATCACATTGGGGTCTTATTTTAAGGGGTTTATAAAGGAATTTTATAAAGACTAACTAGTTTCGTGTCTTGTGCGGTCCAGCAAGTTTTCCCAAAAACCATGGAAGCTAGGGTACTCAACCGTAGTGGGAAGGCAGAAGTTGTAGTCTCTCAAAAGTTAAGGGCTTATTGAAAATTTCAAAGTTTTTAGTGATTTAGTGATTCTTGAAATATTTTTATTAAAGGTAGTTGCGTGGGACATCAAATGAAAGGCCTCGGTAAGAATTTTAGTAATTCCAAACAGGAAAGTCGATTTTTGCATCAGGGAGTCTAGTGGGACGTTAAATGTAAAAAAATGGTGCCCCCGCTCCTTGCGATTGGACACCTTTCAGCCTAAAAATCTGAGAAAAATCATGGAGGTAGTACTTTATGATTACAAGGGCAACACATACCCCTCAAACCAAAATTCATTCTACTCTCAGAGGTTTTAACTACCTTCCATAAAAAATGTTCATTGGAATGCCCATAGTAGCGGTGAAAGTTTTTCTTCTCTTAATATACTCCTCTTAACATGTCTCCGAATTTGTGTTTTTCTCTATTCCGAGCTTATATAGCTATGACAAAAAAAGGGTTGAAATCCATTTACTGACGGCTGCGCAGTCATGCAATATTGAGACTTGCATCTAGGGCCTCAATTGAGGTGTTACTGAAAGCTCTCGTGATGATTGGAGAAGATTAATCCTGGGGGCCAAGGCCCGGCTTGGCCTGCCATGCCGTGGATGATGATGAAAGCTCTCTCTTTGTCCTGGTACGTAGCTAAATTATATTTTGTCGATCTTTAAATCGTACTTACTACGAAGTAGATAGTCCTATGGTGAAGGGTACTGCTTTCTCTGATGTAGCACTCTTACCAGCGTTTTAAACATAAAGACGTTACGGGTTTATATGACAAACCTTCCCTGCTTTCATCATATACGCAATCGGAAATTACATCCAGGTCTTTGCAGCACTGTCGAAATTATTGCATCCCACCCTGAAGAATTATTATGGTACAATGTGAATAATAGCCTACCTCATTATGTTCATTGTAAGAAGCGCTGGAACATTTTTGTCCGGCAATTCCCTATTCGTCGGAGACATATTTGGGACCGGAGCTTCAAATACAGGATACTTAGGAGGAGTTTCTTTATTGTTTTTATCAAGGTGCCATCTATGTTCTTTTGTGAACTAGACTGTGCGGGATTTTTCAAAATTATTTGCCAAAGTATATAAGCTTCTGATGCCTTTCAATTTGGCTCCAGGAGGTAAATATGGTTCGTGCTAGTTGTTTTGTTTTTTGACGTAGACAGTTATTCATGAACCTTTTTGCGAGATGCAGCTAATTCACGATTACTAAAGAGTGAGTGAAGCTTTCTCGGCGGTCTCCAAATCAGATTTTCTTTATTATAGGTCTCTTTTAGTAAGTTTGTAAGGAACTTGACTTCTTTTTACCAGTTATCCTGGGCTCGTAGAGTTTCGGATCAATCTACAAGTAATTTAATAACCACTGATGGAGCCTACATTTTAAATACCAAGAATTTTATGTGCAATATACCCGAAGAAGTAGTTAGCAGACGCCCGTTTAGAAAAGTCAAAAACCTTCTCAAGGAAGGAATTGCCCACTTTGGTTGGAAAATGGAGCCAGCAAAGTTGTTTTTTTCTGTGGTAGGTAGGTGAATGCCCATTTACGCACAGAATGTGGGACTATCATGCTCACAAGAAGGCGACTAGACTACCCACTAAACACCTCCCCTGTCAACATGAGAACCTAGCCTGGGACCGAGCAAAGTTGTTTGCGAAGTGCCTCGAGTTTGAAATTTAAAAGAGTAATCAAAAAAAAAAAGAAGTAGAAAATTTGGAGGGTTTCCCTCAAATTTAGTTGTATTTCAGAGCAGAGAGTTAGTTTGGAGTAATAGAATGATTCCTTGTGTATTAGTTTGGTGGGTTCTCCAGGAAAAAAGAGAGGTAGTTGTTTGTAGTGAATAACTTGATTTGTTTTGGTATACTTTGGCGGGCTGAGTTCTTACTTGGTGGCTTTTCGGGGGTTCATTTGAAGATATAAGTAGCGTTCACGGCAGCCTTCCGCGAGCTTACCGGGACCGAACTTTTTCGGAGGTAACAAGCTTTTGAAGCTATTGAAAATCCTTTGACTACCGTTGGAAGCTACAAGCAATGAAAAGGGAAAAACACTTTTAATAAACAAAATTCACATCCTATCAGTCAATTCACGACCTGTCCTTACGCTTAAGATAATTTTCGAAGTGAAGAGAGACATTCTCGAGCATACTTAGAACTATCAATGATGCAATCAATTATCATCATCAACTTAGAAGAAATTTGAATAAAACGTACATCAAATATAAGCTACATGTATGGATAAAAGATATATAAAAAGAATGTTTAGGTCGACTTATCAGAAGTTTTATATCAATCGAGGCCTAAGCGACCGGAGCAGCATTCGTATCAAGTATCATGTTCATTGAGAATTGTCACAATAGAAATTAGTGCTGGCTGTTAGTATCAATTGCGCCACAATGCTTTTGGTAATATACCTGATCAGGCCCGATTCTACGTCTAGCAGTCATTGCGTATAGACGTGTTTTTAATCGCTCCCGTCATTCATTTTAAAAAATTTATTACTTTTTCACGAAATTCAGTTGAAATTAATTTTTTTTATTGAAACCATCACCGTCGAATAATCCGAACATTGGTCGAATACCTGACATTTTTTCCCTGAAGAAGTATCAAAAAGCGGAAATACATTCAAGGGAAGTCCCGGGTTATGAAAATTCTCTCTAATCTCGCTGCAAAAGCAACAATGTGGAGGAGTCCGATGGCTTCAGCCATCAACCAGAACGATCGTCTCCATTGTCAACGATGACGGGCGAAAAACAGCTCCAACGAAATCGATAACGACGAAGGAAAACCAAAAATTTTATCAGATATCGAGATCGAGCAGTTGGTCAAAGCTAACGAAAAAGCTGAGAAGGTTGAGAAAGAAAACGAAGAGCTCAGACTTCCGACCTAATCACTAGAAGAGCTAGTTGGAAAATTGATGTTCAACAGAGCAAAAGAAGCCAGCAAGAAAGAAAAAGAAGTAAAGTCTAAAGCGACTGAAGACAAGAAATCTAAGAAACTGAAACAAGAACCTGATCAAGAGGATGTCCTCAGCGCAGGCAGATCAGCACCAACTATTATGTAGCGCTAGCTGGACTAGAAGATTCTATTAGTATTGAGGAAGATACATGTAACAAAACTTCTGAGCATTGTATTACTAAACCTGGTAATCGATTTATCAAGAAGACTTGGACAAACAAGTAAAGATAAATTTCTGCTTTTGGCAGCCGAAAATAAATTAAATGATTTTTAGATCAAGAGAGTCAATGCTGATAAACTGACAATTAGAATTAAGTCATTGGTTCATTTTCAGGCAGCAAAACGTGCGCTGAGTTCTGGAGATGTTCCACATTTTACATACACCCCCAAAAGCGAAAAAACCAGAACTTTTTATTGAAGAGTCTAGACTGCGGAGAGGATATAGTCGATCTCTTTCAGGTGCTTCAAGAAGTTGCAACAAAAATAGAATTTATTTCCGTTAAAGACTTTACAACAAGGAGATCGATTGTTGAGCGTAAAAACTTGCGTTATTACTTAGTCCAGATTTCCAGCAAAAGCAGTTCAAGTGCCCTACAAAAAATAAGGTACTTGAAATTCCGTGTGGTGAGGTGAGAACGCCTCAAGAAAAGCGAGGCCAACCAGTGCTTCAGGTGCCAAAGTTTCTGGCGCCCGGCTGCCAATTGCGCCATAAAATATAAATGTGTGAACTGCAAGGATTTCCATGCTCCCGGCGAGTGCGAATTGGCTCAGGCGGAGCCAAAAGAAAAATTACATTGTGTGAACTGCGGTGTCTTTGGCCATCCAGCATCATATCGAGGATGCCCCCGGTATAAAAATGCAAGGGTTAAATTTACTTCAAAACAAAGTCGAGTACACCACAGTGTGATACCTACCAACTTCGTCAAGCTCGGGGTGTCATTTGCATTGCTAAAAGAGGACCAGAAGACAATGTAAATAAAATAAATAATGAGCTGCTTCTTAAAATTTATCAGCAATTAAATTCGTTATCAGAGAGAATCGATAAACAGAATTCTAAAATTGACTTTGTTTTTCAGCGGTTAGGGCTTTCAAATGCCTCAAAATAAGTTGTCTTCCAGTCACATTTTCATGGATAGGCATCATCTTGGTCAACGTCAACTCCATTGTGAGTCTACATCGACGTGACTATCCCTTGGAGTTCCTTGTCAAGCAAAAGCCTGACATTATGCTTCCTACTTAAACCCAACTCAATTCATGGCACTCCATGATATTCAAGTATTTTGAATTCGTAAGAAACGATAGGGCAATAAGTGATGGGGGAGGTGGCACCGGGATATTGGTGAAAAAGTTGAATTCAAAAGCTTTGAATCTCTTGAAGTATCCGTTATCAAAATCTCACTGCCAGGTGGGGGTAACCTCATCGTTATCCCTTCCTTTGCAATTTCTTGTTTGAAAAACTCGAATTGGACAGGCTGCATAGTTATCACATTCTTGCTGGTGACCTGAATGCCAAGCATACATCTCTATCTCTATTTGTCGAAGTTAGAGAAGCTGACGTTGGAAACGACTAAGAAAGTAGTTCCCAAGATTAAGCATCGAAACAATATGGAAGCATATGAAACACCAACCATTGCAAGGTTCAAAAGATTGAAAAGCCTTCTTCTCACACGCGTCAACAATATTTACCTCGTTGGCTTTGTTGAAATTTTGCTTGAAAATGTTCGGAATTTAATCCGTTCATACTTCAGGAGTGAGGTCAGCAATTAATAGGCCAAAAAACTGCAGAGTATTACTCCACAGGACCTAGATTTCGTTTTCATGAAAGTGAATAGATTATTCCAACTCCACCGTAGACGGTCCCAAGCAAGTCTGAGAAAGGAGGAGGGAACCGCTTGTTTCCCCAATCCATAGCTTCCATGATTCCTCGTCTCGAACCTCCCAATTAAATGGTAGTAAATGCTCTCGGAATCGCACATTGGGTTCACTGGTTCCCCAACAATGTGACAATATACGCCGAAAAAATGAAAATAACTGTAAATATATCTACAGCTTTGCTACTAAATCCTACTCACACCTCCTTCATGAGGACGTAGGAGGATGAAAGCGAATCTTCCGCCTCTGATAATGGAATCGGCGTTATAACTATGCCGCCGGAATGAAGGTTAGGAGATGGGCTAACTCCCCGTCCCTGGAAAACCTTTAAATGTTTCGAAACCTGCAGATGGGCTTCGAAATGGACTGGACTCACGGCAACGACCTCGTAAACGAAAAAAGACTATGGCATTGGATCTTGAAATGTCAGACCACTCAATTACCCTGGCACTATTAAGGACCTTTTATAACAGGTCCATCAATATCAATTGAAAATACTGGCAATCCAGGAAACGAATTCGACTAATAACGACATTCAAGACATGAGATCACGTACAATACTCAAAAGTGGGAAGCCTACTGGAAAACGAGAATTTGGAGTGGCCTTCATTGTGGATAGGGAGTTCAAATCGCACGTTATTGACTTTAAGGCAGTCAATGAAGGTTTGTGTGCAATCCCTATAAAAGCGAAATTCTTCAAAATCTGGCTGATATATTTTCAAGGCAAACAGACGAAGGAAACGTTCACCCGGAAAGACTGGTCGACTCATTGCCTACAAATGACACAAAAATAATTCTGGGTGATTTCAACGCTAAGGTTGGCAATGAGCTATCTTATCGGGAACGACTGGAGAATATAGCCTCCACGATGAAACAAATGACAACGGCAAGCGCCTGATTGACTTTGCATGTAGTGGAAATCTAGTCATACGTTCGACTTGCTGCCCACATCAACGCATTCATAAAATGACCTGGGTATTACCGGATGGTAACACATAAAACCAGATCAATCATCTTCAACGTTGGGCCTCGAGCACATTTGGCGTCCGTATATACCGAGGAGCCAATTATAACTTAGATCATTACTTGATCAAATTAAGCTGTCGATGTCGTATGTCAAAGGCATATTCGGCGATGACCAGCCCGCTACAAAAATTTGACATCAAAAGGCTCCAAACGGGGTCTGTGGTGAAAAATTTCATGCAGACTCCCGACAACCAGTTGGCTCCCATCTTATCAGACGCATCGTTAAAGACAAGCAACGAGCTCTGGATGGAAGTGAAAGAGGCTTTTAAGACCGTGGCAGAACAGATGATCGGACATAAAGCCCGGCGCAAAAAATGATTGCTTCGATGATGGGTGCCAGAATGCGTATATAAAGAATACGTAGGTGGGAAAACTAGAATGAAGAGAGAATATTATGAAAATCTTAGAAGAGTGGCGAATAAGATATTTAGGATTAGGACCAATTCAGAAGTATCGAGTTATCAGCCCAAAGCCACACACTGTCATGATGACATCCGCTGATGAAACCAGAATTAAGGAAAGATGGGCATCATATTTCAAGAACCTCCTTAATCCTCCACACATCTCCAGAACATTGGAGCCAATAGATGTTCCCGCAGAGCTTCCATTGGCCACACCAACTCTAGATGAAGTTTGTTCCATCATCAAAGCTCAAAAGAATAATAAAGCGCCGGGCATGGATGAGATTCCAGTGGAGCTCATCAAATATGTTAGCAGTAGTGTTCATAAACCTATTCACAAAGTCATCCAGCACATTTGGGAACAAGAACATATGCCGAAAAAGTGGAACCAATAAATTATTTTCCTTATCCACAAAAAAAGTGACAAGTACTTTGTACGGCGTACAAAATATTTTCAAAGCTCTTAGAAAATAAGATCGGATTATACGCCAATACTAATAGTGGGAAGCATCATGTGGTTTTAGAGTAGGTAGATCGACAGTAGACTAATTGATTACTGTCAAGCAAGTACTTGAAAAATGCTGGGAGTTTAACAAAGACGTGCACCAAATAATTGTTGACTTTATGCAAGTATTCAACAGTATTTCGCAACGTACTGTACCAAATAATGCTTTGTCCATTATACCAACATGACAATGACGTCGACAACCTCCCAAGTCCGCATCAATAGCTAACTCACCGATGCCTTTCACACAAATATTGGGTTGGTCCCATTGCCATTCAATTTGACTCTGGAATACGTCATTAGAAAGCTACCTGTCGATACACGAGGTATATTACTATACAAGTCGAGCCAAAGTAGTAGCCTATGCAGACGACATCACCATTTTTTCACGGTCATTAACAACTGCCAAAGAACTCTTCCTGAAACTCGACAGCGAAACAAAACTATTAGGGTTACAAATCAATGAAAATAAAACAAAGCTCATGACGCAGTCGAGAAAAAATACCTCAATTACACAAATTATCACACTTGGCGGATACAATATCGTAAATGTGGGCAAATTTGTGCATTTAGGCGCCAAAATAACGGAAACGGGCAATGAAAGAGACGAGATACGCCGAAGAATACAGCTCGCAAAAATAATATTTTAATCAGTTTCCACGAACTTGAAGACCAGCTGTATTCACAGGAAAACAAAGCTCCAAGTATAAAAATCTGTGAAAAGACCTGTGTTATGCTATGGGTGTGAAACATGGCCCCTAACTCAAGCATCTGTAAATATATTGACCGGATTTGAGCTACGGGTCCTGAGGCGAATTATCGGGGCGAAGCTAGATGGGCACCAATGGCAAATTCGATACAACCATGAACTGTATGCAATTTTTGTCGAGCCGGAGGTCTCAACGATTGTAAGACTGCGGAAACTGCAATGGGCTGGACACATGAATCGTATGGACGAACAACGGAAGGTACTTGTTGGGAGAACTAAAGGCCAGAGACCAGTGGGGAAGCAGAGTAAACGCTGGCCTGACTCGATCGACGAAGACCGTTCATTGTTGCTCGGATGTTGAAATTGGAGGACGCGGTCAATGGACCAAGACAGTTGGGGGTGCTATTTGTAGGAAGCGGAGGCCCGAAAGGGGCTGTAGTGCTACGAAGAAGAAGATGATTTTAGAAATATTGTGGCTGAAAGTTTCTCAAAAAATAAATAAATTAACGGCAGCTTATTCAGCAGCAACTCCTGTATTTTGGTTCAAGTAGAACAGGCATAACCTTAAATGAGAAATTTTGATCTGCTTATATTATCATTTTTAGAATCCGTTTAGTAATATCTCTGTTACGAGCGAACAAATATCGGCTTACGCATCGTCACTGAAGTGATTGCGAGCGAAAGAGCAAACATTGCCTATATACTCACGCTTTGCCAATGAAATAAGGCAAGCAAGCACATACGCCCATTGTCATTGAAACATGTACTTGTCGTCCAATGAGCAAGTGAAAAAGTAAATAAGCGAAAGATCAACCCACGATGCGCGTCACACGAGCTATCACATCGTTGACGACAAGCTTTAGGATTGTTTCCCGCAGAGTTAGGCTGAAGGGAAAGCCAAAAGTTCAGGAGAAAGCGCTCTCTCGCTCAATAGCCCCAGTTTCGCTAATTCACCCCAAAAGATCGTGAGAAAACCGAAAGCTTAAGCGAAAAAAACTCCTTCGCACAGTGTCCCCAGTTTCGCGTATTCGTCTACTGATTCTCAGCATCCGAGCAAATGAAACGGAGCGGGGAGGAAAAGTGTTTCGTGGAACGAGGGCGCACGTCTTCGGCTACTTGGCACTTTTCAGGAGAATTGAGGCTAAAAGCTTACGAGGGAACAATATCTAAAGTTCTTGGGCAAAGTATGGAAGTGAGTAGTAAAACGTACGTGCATTAGCGTACATTAGATCCGGTCCAACGAATTCATCAATTCTTGGGGTCCCAGTTTCATTGATCATGAGGTGTTGGCAAATAGCCGTGTTCCTCTTTGGCTTTTGGCGTGTTAGCACTATGTAGGCACCATTGTTAAAACTATATTTTCTTTCAGGCAAACGTAGGAGGTTGCAGTAGCAGCTGCAGTCATCGGTAACTCAGACGAGGTAGGAACTCCTTGCTATATCCCGATGGTCCGTCATTGCGACCCAAGCTCACCAGCGTTTATGTGTCACTCTACCCGCTGTCAACTAGTGTAGCCAAGAACCTCGGGCCAGCGATCCGCTCACATCAGGCACTAGTTAAGAGTTTGGAGCAGGTGCTCCAGTCAGAACCCCGAGCCAGGCCCCGGCCGGTCACCAGAGAGGAGTACCTCAGGAGGCTGAATATACCTCTGGACACCACCGTCCACATCACCAAACCAGAGCGTCCACACGGAGGCGACTAGTCCACCTGTCCGTTACACCTACGGAGCGGGCCTTTTTCCGTCGGCAAGCGAAGGAGCTGCGCTGGGGATTCCAGAAGGAGATTGCGGACCGACATCGTGTTAGGGCACGTCCTCAGCCCCCCCATTAATAACAACTCTGTAAACCACTGTGGGGGTAGTAAAACAAAGTAAAGATATTAATTGTGAATTTTGTTGCAATTCTCAGGGATCCATTTTTGGCAGCTTTTCAGGTGCGTAGGTGAATTGAGATGGGGGAAGGACTGCGAGGTCCCTGGATGTGGCCAGCAGGATCCTAGGTGGGAGTTAATAACATCTCTTTCTCAAAGTGATTTAACTTTTCGGAGGATAAGAGGGCTCCAGATCGTGTGAAGATAAATAAGCCTTCAAACTTATTATAATTAGAAATTTTGATTAATTTTGATTAATCTTTTCAGTGGTGTTCCTGATCACAACTGTGTTAAATTTGGGTGTCTCATAATTGTACATTTACTAAAAACTTTTGCACAGTATGCATGCAAATCTAAATTAAAACATTTATTTTAACAACTTTCTTACACCTTAAAGTCAATCCGTGCTTTATCTCAATAGGTTACGAGTAGTTTACATGAGTCGCTTGAACATGAAAATCTAGTTTTCTTGGGGGGTAATGCCGCAAAGTCGAGAAAAAAAAAGTTCGGAAAACTTTTAAAAACCTTTTGATAGTTCAACGGTGAAGGTGGATATTAGTCACGAGAAAAAGCCGTTGTAACGCTCCGCTTCAATATGCTGCTCGTCCTCTTTAGTTTACGGATGGTTAAGTTAAGAGCTCTGTGATATATGCATACATTTATTGACAAAATGTTTACCGTGTATGAAACCAATATGGATGCAATTTTGTTCTGTGTAGGCTGGAGGAAGAATACAGTAAACCAATTTGATGATAGATAGTTCAAACTTTTCTGAGACTCAATATAGACTAGTTCAGTCAACCATTTGTTTAAATATCTTATCAAAGTCTAGAATTTTTTAGTGCATGCCATCTCATAAATCAAGAAACTCTTCGCCCTTGACATCACCGGGTGGCCAAGTTTCACCTTTTTAACTGTCAGAATTTCCCAAACGCAATTTGCCACATGCTACCATATGTCAACCGATCTGTAGCGCCTCCGATTCCACAGTCTCGGCGCAAACAAAGAAATGCACGCACATGCAGAGTGCGGACACGTCGTTTCAGTAATCGAGCACAAGCAGCAGGACGCCCCTTTCATTCTACATTCATCCCATCCTAACTTGTATCTTGTGAAATTTAAATTGTGTTTTCTGTTTGCGAATAAATTTATTAGTCTTATAGAAGTACCATTTCATTTCCCACAATTGGTGGCCCCGAGTTCAGTGACACGCGGAGTTTCATCAGCATTTAAAGGAATCACGAAAAAGAAAGCTAAGCATGCCTGGTCCGAGCAGGCCAACGATTCTTTCATGCGTTGTAAACAGACTAAAGCTTCTGCAACAACCTCAGCTTTTCTCTTACCCACTCAGCGGCTCGCTTTACGCACGGGTGCATCCAACACCGCCAAAGGCGCAGTTTTGGACCACGAGGATTCTTCTCGAGAAAGCTCTCAGATGCGAAGCAGAAATATTCGACATACAATCGGGAGCTCCTAACCATATTCGCTGCAATCAGGCATTTCCAGCACATTCTCGAAGGCAGGCAGTTCACCACCTATACAGATCATCGGCCGCTCACTCATGCACTCAAGCAACGATCAGAAAAAGCATCGCCTCGACAGATCGGCAATAAGATTTCATTTCACAGTTTAATACCCAGCTGGAATACACATCTGGCGAAAAAAACGCTGTAGCCGGCGCATTCTCGCGCGTGAAAACTGTCTCCATTTCTGCCGCCTGCAACCTCAGCACTATTAGCGCTGAGCAAGAGAAAGATGAACAGCTACCGCACCTATAAGCCATCCCTCGTTTCAAGCTTCGACACCTTGAGCTCAACAGATATTCATTGGTTTGCACCGAACACGACAGCACTATCAAGCTCTACTTGCCAGTCTCACTACGCAAACAAGCATTCGACGCAGCTCATTATTTGTCGCATCCGCCACCGCATGCCCAACCTCGCACAACGCCGCATGCCCAACCTCGCACTACGTCACATGCCTGACGTCGCGCAAGTCCGCATGCCCGATCAGCGACATTTACGATGAAACGACCCGTCGCCACCTCAACCCCCATCCGATCAACAACCACCACCGCAGCGTCAACCCGCCATTAGCCCAACCGCATGCCAGCCAACGACAAACGTCATCACGTGGCGTCATACCGTATCGTGAGTTTGTTCGTGATATCTGTTTCCACGACGATATCACTAAGGGGGACTACTATGGCGGTCACGACATATACGACAAGTGTATGTCACTGACCACAGCAGCGGTGTTGCAGAATCGTTGTCAGAGGATCGCTTCAAGTCACTCTTCATCCAGATCTGGTTGAGTCCGGACGTACCGAATGTACTCTCTAATTATTCATTTAAATGGCGTCAGCTATCTTGAAGTAGTATTTAGTTTTGCAACCTTTTGTTATTAGTTAAATAAAGTTTTATACAGTGACGACGCTTGTACAGTATTTTGTTATACCCACAGATCTAAGCATCTCTCTAAAAACAAATTTAATACGATGAAAAATTCTATTTGCCAATCATGTACCATTGTAACAATCACACCACAATCCAATTGATTTGGAGTGGATTTTACATTTTGTACCTAGGCATTCCTGGAAAGTTTAAATGCAAGTATTTATACAATAGAACGCTCTACTGTAAAAAAAGTTTCATTTATAACTTTTTTCTGAAAAGAAAGATTTGATAAAAATTAAAGATGAAATCTATATTATATGAAACATCATTTCAAGAAGCGTTTAAAAATGATGCTACTTCTGCTAAATTATTTCAAATCTGCTTACCTTGTCGCATATGAACTGCGAAACAGAAATTCACTTTCTTACAATACGAACTATTTTAATAAAATATTTAAGCATTTATCTTAAAAAGTGGTAGCCTAAGATGATTTGTAATTCTTTTTTTTTTACAACCAAACAACATATTGCATAGCAAACTTGAAACAAATACCAACGAAAAAAAAAATCATTTAACGTGTTCTTTTCCCAAACTGTACTCACGATCATGCTCCGTGCAAGCTGCGAGAGAATAGAAAGAAGCATTTGTTGGTTTTCGTCATCAATAAAGCGTTCAAATAATTGTTTACGAAAATAAAACAATGCCAAAAAACAAACGAAAACAATCATTTCACTTTCCATAGAACAAAAATCAACATTTTATGCGTGTATGTACATTCATAACAGCTTGCCCAAAAGAACAACAATCCTCTCAGTTCACAGGCAAGAGTTTAATTTGGGTTAACATCCAATTAGAAATTTTAGTCGGTTAAGGTAAGGGGTATTGACAGGTGTAATGACAGATCAATTCAATATTAATGTAAGGAAACGGATTCTTAAAGGATTCGTCGCAATTTATGAAAAAATAGTGCATATTGCTTCATATAGTTTTGCTTGGAAATTCAAAAAAATTCAATCATTTGGTAAATGTGCAGACCAGTGACCTGAGACAAATCTTATTCAAAAATAATCGAAGCACCACAAGAGAGTGTAGCCAGAATTACTATTGGTTACATTTGATTTTATTAGTTAGCAGAATTGTCAGAACTACTATGATATGATTACTCCAATATGATTTCATCCGATAGTCTTCTGCTTAGAAGGCTGATACTCCTGCAAATTAAGTATCTTGGAGGAACTTAGTTGTTAAAATTAAAGGCTCTAATTATCTTTGGAATAAGATCACTTGAAGCATATCAATGTTAAGGTTAAAAACTCGCTCGGAGGAATTGGTACAACTTTAGGTGCTACTCTCTTATTGCTATCACAGTGGTGTAATCGCTCTGAAATGCTGATTTTCAATTAAAATGAAGGGCTGTTGAAAGAATTTCAAAATGCAATATTTCAACTCCAGATATCCACAAACGCTAGGTTGCTTGGGGATATACTTGTATTTGTACGAAAACGATGAAAATCACATAAACAAAATTCCTTTCCTTATGCATGAATGAGGCTCTTTCTACAAGGGAAACCCACGATATTTCTGACAAGAACTCAGCATTCTTATGTGACCACATATTTTCATTTAATCACAGTTTCAACATATAATATCGATGTTCAATTCAAAACGGAAATTTAAATAAAACAACAAAAAACACAATTAAACATGAAAAATTCACCTTTCCAAACAATTGAAGATACAAATGGCAACACTGTCAAATATATATTACATACAGAACAAAACGTTATCCAATGCTGTAAAAATTTCATTAAATGATTAAACCATGTGGATACAGGAAAATGCAATAAAGAGCCTGAACTCTCTTTTGAGAACTTTTCTTTCCAAACTTTATGCAAAATGCAAACTCAGGTGACCTAAACCAAAATTAAACGTCAAATGAAAATCAAATGTCACATATTTTTATCGTTTCATATCAAAATCTCCATTTGAGACCATTAAATCACACATCGCCATATTCAAATGGGGTTTCAATCTTCAATAATGAGATTTCGCATACAATAAATTTATCATCAACAAAATGCTTCATCTTTCAGCTGCTGATTTTTTTCTTAAATATTTTTTTTTTTGAGTATGGACAGTTACAAAAACTTACTACATAGGCAGAAGAAGAAGGCACTGAAAGACTCGACCCAGAGCCTCCACGAGCGCTGAAGCCGTAAGCCTAGTTGATTGATTGAATGAAATGTACGTATTTATTCACAAAGATACGGATAAATTATAGAAAGATTATTTTGAAAATTATATGTTATGTTTAAATAATAATTTGAAAAAATAAATTAAATGAAGAGGTTTCCGTGCTGTACCACTATTCACATTTGTTCTAGGACCTAAGTGTAGAAGCATCCAATTGGTTCACTCTACATTCAGGACTATAATTTATAACACAATAAAGTTTAACTAAGTTATTGATTTTACTAAAATTTTGCGATTGTTCAGTTTATAGTTTATCTGATTTTCATTTACAGTCTATATTTAGAGTTTGCTCGCAGGATGAATTGACAGCCATCTTAATATTATATTCTAATAGGATGACAGTCCAAATTTACTGAAAATTGCGAACGCTTTAATTACGTCCATGCTCAAACGCATGATAATATAAGGCCTAATTTACAGTTATTCCTTAGTTAAATATCCAACAGTTAATAAGGAAACCTTAGAAGAAATGCGTTGTAAAATAGGGTTTAAATTTAAATAGACATTGGCATTATTTTAATCATTTTAAGAACAAGTCTGTTTATTTCAAACTACAATCAGACAATTCAAAGTCGATTGTTACAATTTTGCGAAACCTTTGACGTATAGTTTAGGGTTTATTTTTGAATATTGTTTGTGGTGACCCCGACGTAATCGGTATCAGACTCAGGCATGTAAAATTATGATAAATTTTGGTAATCTAACTGATTACTCAAATTATAATTATAATCATTTTTTATTCATCCAACAACAAATTGCAGAAGCTGCAACGAGATGGCCAGATGATTTGTGCGTACCTACTTTGAAAAGGTATTCGTCAAAAGAACTGAAGGGCGGAAATCAGTGGGAAAACGAAGAAAATACGGGTCCAACTCTATCGACGATGCTTGGGTTTGGAAATTGGAAGACAAAATTGATAGACCGATACAGTCGGAGAAGCTACTATTACTAACAATTGTCATACATTTTTATATAGTCTCATCTGAAAAGTGATTTACTAGATAGGTATGTAATTTCCTTAACTTCAAGTATAACATTCATAATACCAGCAACATGTAAAAGTTGGTGGACTTATAAGCAAGACAGATAAATCAAATCGATGATTAGCCAACTTAACAATACAAACGCTATATATTAACACTTAGAGCAGACGGTCACTCAACTGAATATACAAGTATTGTTGCAACAGCTATGAAAAACAAGCTTAAAAATGAAAAAGCCAAGAAATCTAACAAGTAGATATGATTTCCAAACAGTTGAAGAATTTCGCAAAATGCTAATTCAGCCATGTCTAGCATACGAGTAAGGATGGGATACAGATGACGATTCAGGACTGCCCGCCTATTTGTTGATCAGTTCGATCAGCTCATTTCTAGCGCACCAGGAAGATCTCACCATGAACCTACTATGGAGCAAAGCAAGATAAAGGTGATCAACCAATTGCAAGACAATTGCAGCTTGGACGCCACCAGACCCTGGAGCTGTCTTCTCGAGTTCCATACTCATGAAGAGCAGGTAACGTAAATAATAATCATGAATCAAATAAATCGCATTTCAGTAACTACTCGATAATGGAATGTGAATTCCCTGCTATAGAGTACTAGAAAGCTGATACAATTTATGCTAGATAATAAATTAGACTTTTTCTAAGCAACATTTCCGAAGTCAAAGATTCAACCCCGTTTCCCTAACAACACTCTGTATCGAATGGCTGAATTCTTGGTTAGGGTGGAATACAAGCAGCCGTTACAAAGAGAAGTGTAAATCATAATATAGAAGCTATAGTTATAAAGAGTAAAGCAGTTCCACCTCTTGTCGTCGCCAGGTTTGTCGAGTTGCTTACAGCAGGTGCCCCGCCGCAGGGAGATTCGCAGGGGATGGAATAACTGGCAGGTCAAGATGTGGTGAACTCAACTATGAGCATCATTACGACTGCTTGAAATGCTTCTATGCTCCGTCGAAGACCCCGGCACGGCAAGTGGTCACCTGAAATCGCTGAAAAGTGAAGGGAGTGTCACAAGCTTTGGCGTGAGACTCAGCGCGCATGGCACTATGACGCAGTATGCAACCAGGTGGCAGCCTATAAGTCGGCCAGGAAATGCCTTCACAAATCGATTAACAGCAGCAAGGCTCGTTGCTGGCAAGATCTAGTGGACAATGTGAACAGGGATCCGTGGGCCCTTGGCCACAAGCTAGTTATACGGAAGCTTGGTGCCCTACGGAAATGAGATAGAGCGGGGACTCTTCCCCGCCCATCCCGTCCGGGTTGACGCTGTCCATGGTGAAACAGCAGCCGAGTGTCCACTCCTCACACAGCTGGAACTGGAAGAGGCAGCCCTTTCACTGAAACCGAGAAAGGCTCCAGGTCCAGATGGTGTTCCAGCTGAGGTGTTGTGGCTTGTCTATCACCATTGTCCTAACTTGCTGCTCAGCACATTCAACGGTTGCCTACGGGATGAGGTTTTCCCTACACGATGGAAGGTGGCGAGGCTCATGCTGATCAGCAAAAGGAAGGAAAATCCCGGATCGCC
The DNA here is from genome assembly GCA_963969285.1 of Odontomyia ornata. Lineage (NCBI taxonomy): Eukaryota > Metazoa > Arthropoda > Insecta > Diptera > Stratiomyidae > Odontomyia > Odontomyia ornata. Next base: position 89,604,886 of record OZ017741.1, on the reverse strand, counting down.
GTCTTCATACCGCCCGTTATGCATGCTGGACATTGCTGGGAAAGTGCCAGAGAAACTTATCAAGGGAAGACTCACTGACGCGATACGTGCTACTGGGGACCTATCACCTCGGCAGTACGGCTTTAGAGCAGAACGTTCTACCGTTGATACGATTGCAGAAGTGGTGAGTGCCAGATCATCGTCCTCTTTTCAAGTTTTAGAAAATCTAATGCGGCTTTTGAGGGACTAGTTGAAGGACCGAAGCCTGCTTCACGACGCGACACAGGCTCAACAACGGATGGAAGTTACATCGAGTGTTGCCCAGGGATTTGTCCTTGGTCCGGACCTTTGGAACGTATCTTACGATGAGCTACTGAGACTGGAGACGCCAGATGAGTCGCGCTTGATCAGCTATGCGGATGATATTGTGGCTCTGGTAGCAGGATGCACCGTTGAACAAGCGCAAATTAGGCTAGGTAGGCTAATGAGTCGAGTAAGAGACTGGATGACTGCTCGTGGGTTCAGTTTAGCCCTGAAAAAACCGAAGTGGTCATTTTGACAAAAAAGAGAATCCCTGGAGTAAGGATAGAGTGGTCATAAAGCTATTCACAAAGTTATCCAGCACATATGGAAACAATAACACATGTCCAAAGAATGGTAAAAATCAATTATATACCCTATCCACAAAAAAGTAACAAACTACAGTCGGATAATTATAGAGGCATATCACTACTTTGTATGGCGTGCAAAATATTTTCTAAAATCTTAGAAAATAAAATTGGATCCTACGCCAACAATGTTATTGGGGAGTATCAACGTGATTTTAGTGCAGGTAAATCGACAATCGACCAATTATTCACAGTCAAGCAGATACTTGAAAAATGCTGGAAGTTCAACATAGACTGGCACCAAATTTTTGTTGACTTTAAGCAAGCATACGACAATATTCATTACGATCAATACTGTCGTATGCTTACTTAAAGCTAACCACCAAATAATGCTTTAGTTTGGCATACCAGCCAAATAAGTTCATCTTACCAAAATGACAATGACGTCGACGACCTGCCAAGTCCACATCAATAACCAACTCACCGATGCCTTTAACACAAATATCGGACTAAAACAGGGAGGTGGGCTGGTTCCATTGCTCTCCAGTTTGGCTCTGGAGTGCATCATAAGAAGCTACCCGTCGATACATGAGGTACATTATTATACAAGTCGAGCCAAGTAGTAGCCTATACAGACGACATCAAAATATTGTCACGGTCATTAACAACTGCCAAAAAACTCTTCCTGAAACTCGACAGCGAAGCAAAACTAGTAGGGCTACAAATTAATGAAAATAGAACAAAGCTCATGACGCAGTCGAGGAAAAATATCTCAAATATACAAAATATCCCGCTTGGCGAATACAGCATCGAAAATGTGGGCGAGTTTATGTATTTAGGCGCCAAAACAACGAAAATGGGCAATGAAAGAGTCAAAATACGTTGAAGAATTCAGCTCGCAAACAAAATATTTTATTCAGTTTTGACGATCTTGAAGACCAGCTCCATACAAAGGAAAAAAAAGGCTCCAAGTACACAAATCTGTGAGAAGACCTGTGTTATGCTATGGGTGTGAAACATGGACCCTAAAGCAAGCATCCGCAAATATATTGAACGTTTTTGAGCGACGGCTCCTGAGGAATAATCGGAGCGAAGCTAGAAGGGGACCAATGGCGAATTCGATAAAACCATGGGCTGTATTTTTCACGAACCGGAGATCTCAACGATTATCAGACTACGGAAGCTACAATGGGCTGGACACATGAATCGTATGGATGAAGAACGGATACCCAAGAAGGTATTCGTTGGGAGAATTCAAGGCCGGGGATCAGTGGGGAAACCGAGGAAACGCTGGTCTGACTCGGTCGATGTAGACAGTTCATCGCTGCTTGGATTTCGAAATTGGAGGACGCGGTAAATGAACCGAGACAGTTGGTGGCGCTGTTTGCAGGAAGCAAAGCCCGAGAGGGGTTGTGGTTATAAGAAGAAGAAGAAAGGACAAAATCCATTAGGTAAAATGTCACCTTCTGACCATAGTATCGAGTTCTTTTCACAAGAAATCGATCTGCGGATAGATACAATTTATTTTCGTTGTAGCATGTATAGTTTTTGATGGTAATTCAATTATGTGCTATACAGATATTAGCATAAACATATGGAAAAATGGTAAAAAACATAATTTTTGAATTTTCTTGCATTTAACTACCTGTTACTTTTGAACGAGGATATAGCGTTGGGTTCTGTTTTCACAAAACTGTTAGTCAATTGTATTAAGGGAAAGGATAACTACCATTTGAAAAAGTGTAGCGGCGCGACATTAGCATTATTTTTCGCAGTCACCGTTCGATGTATGAGTATATTTCAATTATTGAGTATGCATGTAATAGATAATATTGTTATTAATTATGTTAATATTTTATGGGGGTCCAATCAGGGATATGGCCAATTTTGATCTGATCTTCATAAAACTGAATATTTCAAAGTGCGTTGAGCTAGACTATATGCTAAATATTTTCTTGAATATGGACTGCGTGGTTCGTGTTGTGTGGTAGCTAGAGTGCTTGCAAAGATCCAAAGGCCCCTGGTTTGAATCCAGTTAGTGACAATGAGGTTGTTTGGAGTAATTCTTCTGACGGACTATAAGCCCGTTCAGTTTTGATACATTATGGTTTCAAATCAGAACGTATCGCAGGTGGGTAGATGGATACACGGCCAAACCGTGGGACTGACCATATCACATTCTTGAATGCCAATACATACTATCAAGAAAATGAGATACTCTAACTAAAATATCTCTTAGTTAAGGCCCGGAAGGGATTTTAGTTCAAAATTAAAAAATAAATATGCACTACGCTTCAATTATTATTATACCATCGCATGCATGCATGAAACGATGATTATCATTATCATCAACTTAGGATAAATTTGACGAATTTTCCCGAAAAAAAAAATTAAAGATCTTATGAATAATAATAATAATAACCCATCGCAGAACAGTTTGAATTCGAACGTTAGTGTTGAGATTTATTGTTAGGGTATCTCATTCCATGACCGTAATGGAATCCAAAGTGATATGGTCAATATCCGGTTCAACCATGTGTTTATCACCTAATTTTTCAATTAGTACCAATCAAAACCGAGTCGGCTGACAGTCCGAGAGTAGCATCAGAAGCTCAAACTTGATTGCGTCACTTTAACACACAGCACCACCGGATCTTGTCAATACTGTTTCAATAATTATCATGTGTGAATTGTATATGATTAAGCTTTTAAGGGAAATTGAAACGGTTAAAGAATTTGAAATATATAAAAGCTTTCAGATGAATACAGCTTGATTTTATAATTCATTTCCCTACGCTAAAGTAACGCAGCTTCGAACGTTTCTTGTATTCATGAAATTGGAAAACTAATATGCATATTAAAGAACGAGCAAAATAAATTGATCAAAATCAGCTCCATTTGCAATAATTTACTCTTAAGAAAAGGCTCATAAGAATTCGGAACGTATTAAAGAACACTTAAAGTACGAGGGTGGTCCGATAAGTACGTAGCCTCTCCGCCCAATGGAACCACGTTCGCAAAAGAGATCCACTATCGTATAGTACATTTTTATAGACAGCTATGTTCAAAATTTCAGCTGAAGTGGACTCGTAATTTTGATTTGATCGCGTGTGCAAGCGGGCGTGTCCGCGAATTTTAGAGTAATGGAGAAAGAGCAATATCGGTTGGTGATTCGGTACTTGTTTTTGGAAGGGAAATCATGCAGCGAAATCAAAGAGCAGTGACTTTGCTCCCGCGACCGTAAAAAATTAGTTTCTCGAGTTCGAGCGTGGGAGTACATCGGTTTTTTGGGAGCCACGCCAAGGTGTCCGGCAAATAGCCACCACGGTGCATAAAGTGACAAAGAAAGTGCGGAAGATCACTGAGACCGTAGACATCTTAAAAATCCGCGTGGGTCATATCCTGCATGAAATTTTGGGCATGAGAAAGATGTAAGCCCAATGAGTGCTAAGTTTGTTCACTCCGAACAACAAACACAACCGTCAGACAACTTCAGAGCAGTGTTTGACGCAGTTTATGCGCAATTTAAAGGGGTTTCTGTGTCGTTTCGTGCCCGTCGACGAAATATGGCTCCACCGGTATACTCCAGAGACCAAGGAGTAGTCGATACAGTAGACTTCACCCAGCGAACGTGCTCCAAAGTAGGCGAAGACTGTCCTATCGATCAAAAAGATGATGGCCACCGTTTTTGGGCTTCACAATGTGAGATCTGCATCCACTGCGTGGAGAAGGGCAAAACATCAAATTATTGGGCCGATTTGACGTCGAATTGCAGAAAAGAAGGCCTCGTTTGGCGAAGAAAAATGTGATCTTCTTCCATCACAACGCGCTGGCTCATACCTCTGCCATCGCCATGAACAAATTGGGTTGCAAACTGCTACCCCATCTACCGTATTTTCCATATTTGGCCCGCACAACTTCTTTTTGTTCCCAAATTTGAAAAAGTCACTCAATTTTAAGTAAGGAGGTCATGGCTGCCACGGAAGGCTACTTTGTACACTTAGAGAAAACGTATTTTTCAGACAGTTTAAAGAAGTTAGACCATCGCTGGGTCAAGTGTATCGAGCTAAGAGAAGATTATGTTGAGAAATAGCCACTTTTCCAAAATTTACGTTTATCTTTTGTAGGCTAAGTACTTTCCGGACCGCCCTCGTAGTTCTTAAGTAAAGGTTGAAGCAGCAATTCATAGTTTGCGTTATTCTTATGAATCAATGTTGATACTGGCCTCAAGATTAAAATTTGCTGTTTATTAGCCAACAGTTATGAAGCATATGATTTTCAAAATTGTTTCCAGTAAAATCACAGAAATATCAAAAAATATTATTTCTGTAGCATGAATCCAATTCGACATTCTGCTGGAGGTTAATGTTTCCACTGAAAATTATGAAATAAAATTTCAGGAGAGAATGGTAGGGAATGGAGGTATTTAAAAATATAAAAAAAAACTCCCTAAAGAAACTGATGTAAAATTTTTGGAATAGGTCCTGAATTAATTTCCCTGTTTTGAAAAAGTGGGTGGAAATCATTCATTAATCAATCTTAAATGAAACGGGCAAAAACTGATTTGTCATTTCGTATCATCTTTTTTTAGGATGTTTTGAAGTTGGTTTCCTTTTTTTCCTTAAAGTTTTTTTTTCGCATGAGAGAACACTAGGTGAATTTATCTGAGAATAAGGGAATGACACTGTTGTATTATTATTCAGCCATACTTTCTTGTTAAGGAATGAAAATCAGAATTAATTTACTTGAAGCTTTTGAGGCTTATAAAGAATTTATTGTCTATCTTATAACTAACACTTTAACAATCGCAAAATTTTCGTAAAATTCTTATCTATTTAGCTAAGTGGAGAATGCTTTACTGCGTTGGAAACATTGCGCTAATTTTTTGACTCACTGCTATATAAATCTTGTGTTCAAATACAAATGAAAAACTAATCACAAGAAAACTTTAAAATACTTATTTAGTCCAGTTTATATCTTTGCTTATTTAAGTGGAACTACAGAACAGGAAAATTAACAAAACAATTTTCAACTTACCGTTGGCGGTGAGAGGTTGACCGCTGAACTTCGTCGTTCTTGAGGACCTATACTTGAATGTCGTCGTATAGGAAGTCCTCCACCCGGCGTACCACCTGGCGACGAAGCACAAGAAGGAGCAATCCTTATTTTTGGCGTCATCAACGTGTTGTCGGACAGTCGTCGATTTGGAAAAGCGTTTGCAACTCGCAGAAAATTACTATCCGGGGAAGATGGCGAGCCGCCAAACCACCATCCGCCCAGCATTCCAGATCCTATGGAAGGTAAAAGTGCAATGAGTATGGGTGGAAAAATGTTGTTGTTTAAATTAATGGGGTATAAAAAGGATTTATCGTGAATGCAATAAAGACTTGTGTTTACATTGTTTTCATGTGGACAATAACGACTAATTTACCTACATAAGTACTTAATGAAAACAGTGACGGTATTTCACGATTTACTGGGAACAGGGAAAACACTGAACAACAAATAAGGAGAGTTTTTTTTTCTATTTTCTGCTTCTTTCTACCCATTTCACGTTGCGCTTTTATCGCACTAAATATGTGCTCCTCGTAAATAACTTAGAAATGACGTTCTCCAGAAAACGATTTGCGTTGTTACCATTTATTACTCATACACTGTAGCATGTCCAAGAGAATTTGCGGTAAAATTGGGAAACATTCTATTCGCACTGGTCTGTGAATTTTCATTCGCTCCACACAAAACATCCATTTCAAATTCCGTCAAAACTCCTGATTGGCTTTCGTGAACCCTGTGCATAATTGAGCCATTCAAATAATTATCCTGCAATTCCACTTCACCAGTAGAAATAAGTGCGGTCCCCATGAATACACATTCACGTTTCAATGCTTACGTAACCGACGAATTGTTTTTGAACTGCGTTGGAAAATTGATTTATTATGAAGCTTTACACACAACGAGGATGTTATAGCTACACATTGTTCTAAATTGGAAACACCATAAGGACTTAAACACTTCGGAAGGTATTGTGTTGTGGGGTATCCTTGTTGAATAGACTAATGTGCTTTTGTATACTTCAAAGAACACAAATGATGGGTACGGTAACAAAACATAATTAATTTAATCGAATCAAAGGGAATTTTCGGTGTAGATTCAACGGAAACACGTACCGTTTTTAGTTCGGTGGTATGGCGGCATTTGAAAGTAATGTTGAAATCGCGCTGAAAAATGAATGCCCAAAACTGAATACTTAATTAATCAAAGAAATTAATCAGAAATCATACGAGCTCGGAAATGGTTTCCGGCTATCAAATGAGATTAATTGAACTTATGTTGAGTTTAATACCTGATGAATATTTAACGGAAATTAGACGTTATTTAATACACACATAGCATTGCTTCGAGCCAAACAATATGTTAATTTATTGTTCTCCAGAAACCTGATACATTTTTCCTTGTAAATTTAGAACTGGCCAAATGAAACAGTAATTGAAGATGGAATTTACCGATGTAACACTTCAGGCCGAAATTTTATATACTGATCTATGCTGAAAGCTTTTTGAATTTTTACTGGTAATTCGGGGTTACTGGTGCAAAAAGTTTCGAAAATTTAATAATAAAATACTATTTTTTCTCTCGGCGGATATTAAATAAACAAAACAATTGAATAAACTCCTACTTAGGGATTCGGTAAATTTTGTTTTGAATTTCAAATTTCCATTCAATAACATGTGGCACCACGGAATGTCCCAACGCAAACGCACTCTTCACGACGCAAGCAGATTCTCGCCCCTTAAGATGTCTTCGCTTGCCACCGTGTTCACGCCTCAGCGACGCAAGCAACTTCTCGCGAAAAAAGGAAAATTTGCTTGAGCCGCTCTCATACGTCAATATACCTTAGAGAACATAGGCAAACTTTCTACTAGTTTCCTCTTCATTTACATCCAGTCGAGTTCAGACGTACACGAATGTACTCCGTAACATTATCAATATAAATGGCATCAGCCATCTTGGATCACGATCGAGTAAAACAATAAAAACAGTAAAAGTTGTCGTCGAAAGAGTTATAGTTGACTTCTGAAGAGTAAACATTGTCTTCTAAAGATTAAAAGTTGACATACAAAGTGGTGAACCAAGATGGAGGGCCAGCATGGTGCTCCGAAGGGATGACGATGACTCTGCACGCAACGCCTCGCTACGCAACCTAGAGCTCTTGCTTTCCCAGGAGCAGCAGCCATCATCGCCCGCGCATACCCAGCGAGCATCGGCAAGTCAACGCTATCGACTACTGCAAGCTGGCGCTGGCCCGGAACTAATTCCAAGTACATCAGGTCATAAGAGACTCAACCAGTTACCACCTCACGGTCTCATCCTTGGACCACGACTCAATCACCGAGGTGGCCGGCATCATTGGCGCGCTGCCGAAGCTCAACATATACAGGAACCTCAAGGTGGCCATCATCTCCCGCTTGACGGATTCCATTGACGCCCAGCTACACAAGCTCCTTTCTTGTGTCGAGCTTGGGGACAGACAGTCGTCACAGCTGCTGCATCACATGTGGTCCCTTGCTGGGACGTGAGTAAATGACGATGTACTACGGGTCAAATGGCTCGACCTCCCGCCATAGCAGACGTGGCGCATTCTGCTGTTGATCAGGAACCAGTCGCTGGAGGAGCTCAGCGCGGTTGAAAACGAGGCACACAACATGGACCCGGCAATAAAGGCCACGTCCATAGGGGCAACCACGTACTCCATGACACCCTCATCTAGTTTTTCCTCAACATGCAGTTCCCCGGACTAGGTCACGGTCGAGCTAGCCGCCCTGCGCTTGGGAATTGCACAGTTGACAGGTTTGACCCGCGAGACACTCCAGCAACCATTCGCCAGTGCCAACATGCAGCGTGGGCGCTCCTCGTCACAAGACAGACACCAAGGAAGGGCACGCTGCACCAGTCTAGGTCCCGAACCACATACAGAATATTGCTGGTATCACAGCAAACATGGAGCCCTAGCGATCCCATGCAAACAGCCCTACATATTTCCAGCTCAGGGTACAGCTACTGGACGTTTGGAAAACTAAGATTGCCGACACTGTACTCAACGGACACAACCGGCACCTGTATGTCTCAGACCGCACCACAAAAACTCGTTTTCTAGTGGATTCCAGCTCTGCTCTCTCCATCATTCCTAGGCACCTCATCACCAAGCATCTTCAGAAGCAGAGCGTCGTGTTACAAGCAGCCACTGGTATGCCTATCCTCACTTTCGGCACCCAGCATCTCACGCTGGACTTTGGGTTATGCCGTCCATTCCACTGGCCTTTCGTTATCGCAGACGTTCAGGCAGTCGTCCTGGGAGCCAACGCACTCAACTATCACGGTCTGTTTGTCGACCTACAAAATTGACGCCTCTTGGACGACTGCACCACCTTCTCTACAGTCTGCGTTCTCGGCCCAGCTCCACCATTGGATAGCATCAGCGCCGTGGCCAAGCCATCAACCTTGGAAGGCACTACCGGAGGAATATATAAGCAGATCATCGCAAAGCACGCAAACACACCTCCAGGACCCCTAGTGAATTTGCTTCGATCGCTGACCTTCCCGTTCACCACCAGGTAAACATGCACGGTCCACCCGTCTTCGCAAGATCACGTCGCCTTACGAAAGAACACCTTTGCAGCGAAAGCAGAGTTCGTCTTCCTGTTGGAGCGTTATATCAAGCAGCTTCTTTCCATATTGCAAGTTGCAAAGCTCCAGCCCAACTGGAATAAATGCTATGTCTGCCTACTCGAGGTCATCTTTGCTGAGTACTACGTCTGTGAGACAGGTTTCCGATCACCAGCTCCCAAGACGAAAGCCATAGCAGACTTTCCAAAACTTGCTGACTCCTCACAGTTGAGACGTTTCCTTAGGATGCTCAACTTCTATCGTGCATTTAACATAGTCGCTTCAACATTTGTAAAAAATACTAGATTATAGTTGAATTCGTCTTTGGTATTGTCTCGCACTTACACGGAGTATATTCTTGTTAGCAGCATTAATCCATTCAGACACAATTTCCACTGAGGTGGACACCATTTTTTTTTGTATTTTTTGACGCAAGTGACGCACGCAGAAAGTTTGAAAATCAATGCACAAAGTATGAGAACATTCTTTTTTGCTAGAATAGATCGGTAGGTGTGCCAAAGTTGCATTTGATAGACGTCATTCGAAGTTTTGTCTCCAAGTGAAGTGGTTGTTTCAAATCGAAAAAAAACGGTGTAATCAAAAGGGCCAATTCCCCTTTATGAAGGACTAGTTTTAATTTACGTGACTCGTTCGGGAGAAGAACAATTTAAAGATAGTAAAAAGTGATATTTTCAGTGATAAACTTTAAGTAAATACAGTGTTACGTGAAGTTCAAAATAATCTCCCCTGGAATGGACATCAGTTCCTAGTATGTGATTTGATACATGAGAGCTCTTTTTATACCATAATATTTTTTGCAGAATATGACGAAAAAATATTTACCGCAGGAGCAGCTCGTGGAGCTTTTAAATAGTTCTGGTTTTTTTTACCGACGAGGATGAAGAAGTTATCCAAGAAAATCCTGCAGGAGAAGAAAAAGATGACTATATTGAGGTAACGCCGTCCAAAAATCGACGTAAATTTAAGGAATCAAGCGACGAAAGTGATGAGCAAATTGCCGCTGATAGCCCTGCTCAAGTTCCTCCACTATGTAGCAGCAAAACGCTATTGCCTTCAACTGATGCTGAATTTCAACCAACAACATATGGTGTCACCACAACGGAAAACCTAATCAAATACTTTTACAAATACAGTAGACACAAAATATACGGAGAAATGGTCACATACACGAACGTTTATGCATTACAAAATGATTTGGCTGGGTTCAAACCGTGGAACGTGAAGGAAATGAAGACTTTGGTGGGTTTTCATGTCATGATGGGAAATTAAAAAAACCCCAGAACACGCATGTATTGGAATATGGACGTGGTCTTCCATATTTTTACAAAAATATGCCACGCGATGGATTTTTTAACTACGGAGTTAATGGCACCTCGTGAATGACATGAAGAAACCACAACATTGCAAATATATGCTATTCAAGGTAATTAGTTGTAATATTTTCATGAATACTTTGATTTTGCCATTGCATTTTCCAATGCATTTTTTTTTCTTATGTTTCTCTTAGGTAAGACCGCTCATAAACTGAATTCGGCAAAGATGTTTGGAAAATCTAATTGGGGAGGATTTGGCTTTTGATGAGCAAATGATTCCGTTCAGAGAAATTCGTGCAATCAAGCAATATATCGAGGACAAACTGTAGTAATCGAGCAGTCACACAAGCAAACTGCTCGTAAACCTTCCTAACACTTACCCAAAATTTTAATTGCAGATTTGGAAAAAATTTCATTACTTCCATTCATAGTTATAAATTATAAAATATTTTTGTTATTATTGTTATTGAATGTTAATTTTATATAATTTTCCTTTATATTAAATTTAAATATTTCCTTTTTATTATATTCTTCATGATATTTAACTTTTACTACCATTTAAAATCTTTTTAATTTTTCTTTATTTCTGTTAATTTTTCAAAGAAATTCAAATCTGCAAAATATAATTTCGGGAGTCTGTTATTCACCTTCATGGCGGTCACGTCATGATGCCCAAAAAAGAATATCTCTTTGAATAAAACCCGTTGAGTGGCCGGCAACCAAAGACATATAAATAAATGGACGAGCAACGAGAATCTGTGTATTCGTCCATGTGAGAAGCAAATTTACCACATAAATAAGTTATAAATAACTTACGCTCTCGAAACTACATGATTCCCTCTGCTTCACCTTCCCCTTTATTTCCAGTCAGGTTTTTCTTTCCTCTCTTCAGAAGAACTGACACCCGCACCCACCGACAAAATTTCATTTCACGTGCACACTATCGCGCCTTTGTTATCATTCGTAAAACAGTTTGAGTACAACACAACAAACGACTCTCACAGAAAACTCGAACGTCAAAGCAAAAGAAAAACAAAGAGGCGCGAAAACGGTGAGAAAACTCATGTGTCAAGGCGGATGGTTATCGATTTATCGATAGTGCCCTCAGACCGGGGAACCGAACGCGTCCCCAGGGTTGCGGATAGGGGAAGACCTTTCTCGAAAGGTTCGCTGCGAATAACCAATAAGCAGCCGTGGACAATGGTCGGCAGTGAAGGGAGAGTCTCAGGACAAATACCTGAGTGTCAATGATCTTCACTGTGACATGACGAAGTATATGGCGTCATCAATTATCCATACATCCTGGCAGTAGGTAAAATGCTATGGGAACGGAAACCCAGACAGAAAACCAAATCATGCAGGTCCACAAGGGGTACCAAATTACGGTGCAGGGGGTTAGATCCCCAGTACCGGCGGCAGAGGGAAGTGAGCAAGTAGGCTCCCGGCCGTCATCATCCAGCGACTGCAATGTTATAGAAGTGGTGAACTTGGCTTCTGTAACAGATATAACTACAAGCAAACAGGACGCTAGCACGGAGAACCCTTTCAGGCAAAAACCGCTGTTGGCAAGAACACCAATAAAACAAGTCACCGATTGCGGGGGGAGGCAGCAAACCCCAGAAACACTGTCAAAGTCAACATCACAGGTTAAATCATCGGAGACCGACCACAGACGGACTAACGAACGAAAGAAGGCAGAGTGCGTTGTGCAACCTGGCATCATTGCGGCCTTTGGGCGCAGTAGAAGGACTATGCGCACCCCGGAGCGTCCAGTGCAAGACGTACACAATCCGGATCAAGCTGCGACACCAACAGAGGCCAGTGTTAGACTGGGGGAGGGAGACGTTTTGCCGTTGGCCGACGCCACTTCAAACGCGACCCAAGCGATAGAAGCAAAAGGGCTAGGAAACGGGGGCCTCTTACAAGAGGTGGCGCCAAATAACACAATCGGAGCGGCTTACTCGGAAAGCGGGGACTATCGTCAAACAACTGAGGGCTGCCTGCGAAGTGCAGAAAAACATAGGCAAGAGTGTCAAGAATGGCATTCTTGAACTGGAGGAGCTTTTTGGCCGCATAACGGACTACAGGCGGAGGTGGCTTGCAACCGAAAAGCACCAAAAAGACACGCTCTCCCTCGAGGCACCAGTGAGTCCTAGCAGCAGCAAAAGAATGGCCGGTAGCCCAATTGAAGGCGACCGTGAGAAAAGGAGGAAGGACGAGACTATAAACGAAGTTGACACTCCAGGCGAGGAGTTTCATGTGGTGCGAAACAAGGCAGCGAAAAAAGCGGCCAAAAAGCTACTCCTAGAAAAAACAGACAAAGAGCTCAACCACGAAAAGAACAAAGAAAGCAAACCGCGGCGCAAACCCTTGCGAGAGGCACTGCTTATTAAACCCACTAAGGGCCGAACCTACGCAGATGTCCTCCGTGAAATTAAAGGAGCGGTCAAGCCAGACGACACCAAAACTGCCATCAAAGCAGTTCGACCAACCCGGACCGGTGGCCTGCTGGTGGAATTCGGGCCAGAGGCCACAAACAAAGATGCATTCCGTGACGCGGTTCAAAAGGTTCTTGGAGATGCGGCAACGGTTGCCTCGCTCGAACCAATGGCCACCCTGGAAATCAGGGACCTCGACTGCGTCACGGACAAAGCTGAAGTAGAGGATGCCATTAGGAGGGAGTTCCCCAGCTTAAGTGAAGTCAAGGCAAGATTGACACGTGAAAACACAAGGGGGCAACGCATGGCTATTGTCGAACTAGCTGATAAAGACACCCAGCAAATCCTGGCGAAGGGCAAAATTAAGATAGGTTGGGTGATCTGCAGGATACGGAGAAGAGCGATCCCTATCCGCTGCTTCAGATGCTTCGAATACGGACACACCGCGTATGGCTGTAGGGGACCCGACAGGAGATCTCTGTGCTACAAATGTGGTGAAACGAGGCACAAAAGGAAGGAGTGCACGATCGAGGCAAAATGCATTCTTTGCAAGGATGCTAAGCTAGCACCCGGCGACCTCAAACATGAGCCGGGGACAGGGAGATGCTGGGTTTTCAAGGAGGCCCTAACTAAAGGCAAATCGATACTCAAATGATCCGTATCCTGCAGGTCAATTTGCACCGAAGCACAAACGCCCAGGACCTACTTGAGCAGTTTGCGAGGGATAAGAAAGCTGACCTCCTGTTGCTGAGCGAGCAACATCATAACAAGGACTCGCAAGCGTGGTACCCTGACAAATCTAGTACCTCGGCCATCTGGGTTCGAGACAGCGCCCGCCTTCAGGTGCAGGGCCATGGACGCGGGGATGGTTTTGTGTGGGTGCGGTGTTCAGGGATAACATATTTCAGTGTTTATCTGACGCCTAACGAGGCAATGCGATCTTTTCGAACCAAACTCGATGCCCTGGAGGACGCTGTCTCGAACACAGAGGGCCACATGCTGGTCGGGGGAGACTTCAACGCTAGAGCCATTGAAAGGGGTATGCCACAATCCGACCCAAGGGGAAAGCAAATCTTGGACATGGCGGCTAGAACAGCGCTTTTTGTCCTAAATACTGGTAACACCCCTACTTTCCGCCGCTGGGGTTGCGTAGGAACCATACATGATGTGACACTCGCTTCGGAGTCCCTGGTATCTAGAGTACACAACTGGCGAGTACTAGAGGACTACTCGGCTAGTGATCACCAGTATATAGCGGTTGAGATTCACGACAGTGCCACTCTGCGTGCATATGCCCAAACTTCAATCCTCGGATGGAGGACTGGGAGGATGGACGTTGAGAGGTTCGCTGACGCGCTTACGGCAGGCGCACCGTTGCTGGGAGCTCCGCCAGGGAGTGGAGGGCCTACAGCCAAGGACTTGGTGAACTCAACTATGAGTACCATCATAGCTGCTTGCGAGTCTTCCATGCCCCGTCGGAGACCCCGACACGGTAAGCCTCCAGTATATTGGTGGTCAAACGAGATCGCCGAACAAAGAAGCGAGTGTCACAAACTTCGGTGAGAGGCCCAGCAGGCACGAACATGGGAGGAGGCTGACACTAGGCTAGCAGCATACAGGTCCAGCAGGAAATATCTTCGCAGGCTTATTAACAAGAGCAAGGCCCGATGCTGGCAAGACCTCGTGGACGATGTAAATAGGGATCCGTGGGGCCTTGGCTACAAGCTGGTCATGGGGAAACTTGGTGCCCTACGGAAGCCTTGTATACATGACGCGGAAAAGATGGACGCGATAGTGCGGGGACTCTTCCCCGCCCATCCCGTCCGTGTTGACGCTGTCCATGGTGAAACAGCAGTCGAGTGCCCACTCTTCACACAGCTGGAACTAGAGGAGGCAGTCCTCTCCCTGAAAGCGAGGAAGGCTCCAGGTCCAGATGGTATTCCTGCTGAGGTTTTGCAGCTCGTCTATCACAATTGTCCTGCCTTGCTGCTCAGCACATTCAACGCTTGCCTCCGGGACGGGGTTTTCCCGGTACGATGGAAGGCGGCGAGGCTCGTGCTGGTCAGCAAAGGGAAGGGAAATCCCGAATCGCTGTCTGCATACCGCCCGTTATGCATGCTAGACACGGCTGGGAAAGTGCTAGAGAAACTCATCAAGGGAAGACTCACTGACGCGATTCGTGCTGCTGGGGACCTATCTCCTCGGCCGTACGGCTTTAGAGCAGGACGTTCTACCATTGATGCGATTGCAGAGGTGGTGAACGCGGTCCAAAAGGCAGAGGCATATAGTCGCAGCAAGCGGCGGATCGTCCTGTTGGTGACACTCGACGTTAGGAATGCCTTCAACTCCGCTAGATGGGTGGATATTCTGGACACGCTGGAAAACTCTTTTCAAGTTCCAGAATATCTAATGCGGCTTTTGAGGAACTACCTAAAGGACCGAAGCCTGCTCTACAACACGACACAGGGCCAACGAAGGATGGAAATTACATCGGGTGTTGCCCAGGGATCTATCCTTGGTCCAGACCTGTGGAACGTGTCTTACGACGGGCTACTGAGACTTGAGATGCCAGATGAGTCGCGCTTGGTTGGCTAAGCGGATGATGTTGCGGCTCTGGTCGCCAGACGCACCGTTGAACAAGCGCAACTTAGGCTAGGTATGCTAATGCGCCGAGTGAGGGACTGGATGACTGCTCGCGGGCTCAGTTTAGCACTGGAGAAAACCGAAGTGGTCATCTTGACAAAAAAGAGAAACCCTAGAGTAAGGATGATCAGTATTGGAGATATACAGGTCGAATCGAAGCCAGCGGTGAAGTACCTGGGGCTACTGATCGACTCGAAGATGAGTTTCTCTGAGCAAATCAGGACAACGGCTGAGAAGGCTGCTTCGGGAATATCGGCCCTGAGTCGACTTATGGCCAACGTAGGGGGACCCAGCCCATCAAGAAGACGCCTCTTGATGAGTGCTGTAGGGTCAGTGCTACTGTACGGAGCAGAGGTATGGGGCGACGCTCTCAGCAAGGAGGTATACCGAAAACGATTGGCACAGGTACAGAGAAGAGGAGCACTGAGAATTGCATCTTCGTATCCAACAGTCTCCGACTCGGCGGTGAGAGTGATTGCAGGCGTGATACCTGTCGCCCTCCTTGCTAGAGAGCGCCGCGCTATTTACCTGCGCCGAAACGAGGATGCGAGGGAAATGCTGTCCGCGAGGAGAGACAACGCTCGCTCAACGATTGGCAGCAGTCTTGGAGGAATTGCACGAAGGGAAGGTGGACTGCGCGCCTCATCCCGGATGTGAGACCGTGGCTAAATCGAAGGGATGGTGAGACTGACCTCTATCTGACCCAGCTTTTGAGCGGGCACGGGTGTTTTCAGTCTTACATGCACAAGATCGGCAAGTCACGGTCTCCCGATTGTCGGTTTTGCCCAGGAGAGGAGGACAATGCCTGTCACACATTTTTTGCGTGTACCAAATGGGCCAGGCTGCAAAGGGAACTCTACAGGGAGACGGGAGAGCTCACCCCGGATAATATAGTTGCGGTGATGCTCGAATCGGTTGACAAATGGAACCAGGTGGCACATTATGCTCGGGCAGTCCTAAAAGATAAAAGGGACTCGCAGCAGCCGGAGGTGGTGGGGCTGGGGCATCGCTCTTCTGGCATTTCCTCTTCCCCTCTCCCCTCCCGCTAGGAAAGGGACTCCCCAGCTTGAAGGCGCCCCACGGCGTAACAAAACGAGACCTGGCCCGAAGTAATGTGTCAAACGGTTCCAGGCTAGGTTCTCAGATTGACAGGGGAGGTGTTTAGTGGGTAGTCCAAGGGTATCCTTCAAAGGAGTCCCACACTGCCAGATTCGGCGGGCGTAAATGCCTTCACCTCCCTACCACAAAAAAAAAAAAACGGCGGATGGAAAATTCCTAGATTTTTAATAAAAACAGTGAACTAAAGTGTCGATTTCGTACACGCGATCTTAAAAATTAAAAACTATTTAAACGTGAATGTGTTTTGAAGTGAATAAAGTGCAAAAATAAAAGCATATCACTTCAAACCTCAACTTCACACAACTTTAGCGAAGGTTGCTAATTGCTTCGGGTCTCACGACCGGTTGCGGATCCAGTACTCTCTATATCTATGCCGGCAACCCGTCTAAATATATGGGATCAAAAACGTCCCGTGTCTGCGTGTGTGTCGTCGCCCTTAAAAAAGCATCAACCTGTAACCCACCGTTGAATATATTATTGGCATTTGTCATTGGAGAGGTGTGAAA
>OZ017741.1:88920095-88982595 GCA_963969285.1 Odontomyia ornata | reverse complement strand
ACACAAACATCCTGCCATGATGGCTAAATATCTATACTAAAGTCGATGACCTGCCTTCACCAGAAATTATAACATCAAAACTTATCTATTTGAAATAGTTTTTCAATTCAGCCCTGTCCATTAAGGTAGAAATTACGCTTTTCTCAAAATTTTCGTAGAATTTTAACTTTGCTCGGGGTGACTAGATTTAAAATGTACTCGTACGTTAATATGTATAAATAGCTGCACTGTCTAAGTCCAAGGATTTTTCAAAGTTTTAAATATTATTTTGCATAGTTTTGTAATTTCTAAAAGATTTAAGGATAATAAAAAATACTACTAAAAATTCAATATTAAATTCCAGGAGTATCGCATTATAAGACTGTTATTATTTGTTGTGGTAAAAATCCCCAAAAAATTCTAAACGTTTGAATAATCACATGTTTTTTGCGTACCCACACAAGTTTGCACAAATACGTGTACCGCATCCATGATCACTTTCTTCTACCAACACATCTTAAACGGCATGCGTAACTCTAGATATCGATCGATTTTCAACTTTATCCTTCGACCTTCCCACAACGCAAATGAGGAATGGCATTCTGCAATTAGAGCGCTATTTTCGGAACCCTGGCAAGTGATGCAGAAGGTTGAGATGAATACGGCAGGATACAGTGTGAGGCTTTCAATTTCACGTTACGAGATAAACGTACACTCCAATTTAGGTGACTGCCAATTTTTTTAAGGTCAACTGCTCATTGGTAAATATAGAAATGCTCTGTGACCCAGAACGTCGTATCGCTTACACATCAATTTGAATATGAGTATGTAGCTCAAGAGACATCCTTTCTCAGGTTCCTTGCGCGAAAAGTCTTCATCTTCAAATATCAATAACTCATATTTGCAAATTTATTAGCAAGATATGCGCACTCTGGAAAATATTCTTTAGAATAAATAATAAATTTCTGCAGCCAACTGATGTGTGAATTTTTTATGAATCTCAAGCAGGAGAAGTCAACAAAAGGTTTTTTTTTTGTATTCCAGAAAAAAAACTGAAATTTTCCCTTTCAACCCGAACACATCACACTTCATACATCAGTATAAGGAAAGACATTAAAATCGCTTCACCTTTGGCTGGGTTCGTTACTTGCAAAGCACAGTTCGAAATTGAATCTAAACGGAGAAAGGAGAGTCCCGAAATATTTTAGCACATAAATTTGGATCGATGCTGCATTAAATGCGGATTGAAATTCGTGTCCTTTTCTTTTCGTGCCATTTTTATGCAGATATAAAAGGCTCTTAGCAATGTTAAGAGCATGTAATCATTCGCATTAAATGTTAACACCTACGACCGTTATTTTGAGCTTGGTATCTAAATTCATTTACTGACTGACTAACATACTAACACACAAGTTAGTATTGTGCATAACCATATAGAAATATATATTGTAATTAGTAAATGCTCAAAAGAACACACCTGTTACTGCGAGAAGAATTTCTTGGAAGATTTATGCCTGCTAAGCACGCACTGATCTGATTTTCCACTTTTCAGTTCACACACCTCACGAATAGTTAAACTGTTGCTACCACTTTAACCAGAGATCCACTCACTTTTACACAAATCCCCGTTAATTCAGAATCAAGAAACAGAATATTCACATCAGCATAAAAACTCGAATAGTATCAACGCGAATGCATCATCCTTCGAAAACGCTCATCGAGACACTAAAAGTTGAGGAGAATTCAACAACTAAATATAAAGTGGGACGTAGACGTGGTTGCAACGGCAAGCTAGGGCTTAATCAACCTGTTGAAAATGAAATCCTTTTGGACAGACGACTCGAGATGGGCGACAGGGCTCCTTAACGTCGCTTCTCCTCCTCCTCCTCCTGGGCTGCACCTGGACTCAGTGCGTGCACATGAAACTTTTGATAATACTATTTTAATCTCCACTACACTATCACTGGCAACTTCCTGTTGCTTGCTCTTTGCTGGCATCTGCAAGTTTTTTCCTTTTTATTACCATTCCGAATTGACTTTGGTATTATTTCAGAATCTAGCTGAAAATTCCGGGGAAATTGGTCACCACAAGGAACATCAAGCACCCAGAAGGAATCCTTGGCAAAGTTCTAGCTTGCAACTCACGCGACCGTCCGCGTTCGAACACTCCTAAGCCAAAATCCAGACTAACGGGCAAAGGCAGCAGTAAATCCTGCGACCACTGAATCAGATACTTTCATGTGCTCCGTTCTTCACCCTGTTGATGTCCCTGGACAATTCGCGGAGCACACTATGCTGAGTACTAAAAAGACGCAACAGGGTTTCAGCCCCTTCATTCAACAGGATGTCCTTACACTTCTACTGTCACTTCCCCAAGCCAATTACTACCTGTAGAGCTTCATGGAGCATGCAACTGGTTGATTTCCGTTGCTGAATTTCTTTTCCCCGACGATTACACGCAAAGCTTTCGCACGAGGCACAACATAAAACGCGTTGTATCCCCAGACTAAGGGAGCCAGAATTCAGCACAAAAGGATGGCTGGCAAAGGAAAAGCGTGTTATTGTATGTTCGCATGGGCTCTTCAATAGGCTTCCTCGCATGCAGTCAACACAACATTTAATTGATTACCTGGCCATAAAGTGCTTCCCGGGTTTATGGGCAAAAAGAGCAGTTGTGTGTTCACAGTTCATTGCCAACTTAATTAATATTTAAATTTTATCAAGAAGATAATTATGAAAGCTTTGTTTCGTTGTGTCGGGTATCCGGGTGGGATCATATGTCGGACGGAATTCAAGCCTTGGAGCAAAAACATGGCAAATTACTCAACTTTTACCTTGAACTAATTCCCAACAATCATGCAGAATTTATTATGTTGCTTTTGTGATTTATTTAATTTTCAGGGGACAGTACCTTATAACAAATACCCATGTAATAAACATTTAAACCGCCATCTGAAAAATGATATGATGGTGCTCAGTTCTTTAGTACTGAATGTGGCCTTTTTACTCGATGGCCCAATGAAGCTTACAGCGAGTGCTTTGAGAATTTCAAGGCAAGTGGGATGGAGTTTTAGTAAATTTCGCATCTTATTTGTGGCGTTTGAATGATTGCGAAGTATTTATGCGTTTTATAAACTTTTTCGACAATTTCGTCGGGTTTGTACGTTCAAATTAAATCAATGTAGGTCAAGAATGATGAAATCAAGATAAATGGGAAAGGTTAGGATAAATGTTGGAAAAAAGTATACGTTGGTAAACGAATGCCCATAAAAAACAATCCTTAAAGTATAAATAGAATTTAGTTCCAAAGCGCAAAATTTCCAGATTAAAATCAACCCAAAGACCATCATTTTGTTTATGCAGCCTATTATACCAGCAAATTCGCACCGTAACCGACTTAGAGCTTGGGATTTCGACGTAAAAGTAAGAACGAAGGATACTTACGGTCAGTTTGAATGATTCCAATCTCATGCATTCCTATCCTTAAGATGGAAGTTAAATATGAGTATGATTCTTAGTGATAGTATCCGAAGAGCGATTCTGTCGTAGACGCTCCCAAGCCCGTTTGTGAATGGATGAGAGATCCCCTTGTTTCCCCAACCAACCGCTACCATGATTTCTTATCCTGAATCCCACGACCAAATGGTAGCAAATAGTCTCGGAGTCGCACATTGGATACACTGATTCACCAATGATAGGACATTAAATGCCGGAAAATATCAATAAATGCAAAAAAGCTACAATGCTACTACTAAATCCTACTTATACTTTATTTAGGGGAACGTAAGAGGGCGAAGGCGAGCCAACCGGGTCTGATAACGAAATCAAAAGCAATAACCATGCAGTTTGGGCAAAGGGCTAACCCCTCGTCCCTAGAAAACCCTACATTGCTTCAAAAACTGCAATCCAGTTTATTGGGAGGTAAAGGTCATTTGAACACAGAGTGTGGGACTCCCATGCTCGCAAGAATGCGACTGGACTACCCATAAAGCGCCTCCCCTGTCAACCCGAGAACCCAGCCTGGAACCGTTTGACACATTCCGGCCAAGTCTCGTTTTGTTACGCCGTGAGGCGCATTCAAGCTGGGGGATCCCTCTTCTAGCAAGAAGCGAGAGGGGAAGTAGAAGTTCCAGACAAGCGATCCCCCAGCCCCAGCTGCTGTGAGTCCCTTTTATATTTTAGGACTGCCCGAGCATAATGTGCCACCTGGTTCCATTTGTCAACTGATTCGAACATCACCGCAACTATTTTATTCGGGGTGAGCTCTCCCGTCTCCCTGTAGAGTTTCCTTCGCAGCCTGACCCATTTTGTACACGCAAAAATGTGTGGCAGGCATTGTCATCCTCTCCTGGGCAAAACCGACAATCGGGGGACATTGACATACCAATCTTGTGCAGGTAAGACTGAAAACACCCATGCGCGCTCAAAAGCTGCAGATAGAAGTCAGTCTCACCATGCCTTCGATTTAGCCACGGCATCACATTCGGGTTGAGGCGCGCAGTCCACTTTTCCTTCGTGCAATTGTCCCAAGACCGCTGCCAATCATTGAGCGAGCGCTGTCTCTCCTCGCGGACCACCATCTCCCTCGCATCCTCATTTTGGTGCAGGAAAATAGCGCGCCGCTCTCTAGCAAAAAGAGCGACAGGTATCACGCCGGCAATAACTATCACCGCAGGTTCAGAGACTGCCGGATACGAAGATGCAATTATCAGTGCTCCTCTTCTCTGTACCTCTGCTAAACGTTTTCGGTATACATCCT
Source organism: Odontomyia ornata (assembly GCA_963969285.1). NCBI lineage: Eukaryota > Metazoa > Arthropoda > Insecta > Diptera > Stratiomyidae > Odontomyia > Odontomyia ornata. The sequence continues at coordinate 88,977,857 of OZ017741.1, read as the reverse complement.
TATTGAGAAAGTCGCCCCATACCTCTGCTCCGTACAGTAGCACTGACCCTACAGCACTCATTAAGAGGCGGGAAACTCTGCAGGACGCTTCAGGCGTCTGAGCCTCGGAAGATAACATAACGAGCACCAAAACTTCGTTTGTCACTGCCGCGATCATTACCGAAGCGACCGATGCAAGGGTCGCAAATCCCGGCATTGCAACGAAAAATCCAGAAGCCAACGAGGAGATTACGGCACGAAAAGCAACGAGTGACCAGCCACCGCGTGATTGCACCGCCAACGTCGAAAATGTGGCGGAAGTACTGCACTCGGAAACGGAACGCGATAACCTCTCCCAAGGATGGTTGCACGGTACAATTGCGGCCCAGCGATACGAAGAAGAAAGACTACTCCGAAAAGCGGGAGATCTTCTGAAAAGAGTACAAGCTGCATGCGACTCCCCAAAAATCAGCGAAGCAGCAACGGTGGGGCTCCTTGAACTTGAGGAGCTCCTAAATCGTATAGGGCACTATCGGAGGAGCTGGTTAAGGGCGGAAGACGAACAGAAGGCTTAAAAGGCGCTTGGGGCGAAATCTAAAGGTGGCATGCAGATAGCTCCACCATTAAAAGTCAATATAAGAATGGCGTCTAGCCCAATCGAAGGAGATCGGGATAAAAGAAGGAAGGAAGAGGCACTTAATGGACGTGGAGCACCAGATCACGGGTTCCAGACAGTGCTTACAAAAGGAGCGAAGAAAGCCGCTAAGAAACTCCTTCAAAAAAAGCCAGAAAGAAAAGTTCGCACGGACGTCCAAGTAGAAAAAGGACCTGATGCAAAACAGGAGAGACAGAAGCCCCGGAGAAGACCCCGGCAGCAGGCACTTCTCGTAAAGCCCCAAGATGGCCGATCCTACGCGGAGGTACAGGGGGACATCGGAGGAAATGTAAGGCCCGAAGACACCAATACTAACATTAAAGAAGTAGGACCAACGCGGTTGGGCCGCATACTGGTCGAATTTGGAGCAGAGGCCGGCATTAAAGAAGCATTTTGTGGCGCAGTAAAGAAGTCCTCGGCAAAACGCAACTATAGCCCCGCTCGAGCCGATGGCGACGATCGAAATAAGAGACATTGACTGCGTGACGGATCTGGCCGAGGTAGAAGAGGCCATCAAAAGGGAGTTCCCTAGCGTTGGAAGGATCAAAGCGAGACTGACAGCAGAAAACAACAGGGGGCAACGCATGGCCATAGTTGACTTGACCGAAAAGGACGCCGAACAATTCCTGAACAAGGGCAAAGTACGAATTAGGTGGGTTGTCAGTAGGATACGGCGAAGAGCAACGCCTCTTCAATGTTTCAAATGCCTTGGTTATGGTCACACCACACAAGTATGCAAAGGACCCGATGGGAATTCCCTATGCTACAAATGCGGTGAAATGGGACATAAAAGAAAGGGGTGTACCAAGGAGACACACTGTATTCTTTGCAAGGATGCTGACCCAAAACCTGGTTTTGGACACGTCTTGGGATCAGGAAAATGCCGGGTGTTCCAGGAAGCCCTAACCAAGGAAAAATCAGAGCTCCGATGACCCGCATCCTGCAGCTAATCCTGCTGAGTGAGCAACACCATAATAAAAGTCCTGTATTATGGTATTCTGATGAAACTGGTACTCCCGCCATCTGGGTTCGGAACAGTGACTTTCAAGCGGAGAGTTGTGGATGGGGGGATGGTTTCGTGTGGGTTCGGTGCTCAGGGACCACCTTCTTTAGTGTGTACCTAACACGTAATGAATCGATATCATCTTTCCAAGTCAGGCTTAATGCTTTTGAGGGCGCTGTCTCGAGCGCAGAGGGCAAAGCGCTCGTTGGGGGCGACTTCAACGCTAAAGCAATCGAATGGGGCATGCCACAGACGGATCCGCGGGGAAAGCGAATCCTGGAAATGGCGGCCAAAACGGCCCTCGTCATACTAAACTCCGGAAACACGCCGACTTTCCGCCGTATTGGCTGTGAAGGAACCATACCGGATGTGACATTCGCTTCGGAGTCCTTAGTACGGAGGATACACAACTGGAAAGTATTAGAGGACTACTCAGCCAGCGATCATCAGTGCATTCTGCTTGAGATAAGTGATGCTGTCTCCCGACGTCCGTGCTCTCGGCTTTCTACAACTGAATGGAACATCGGAAGGATGGACGTCGAGAGGTTCACCGAGGTGCTCACAGCAGGTGAGCCGCTGCAAGGAGCTTCGGAGGGGACGAATGAACTGGCTACTCAAGACCTGGTGAACTCTACCATGAACATCATTACGACTGCTTGCTGCGCTTGTATGCCCCGCCGAAGACCCCGACACGGCAAGCCCCCAGTGTAGTGGTGGTCAACTGAAATCGCTGAAAAGCGAAGGGAGTGACACAAGCTTCGACGTGAGGCTCAACGGGCGCGGAACGATGACGAGGCATGCAACCAGGTGGCAGCATATAAGTCGGCTAGGAAATGCCTTTGCAAGCTGATCAACAACAGCAAAGCTCGCTGCTGGCAAGATTTAGTGGACAATGTGAACAAGGATCCGTGGGGCCTTGGCTACAAGCTGGTCATGCAGAAACTTGGTGCCCTACGGAAGCCTTGTGTACATGACGCAGAAAAGATGGACGCAACAGTCCGGGAACTCTTCTCCGCCCATCACGTCTGTATTGACGCTGTCCATGGTGAAGCAGCAGTCGAGTGCCCACTCTTCACACAGCTGGAACTGGAGGAGGCAGTCCTCTCATTGAAAGCGAGGAAGGCTCCAGGTCCAGGTGGTGTTCCAGCCGAGGTGTTGCGGCTCGCCTATCACCATTGTCCTGACTTGCTGCTCAGCACATTCAACGCTTGCCTACGGGACGGGGTTTTCCCGGTACAATAGACGGTGGCAAGGCTCGTGCTGATCAGCAAGGGGAAGGGAAATCCCGAATCGCCGTCTGCATACCACCCGTTATGCATGCTAGATAAGGCTGGGAAAGTGCTAGAGAAACTCATCAAGGGAAGACTCACTGACGCGATTCGTGCTGCTGGGTACCTATCTCCTCGGCAGTACGGCTTTAGAGCAGGTAGTTCTACCATTGATGCGATTGTAGAGGTGGTGAACGCGGTCCAAAAGGCAGAGGCATGTAGTCGCACCAAGCGACGGATAGTCCTGTTGGTGACACTCGACGTCAGGAACGCCTTCAACTCCGCTAGATGGGTGGATATTCTAGATGCGCAGGAAAACTCTTTTCAAGTTCCAGAATATCTAATGCGGCTTTTGAAGAACCTAAAGGACCGAAGCCTGCTCTACGACATGACACAGGGCCAACGAAGGATGGAAATTACATCGGGTTTTGCCCAGGGGTCTATCCTTGGTCCGGACCTGTGGATCGTGTCTTACGACGGGTTACTGAGACTTGAGATGCCAGATGAGTCGCGCTTGGTCGGCTATGCGGATGATGTTGCCGCTCTGGTTGCTGGACGCACCGTTTAACAAGCGCAACTTAGGCTAGGTATGTTAATGCGCCGAATGAGGGACTGAATAACTGCTCGCGGGCTCAGTTTAGCACTGGAGAAAACCGAAGTGGTCATCTTGACAAAAAAGAGAATCCCTAGAGTAAGGTTGATCAGTATTGGCGACTAACGAATCGAATCGAAGCCAAGTACCTGGGGCTACTGATCGACTCGAAGATGAGTTTCTCTGAGCAAATCGGGGCAACGGCTGAGAAGGCTTCTTCGGGAATATCGGCTCTGAGTCGATTTATGGCCAACGTAGGGGACCCAGCCCATCGAAAAGACGCCTCTTGATGAGGGCTGTAGGGACGGAGCAGAGGTATGGGCGACGCTCTCAGCAAGTAGGTATACAGAAAACGTTTGGCACAGGTACAGAGAAGAGGGGCACTGAGAATTGCGTGTTCGTATCCAACAGTCTCTGACTCGGCGGTGAGAGTGATTGCAGGCGTAATACCTGTCGCCCTCCTTGCTAGAGAGCGCCGCGCTATTTACCTGCGCCGAAACGAGGATGCGAGGGAGGTAGTTGTCCGCGAGGAGAGACAACGCTCGCTCAACGATTGGCAGCAGTCTTAGGTGAATTGCACGAAGAGAAGGTGGACTGCGCGCCTCATCCCAGATGCGAGACCGTGGCTAAATCGAAGGCATGGTGAGACTGATTTCTATCTGACCCAGCTTTTGAGCGGGCATGGGTGTTTTCAGTCTTACCTGCACAAGATCGGTAAGTCACGGTTTCCCGATTGTCAGTTTTGCCCAGGAGAGGAGGCCAATGCCCTTCACACATTTTTTGCGTGTACGAGATGGGTCAGGCTGCGAAGGGAACTCTACAGGGAGACGGGAGAGCTCACCCCGGATAATATAGTTGCGGTGAAGTTCGAATCGGTTGACAAATGGAACCAGGTGGCACATTATGTTCGGGCAGTCCTAAAATATAAGAGGGACTCACAGCAGCCAGAGGCGCTGGGGCTGGGGAATCGCTCTTCTGGCATTTCCTCTTCCCCTCTCCCCTCCCGCTAGGAAAGGGACTCCCCAGCTTGAAGGCGCCCCACGGCGTAACAAAACGAGACCTGGTCCAAAGTAATCTGTCAAACGGTTCCAGGCTGGGTTCTCAGGTTGACAGGGGAGCTGTTTAGTGGGTAGTCCAGTCGCGCATGGGAGTCCCAGACTCTGTGCATGAATAGCATTCACCTCCCTACCACAAAAAAAGGTGGAGAAAAATAAGCCGAAGTAATAAAAAAAAACACATATAAATTAATGAATTTACCATGTCGGAGCTTAAGGGAGAAGCAGAAACACCAAAACCAAAGAAACCAGAAAATGCACTGATGCAAATGTTGATGCTGATGCAGCAAGAAGAGCGACAACAGTCATCCAGTTTAACTGCGAAGCTAAATAAGCAGTCATCCAGTTTAGATGCGAAGCTAGATGAATGATCAACGAAGCTTAACGAGCATCCATGCAGTTTAACTGCGAAGCTAAATGAACAATCAGCGAAACCGGACAAACAAGCGATCTAGATCAAGGCAGGTTTTCAAAAACAGTCAACCGAAATAGAAGTAAAGCTCAGTAGTCTGAATAAACAAATTAAATGCGTCGAGGAAATGGTTGGCCAAGTCGAAGAGGTCGAGAAGCAGCGAAGGCAATAGTAACCACCTCACCAGCCCCACTTATAACCGCAGCGCAAAGCACATCCAGAAATGTGAAAGCACCAATATTCGACGGGCAAACGGTCTGGAGTATTTACAAAACCCAGTTCGCAGCTGCCGCTAGGACAAATCACTGGAATGAGCAGGAACGAGCAACTGCATTTATTCTTGCTCTAAGAGGCCCAGCTGCCGAGCTTTTGCAGACTATCCCTCGGCTGCTATAATGAAGGCGCTCGACATGCGTTATGGAGGCAATCATCTCAAGCATATTTATCGGTTACAGCTACGGCATCGGATGCAAAAGTCTGGCGAAACCTTACAGCAGCTAGCCCAAGACATTGAGCGACTGATACTTTTGGCTTACCCAGCCTACGACCCAGAACATTGAGATGACGCAGCAACAGAAGTACTCATCAGCGCACTAAAGGACCAGAATTGTAACAAGCCGTGCGTTTAGCTCAAAAGCAAACGATTAGGGACGCATTGGCTTATAGTCTGAACTTTGAGGCAGCGAAAAATGTGAGTTGTACAACTGCCCGGGCTCACAAAATAGTGGTAGACGAGTGCAGGTGTGAGCGTGTGGAAAATGAGCGAGAGCCGCAGGTAAATGGTGCACCTAGATGCTGGGATTGCGGTGAGAAGGCGTGTCTGCAAAGAGACTGCAAGAAGCGAAGAAAACCGAGCTATTGAACAGGGTGGAGGAGATCCAGACCGAGTCAGGAACCCAGAATGGAAGCCTTCAAAACTGAGGGGGCAATTTCATTTGACAGAGGTTGGCTTGGAGGATCGACATCCCCAGCACCACCATCACCGTATCAAGACTACATCGGGGAGAAACAGACTTATGCATTCCGGGTTCGACACTGGTGCAACCCGATCGATTATCCGACCAGGCCTAGTGAGGTAAAAACTACTTCACAAGGGCAGGATTTTCTCACTGCGGGCAAGCACGGGAGAAACTGCACCTGTCCATGTTGAGGTCAACTTCCAGATACAGTTGGAAGACCTTGCATCCCGACATAATTTTCTGGTCGCGTACATTATGGATGATTGCATCCTTGGAATGGATTTTCCGCGACTACATAGAATCACGTTGGTTTTGGGCAGACGGGTATTGAAATGGCGAAATGTCGAAATATTGATGGAGGATCCAAGCTTCCGACTTCCCAAGATGAATGAATGTGCTGACACTGATGTACCGAATTCTTCCGAAAGCATTGTATGGGCCAAGCTTGATGGTGATTCTGTAGATCGGCGATCTTATCTGATAGAGCTAACGAAGACGTCGGCATTGCGCAGTTTGATCGTGGGACGAAGCCTTGTAAAATCTATAAGGAACGGATGCGTGCCGGTTAGAGCCCTTAAGACCGCAGACTCAACCACGAGCATCAAAGCAGGAGAAGTCATCGGCAGTTGCTAGCCTTTTTCCACCATCACCTATTTCGAAGCTACTCACGACCATCATTGGAAAAGGAGGCGAGACCCAGACAACACCCGGGAATTCACATCTGCAATATTGAAGCAGACCAAACTACCAGTGCAGCTATTCAAGCGAGCCTCTAATTTGGTCACCAAGTACAGTGACATCCTCTCAACAAGCCCGGATGAACAAGGCCGAAAGAGTATGGTAACTCACGTCATAGATACACAGGGAGCCAAGCTGATTCGACAAGCACCGAGACGTCTTCTTATTGCCAATCAAGGAGAAGTGAGCACACTGAAATGGAAAAACAAGGCGTTATCGAACCTTCTGTCAGTCCATGAGCTACGCCAGTAGTTCTAGTAAAGAAAAAGGATGGTAGAACTCGTTTTTGTGTCGACTATAGACAGCTTAACGGCGTCACTAGGAAAGATAGTTACCCACTTCCATGCATCGACGACATCATTTACATTTTAGCCGACGCAAAATGGTTTTCTACACTCGATATCAAGAGTGGCTACTGATAGGTAGAAATCGGCGAGAAGGTCCGAGAGAAGACCGTATTTTCTGTTGGGACCGGATTGTGGCAATTTGTGGTGATGCCATTTGGGCTTTGCAACGCTCCAGCCACCTTCGAACGCCTGATGGACTACGTGCTGCGATGCCGAACGAGGAAGACCTACTTGGTGTACCTAGATGACATCATTGTTATCGGGAGAAGGTTCGAAGAGCATATGCAAAACTTAGAAAAGGTTTTATCCCGATTGCGACTGGCGAATTTGAAACTTAATCCCGACAAGTGTACCCTTTTCGCAGCTGAAGTAAAATACCTGGGACACATCGTATCAGCAAAAGGGGTCAAAATAGACCCTGAGCAAATTTAAGCCGTGAAAAGTTGAACTACGAAGTTTTTGGGGCTTAGCAAAGATTTGTCAAAGACTTTGCCAAAATAGCTAAGTGTCTCCATCAGCTAAGCGAGAAAAATCAATCTTACATCTGGAATGGACAATGCTACGCAGCCTTTGAGACCTTGAAGGAGAAGCTGTGTTAATCACCCGAGCTGGCATATCCAAAAACAGAAAAATGTTTGTAGTTGACACCGATGCGAGCAACGGCGGGATTGGAGCTGTAGTTTCCCAGCAGATCGATGGCGAAGAAAAAGTCCTCTCGTAGTCGAGTTCTCTCAAAAAATGAGAGGAACTAGTGGGTGACCAGGAAAGTGCTATTGGCTATAAAAGAGGCCACCAAGCAGTTCCGCAAGTACTTATATGACCAGAAATTTGTTCTTCGAACAGACAAGTCGAGAGATGGATCGAAAGATTGCAGTCATACGATTACAAAATTTTTCATCGGAAGGGTCGAGTTGACGGAAATCCTGACGCGCTACCTCATCGTCCATGTCCAGCTAATTGCAAGCATTGCCGACAGATTGAGAAAAAGGAGCCGCCGGTGATCTGCGAGTGATAACGGCCGAATTCGATGAAAGTTGGTCATTGGAGGACCATTGCTCATATGGATGTAGACAACTGGGCGACCTAAGTGGAAAGACGTTTCGATGCATGGCGCCACCCTGAACAGTTATTGGGCACAACGGAACTCCCTACAGGTGGAAGGTGGCGTACTCACGCGGATGGCAGTTCCTATTGGATGCATTGGATGCAAACTATACTTCCAAAAAGCCGAACCCACGATGTGGTTAAGGAAATGCACGAATGATCCTCGGGAGGCCAACGTGGTGTTAACAAGACCTTGGCGAAATCGCGGGAAAGGTTTTACTGGCCCCACGCTCGAGAAGACATAGAGGACTGGTGTCGTAGATACACAATTTGCGCATCCGTCAAAGGTCCAAACCGACAACTGAGAGGACAAATGCAAACCTATTACGTGGGGATACCGTTTTTTTTGTGGTAGGGAGGTGAATGCTATTTATGCACAGAGTGTGGGACTCCCATGCACGACTGGACTATCCACTAAACACTTTCCCTTTCAACCTGAGAACCCAGCCTGGAACCGTGGGGGTACCGTTTGAAAGGATTGCTGTTGACATCACAGGACCCTTTCCTGAATTCGAATGGGGAAATCGAAACACCTTGGTTCTGGCCGATTATTTCAGCGAGTGGCCCGAGGTCTACCCGATTCGCAACCAGGAAGCAACTACTGTAGCTTATGTTAAATTGGGTCATTAGGTACTACGTACCTTGCGAACTACATTCGGATCAAGGCCGAAACTTTGAGTTACTAGTTATTCGCGAAATGTGCGAGCTGCTGGGAATACGAGAAACGAGGACACCGGCGCTGCATCCCCAGTCCGATGGAATGGTTGAACGTTTCAACGGCATACTCAGTAAACACCTGGCCAAGATGGTTGACGAGAACCAAAGGGACTGGGACCAATACATCCCATTATTTTCGGTGGCGTATAGAGCTGCCGAATACGCATCGACGGGCCAAGCCCCAGCCAAAGTAATTTTTGCAAAGCCTATTCATCTGCCGGCTGATATAAAGTTCGGAACACCCCCATAGAAACCCCAAACGATCTCGGAGTACGAAAGTGAGCTGGGATAACGGTTGAACCAGATACATCGGACAGTGCGAAAACACCTCGAATCGGTTACTGACCCCATGAAGACCAGGTATAATCTAAAGGCAAATTCTACAGGCTTCCAGCAAGATGACTTGGTGTGGCTATACAACCCACAACGGGGAGAGGGCAGGTCGCCGAAGTTGCAGCATAATTTGGAGGGACCATACCTGATTACAAAGCGAGTCAACGACGTCGTATGCCGCATACAGAAACACCGTAAGCTGCGAGCCAAACTGAAAATCGTGCACCTGGACCGTCTTGCCCCATATTACATCCAAGGAGACTTGACTACAACTGGCGACACATCTTTTCGGGGCGAAAAGAACTGAGGTGGGGGCAGTGTTACATGTACAACTAATTCTGCGACCTACTGTCGCAATTGTTTATTAAGAACATCATGATCAATGAATGAATGTACTTGAAAGCACAGGAACGTACCAAGCATGATCAATATCTGAAAGTGACGTCACTACGACCATGCAGAATTGCTCGAATATTCTCGTCAGAACATTCGCCCATGTACGAGAAATGGATTGAATGACTAGAAACCCTGTACAAAGCTGAGCTGAATGAATGGGGGATATAGTAAAACGGCGATAGTAAAACTGCGATGGTGTGGAGTGCGAATTAAAAGCGATATTGATTGTTAGTGAAGACATTTGTAATAGAAATGTATAGACAAGTGAAAGTTAGATTAACATGCGATTAGTGAAATAGTGAAATTTACGAATGTGCATTCTTAGTAAATAAACTCTTTTAACTTAATTTAGAAGACAGCGCCTTTTCACTTTCCCGTAACATTACAATCATCAGCCGCAAACCATAACCCACGACAATATATATACTTATATATATATATATATATATATATATATATATATATATATATATATATATATATATATATATATATATATATGTATATATTCTGCTATGCAAGCTGTGCTTTGAATTGAATGTGTATTTAATAAAATGTTTATAAATTACAGTAATGTTGAAAAATAAGTCGTCAACGTATTCTTTGCTGCCCACCTTATTGCAGATACTCTTCAATGCTTGCAGAAATACGAGTAAAACTTGACATACGGTTAATTGACTCACGAAAATACAACTTGAATTGAGAGACGCATTGTCTACCGATCCCATTAATTTAATTAAGCAGATAATGTTCCATCCATCCAAGCAGGATATAATAATTAATTGATGTCAATGTCAACGGAGATGCTCAAACGACATAATTATACGAAAATGATAGACTCACCAATTCCGACAATATTACAGATATTAACTGTCGCTCGTTATTCTTGACAGTTTTTCACTTCGCGAAGAAATAGCTGAACATAAGCAGAATAAAGGAGCGTCACCAGCCGTAACATAACAAAGTAACATTGAAAGCAACCACATCAACGTCAACACGGGAACAACACCTACAGCAACAACTAACATACTACCACCAGAAATGCCGCAGAAGTAGAGTTGTCGATTTCATTCCAAGCAGAAAATTTTCATGCGTCCCACAAGCCTGGGAAATTAATTTATTATTGATGAACAGGAGGAACTTGTTCGGTTCCGGTGCGTACAAGTTAAGAATTTTTCCGAGGAAAATATTTACTAAAGAGCTCCTAAATGCGTCAGGATAATAATTTGCAAGAGCACACTTCCGTTCAATTATTCTGCAGTTAAGAGGCGATTCTTGGAAAGAAAATCGGTTCGCTCCCCAAACAGGGAATAGGTATTGATGCATTTGCTTGAGTTTGAGAATTAATGGTGACTCAGAAGATCTAAAGTGTTATTAGCATCGTTTATAATCAAATTAATTCCAAACAGCAGATAAAGGCCATAACAGACATTGGCAACACTTCGCATCCTCCGTTTGACCTAAATTGAAGAATGGTCCAGTTTACCTATCGATATTTCCCATCAAATCAACCTTTGCCTCATTAAGCCTACGCTCTCAGATCTCTTGCTTTTCGCTTAAATTTATTTTTCATCCTTGCTAATTTTAAACCTTGTAGATGGGGAATGAATCCTGACACGATAAAAATAATACTGAGAATAAAAAACGAACAACAGGCAGGAAAAGGAAAACTACTATAGGATATTGTGTAGGCAAGGGTCCTGTAGCAACTCGTAAATTCGATTCGTATTTCAGCTTTTCGGGTTGTGATGGAGACGCTGACGCTTTTCGGGGTAAGGTCATATTTTGTTTTACGTAGTCATGAGTTCTTATTGGGTGTTTTCACATTGTCCCAATAAATAAAGGATTGATAAATTTGAACAGGATCTTTGAAGCGTTTTTCTATTGTGAACGTTATTTTCATTTCAATGTTCAATATAACAAGATCAAGTTTACCTTGATTGTTGTGAATTCTATAAATCCTGTTTTTGGTCTTGTTATTCCAAGAGAGATTATATTTATCCCAAGAGATAACTAGAAGATTTCTCGATGTTGCCGATGGAAATCTCGCATGCATAGATTATGGTTAATATCATGGATACATAGTTATTTATTAATGTTCTTACGGATGATCTTTTGTTCTACACTATAACGCTTGGAAGCACTCCCAAACACTTCCAGATGCGAACTTTGAACAGGTGGTTGGTCGTTTTAATTAGAAATACAACAATCTGCCCTAGCCGAACTATAATGTTCCTCGTTCGCTTGTTGTTACTTTGTCCTTACTGCGAAGAACCTTGATAAATATTGAGGAGTTATTTCAAATTATTTTTCTCGCCTAACCAAGCGGCTGGACCGCAGAGTTCTGGCGAGGATTATTACAATCCACGAACGCCATGGTTGCTAAAAATCCTGTAAGGAAAGTTTTAGCAACTACTTTGGCTCCGCTACGATGCGCAGCGCCGTTCCAGAATGACTACCTCCTTCTAGTGACAAAAGCAAAGTGTATTTTCTATTAATTCCTTAAGTCTGTTTATACAAAATTTTTCTTACTAGCTAAACAATAAAAATATTAATTTATTGCTCATCAGTTTTGTTTTCCCACATTACAATGTAACCCAATTTAAGTTTATTACCCAAGCGGCAGTACTTGAGGAAAATACCACACGTGAGCGAAATGATTCACTCATATAATTGTGCGCTCTACATGCGGTCAATAATGCCCCATATCTCAAGTGTCGCGTGCCTTCGCTAATGCATGGTGCAATTGGGTGTTTGTTTACACCTTTGGTGTGAACGAAATTTCTTTGAGGTTTTCCGTATAGGATTTATGACGCGTGAAAAAAGTGGGTTGTATGGGAATTTGTAGAGATGGGTATGATTGGACATGTGTCCATTGAAGATAATTTATGCGCTTCGATACGACACTAGTGAATCGTGCGCATGTTGCATTTCTTGTTCAATGAGATATTGGATATTTGTTATATCCATATAAATTGATGATTAAGGAATTTAATGATTGTTGAATTTAGGAATTTATTATAGGAATCGCATCGATATCTTCATTAAGGTTGGTATCCTTACACCTCAACCTCAAGATGAGTATTAATAGATTGAGTTTACATCAATATCTTAATATGAATCTTAAAAGTAAACTAAACTTATATGTGTGTATATTGTTTATTCTTATGTATATAAAAAAAAATTTTGTTTTTATATTTTTGTTATATTTAAAATTTATACACTTATGACTATTATTTTGTTCATTATGACAAAGCATTATATGATTTTATTCTATCTTTATGTATTGATTTGTGGAGCCCATTTACATTAATTACTACATTACTGTTCTCAACGTTTATAACTTCAAAAGGACTTGTATTAGCTAAACTTTTTTAATTGGATCATTTCACCCTTTTCACATCAACTTAATGTAAATCTATACGACAAATTTGCTCTACATTTGAAGCTTATCTAACGTCGCGCGGATATCGATCACTCTTTCGGATGGCTCCGATAGCTTTTTTTAAATTACTTTTTATGGAATTGTTTGCAGCTACATATAAATGAGTTGCATATTTTGAATAATAATTTTTTCTGAAAAATTATTAGAGGGGAAAAATGTTAGAAGAAGGTGGTTTCAACGTGTGCACTAATTCTCCTCAGGCCATCACTCTTAGATACACACCGGTGATGGCGACCACCATGCTCAGAGGTGAGGGAGTTAATTTTTAATTTTTCTACTTATGCAAACTCAATATGTTTTTGTATCTGCAAGTTATATTCAAGGTAAATTTCTCTTGTAAGTACTTGTATTAGCTAAACTTTTTTAATTGGATCATTTCACCCTTTTCACATCAACTTAATGTAAATCTATACGACAAATTTGCTCTACATTTGAAGCTTATCTAACGTCGCGCGGATATCGATCACTCTTTCGGATGGCTCCGATAGCTTTTTAGGGTTTTGTACTAAAATACAAAACCCTATTGCAATCACGACCTGTGTCCGTCTGTCCGTCCGTCCGTCCGTCCGTCCGTCCGTCCGTCCGTCCGTCCGTCCGTCCGTCCGTCCGTCTGTATGTCACAGCACTTTTTCTCTGAAACTATAGAAGCTACAGCCATGAAACTTTGTGGAAAGGTGAGAAGTGGTGACCTCTTGAAAGTTCAATGGTGGGAAAAATTTTCAAAGGGGTTTAAGGGGAGTCTCCCCATATAGGGAAGTGACCCCCCTAAAAAAAAATTTCACTATTGGTAGTCGAGTAGGGTGTCATTGGAAAGGTCCCAACAAGATCTTTTCAAAACAAGTCTTAAAATTGCCTTACAAGTACCGAGGGGGGCAGGGGAAGGGGAAATGTACGAACTTTTCGCGTACCCCCCCCTCGCGATTGGACACCTTCCATCCGAAAAATCTGAAAAAAATTATGGATGTAGGCCTTAATGAGTACAACAAAAACAAATACACGAGAAGTCGAAATTCACTCAACTTTGTTAGTAATAGTATGATTTATTGATTTTATGTTTTCTTAAATAAAATCTAGACGGTACCCTTAAATTCAATAAAATTTAGCACACAGATGACTATTTATAAGATTGAGCTTCTCTGCAAGTTTCATAAAGATCGAATAATATTTAACGAAGTTATAGCGATTTGAATTTTCCTGCATTACTATGGAACAATATGCCCTGTATTACTATGGAAACATATGGCTATGGAGCCATATGCGCTTTTTACCGACTTAGAAACTACAGCTTTGCTAGGATTTGCATGAAAATTTCAGGAATGATGGGTATCATGAAGATGAGTATATACAATTGAAACAAGTCGGAAAGGCAGGAGAGAGCTCCTAGCAAAAGGGCTTTGTAACCATTCTAAGATTCTAAAAAACAGGCCATGAATCGATGATTACAGTAGAGAGGAGTGGCCCCTGAAAAAAAATTTCATGAAAGGTAGTCGATATGAGTATCAACTGAAAGTTCTCTATGAGAGCTTTTCAAAACAGTTCTTAAACTGACAGTTTTTGCTTCTGTGGGGGGGGGGGGGGGGGAAACATGAAAAATGTGTTTCCTCCCTCGCGAATGGACACCCGTGATCTTAAAAAATCTGAAATAATTATCAAGGGAGATATTTGTGGGTATAACTATAACAAATACCTCAGAAGTCAAAATTCTTTCAACTCTGCTAATAATAGTATGATCCTCGAACATGACATCTTTCTTGATTTTATTCGTTACTGGGCACTGCATTTTGTAAGTTGAGTACAAAACCCTTCTGACATGAGCATAGGTCTGTCTACCCAACTTGTTTTAAATTACTTTTTATGGAATTGTTTGCAGCTACATATAAATGAGTTGCATATTTTGAATAATAATTTTTTCTGAAAAATTATTAGAGGAGAAAAATGTTAGAAGAAGGTGGTTTCGACGTGTGCACTAATTCTCCTCAGGCCATCACTCTTAGATACACACCGGTGATGGCGACCACCATGCTCAGAGGTGAGGGAGTTAATTTTTAATTTTTCTACTTATGCAAACTCAATATGTTTTTGTATCTGCAAGTTATATTCAAGGTAAACCTTTATAAGGAGGCTGATGTTTCTTTCTGTTTTCATTCGGATTAATACCAGGTCACCTATGTTTATGTGTATAGGGTTTGTACGAATTTGATTTTTGACTCTTTTGGCCTTTACATTCTGTATTATGCTTCTAGCTTTTGTTATGGATGTTCTTAATCTAACCTTTAGCTCTTTAGAATAGTCGTCTAGTTGTAGACCTTATCTCTATTTTGAATTAAATCGTTCGAAAGGTAAGGGAGTTTTCCAAAGACTAGTTCGTACGGTGTATAGTTAGTGTCTGCATGTGGTGTAGTGTTATATGCAAAGGTGTAGTGCGGACCCCATGTGTCCCATTGCTGGTCATCAGCAAAAGAGTGCATATATTCATGTCGTACACGATGGTTTCTTTCAACCGAACCCAATGTCTGGTGATGGTACGGCGAAGAAAAATCTGCTTTATTTTCAGCAGTTCACAGATATCGCTCATTAGTTTATTCGTAAACTCAGTCCCTAAATCTGATTTCAATATTTTAAAATGACCATATTTCAATATGAATTCTTCTACTAATCCTTTAGCTATGGTTCTGGACTCCTTATTTTCTACGGGGAACGCAACTACAAATTTTGTTAATTCGCATTGTTGAGTTAGTATGTAACGGTAGCTATCCGATATTCTGAATGGACCTACTGTGTCTATTTGTACCGTCTCGAAGCTTGTTGACGGAGTATCGGTCTCAATCATTCTCTCTTTTGTATGTCTTACTTGTTTATTAGTCCGACATGCCCTGTTTTTATGTAATTCTTAACCATACTGTTCATATTTTTCCAACAGTATCGTTGTTTTAACTTTAGCAAGATGTCGTCCGTGCGTAGAGTTGTGATACTCTTCTATTAGCTTCATTTGGTTTGCTTTATCCATTACTCTAGTTGGTGGTTTGTATATCATGATTCAGAGTTTCTCTTGCGTACTTGTTTTATGTTGCAACATATTAAATATTCTTTTAAATATTACTTTGTCTATAGACCTTAAAAATAATGTCTTCACAAGATAATGAGAGTTCATTTATGCTTTCTCGATATGCGAATCTCAATTGCTTCTCCAAAATCGAAACGAGTTTCTGATGTGGATTATCGCTTATTGTCTCATTATATTTGTTCCTTGTGGTAGCATTTTTCATTGTTAGCTTATCTATGATGGAAACGGATTTCGCTATAGTGCACTTCTATATTATTCGTACGTGTAATAGAAACTTTATTTTCTTTGCGCAGAATAAATTTTAATTTCATGATTCCGGTGATGTCCGACAAACTTGTGCAATCCCAACAATAGAGTTGATCAAGTCCTATCGGTGTCTGGGTACTCTCGTTGTCGACTATCTTTCTTTGCTTTTCTTGTTCAGAGGCCATTCGCCTGGTAATAGCTAATCGTTTTTTCTTCGCGGTTTCATCGTTTTCTGGAGGTATCATCGCCTTTAAGGTATCAGAGTCTAGCTCGATCCTTGATAATGCATCAGCATTGGTATTCATACTACCCTTCTTATATACAATCGAAAAATCGTAATCAGACAGGTCGACACGAATTCTGGTGAGTTTTGACGAAGGATTTTTATGTGTAAACAAAGAGGTGTTGCAGCTCGTCTATCACCATTGTCCTGACTTGCTGCTCAGCACATTCAACGCTTGCCTACGGAACGGGGGTTTCCCGTTACGATGGAAGGTGGCAAGGCTCGTGCTGATCAGCAAGGGGAAGGGAAATCCCGGATCGCCGTCTGCATACCGCCCGTTATGCATGCTAGACACGGCTGGGAAAGTGCTAGAGAAACTCATCAAGGGAAGACTCACTGACGCGATTCGTGCTACTGGGGACCTATCTCCTCGGCAGTACGGCTTTAGAGCAGGACGTTCTACCACTGATGTGATTGCAGAGGTGGTGAGCGCGGTCCAAAAGGCAGAGGCATATAGTCGCACCAAGAGACGGATCGTCCTGTTGGTGACAAACGACGTCAGGAATGCCTTCAACTCCGCTAGATGGGTGGATATTCTGGATACGCTGGAAAACTCTTTTCAAGTTCCAGAATATTTAATGCGGCTTTTGAGGAACTACCTTAAGGACCGAAGCCTACTCTACGACACGACACAGGGCCAACGAAGGGTGCAAATTACATCGGGTGTTGCCCAGGGATCTATCCTTGGTCCGGACCTATGGAACGTGTCTTACGACGAGCTACTAAGACTTGAGATGCCAGATGAGTCGCGCTTGGTCGGCTATGCGGATGATGTTGCGGTTCTGGTCGCTGGACGCACCGTTAAACAAGCGCAACTTAGGCTAGGTATGCTAATGCGCCAAGTGAGGGACTGGATGGCTGCTCGCTGGCTGAGTTTAGCACTGGAGAAAACCGGAGTGGTCATCTTGACAAAAAAGAGAATCCCTAGAGTAAGGATGATCAGTATTGGAGACATGCAAATAGAATCGAAGCCAGCGGTGAAGTACCTGGGACTACTGATCGACTCGAAGATGAGTTTCTCTGAGCAAATCGGGGCATCGGCTGAGAAGGCTGCTTCGGGAATATCGGCCCTGAGTCGACTTATGGCCAACGTAGGGGGACCCAGCCCATCAAGAAGACGCCTCTTGATGAGTGCTGTAGGGTCAGTGCTACTGTACGGAGCAGAGGTATGGGGCGACGCTCTCAGCAAGGAGGTATACAGGAAACGTTTGGCACGGGTACAGAGAAGGGGAGCACTGAGAATTGCATGTTCGTATCCAACAGTCTCCGACTCGGCCGTGAGAGTGATTGCAGGCGTGATACCTATCGCCCTCTTTGCTAGAGACCGCCGCGCTATTTACCTGCGCCGAAAAGAGGATACGAGGGAGACAGTTGTCCGTGAAGAGAGTCAGCGCTCGCTCAACAATTGGCAGCATTCTTGGGTGAATTGCATGAAGGGAAGGTGGATTGCGCACCTCATCCCGGATGTGAGACCGTGGCTAAATCGAAGGCATGGTGAGACTGACTTCTATCTGACCCAGCTTTTGAGCGGGCACGGGTGTTTTCAGTCTTACCTACACAAGATTGGTAAGTCACGGTCTCCCGACTGTCAGTTTTGCTCAAGAGAGGAGGACAATGCCTGTCACACATTTTTTGCGTGTACAAAATGGGTCAGGCTGCGAAGGGAACCTTACAGAGAGACGGGGGAGCTCATCCCGGATAATATAGTTGCGGTGATGCTCGAATCGGTTGACAAATGGAACCAGGTGGCACATTATGCTCGGGCAGTCTCAAAATATAAAAGGGACTCACAGCAGCTGGGGGGCTGGGGCTGGGGAATCGCTCTTCTGGCATTTCCTCTTCCCCTTTCCCCTCCGGCTAGGAAAGGGACTCCCCAGCTTGAAGGCGCTCAACGGCGTAACAAAACGAGACCTGGCCCGAAGTAATGTGTCAAACGGTTCCAGACTGGGTTCTCAGGTTGACAGGGGAGGTGTTTAGTGGGTAGTTCAGTCGCGCATGGGAGTCACACACTCTGTGTGATACCAGTGGTCTGTGATCAGTCACAACCACAAATTTCCTTCCGTAAAGGTAAGGTCTAAAGAAGTTTATGCCC
This sequence comes from Odontomyia ornata, assembly GCA_963969285.1. NCBI lineage: Eukaryota > Metazoa > Arthropoda > Insecta > Diptera > Stratiomyidae > Odontomyia > Odontomyia ornata. The sequence continues at coordinate 88,959,169 of OZ017741.1, read as the reverse complement.
CAATGTATGGCTAAAAGTTCTTTCTCGATAGTGGGTTTATTAATATCGTGTTTAGACAATGATTTACTTGCATAAGAAATTGGTAAGTCTTGGCCAATTTCTCCCTGAGATAGGACTGCACCTAAAGCGTAGTTAGAAGCGTCAGTCGTTAATATAAATGGTTTGCTAAAATTTGGATACTGAAGGATTGGAGGCTCTATCAGTTTTCTTTTCAAAGTTTCATAAGCATTCTGACATTCTTCAGTCCAGTTAAATGTTACATTCTTCTTTAGCAAAGCATTCAAACACTTTACCGTCTTAGCAAACTTAGGAATAAAACGCCTGTAATAGTTGCAGAACGCTACAAATCTGCGTACTTCATCTGCATTCTTTGGGACCGGCTAGTTCTTTATGGTATTATGTTTAGCTGGATCAGTCTTGATCCCTTCATATGTTATCAAATGACCCAGGTATACTACCTCTGATCTCAAGAACTGGCATTTCTCAGGGTTTAATTTTAAATTGCGCTGACGCAGCCTTTGTAACACTTTACGATGATTGTCATTATGATGTTTGATGCTGCAACATTCCACCAAAAGAGGCGAGTTGTAGGGGCTTATCGACGGTTCAATGATGCCATTTGTTTCTAGTTCCCTAACCTGTTGTAGGATCTCTTCATGTTGGGATTGTGGCAATCTATAATTTTTAATGTAGACGGGATTGTTATCTACGGTCTGTACCCTCTGTTTATAAAAGTTATTAGTTTCAAATTTTCTCCATCCAAATGAAACACGTCTTGAAAATTTTCTTTTATCTCAAGTAAATCATGCATTGTGGGTCTGTCTAGAGTATCCTTGTTCATAACCTCTAGCAGCTTCTTGAATCTATCTTTGGTATGTCTTTGTTTTTCCCACTTGAAAATATCATAGTGTTTTAATGATTCAACCTCAACGCTAAAATTCTTTGGGACAATATCCTCGTCATTGGTGTTCAATATTTTTATGTGTCGAACACCTTTCGCAGGTACAATCGTATTTCCTACGAATACGCCCTTCTCAATTTTGGTGTTAAGGACAATACTATCCTCAGAAACTTCTATATTAACTGGGATAATCATCTCAGTTCTGGCTGAAATATTTATCTGTGAATATTCTTCTCTTCTCGTGTCCATGGGTAGTGTGACGTCTACATGGTGAACGTTGAATGCTATCGTAAACGTCTCATCATCGATTTTACATAAGTAATGTGCGCTCTACATGCGGTCAATAATGACCCATATCTCAAGTGTCGCGTGCCTTCGCTAATGCATGGTGCAATTGGGTGTTTGTTTACACCTTTGATGTGAACGAAATTTCTTTGAGGTTTTCCGTATAGAATTTATGACGTGTGAAAAAATGGGTTATATGGGAATTCGTAGAGATGGGTATGAATGGACATGTGTCCATTGAAGATAATTTATGGCTTCGATACGACACTAGTGAATCGTGCACATGTTGCATTTCTTGTTCAATGAGATATTGGATATTTGTTATATCCATATAATTTGATGATTTAGGAATTTATTGATTGTTGAATTTAGGAATTTATTATAGGAAGCATCGATATCTTAATTAAAGTCAGTATCCTTACAGAACTATGCTCAATGGTAGCATAGCAATTTCATGTTTTCTGACAATGAACGTGTTTTAATTAGGTTCACTGTCCTGACGATAAAAGGTGGTCACCCTGTGGAAACTGCTTACTTTGTTATTTTAATAGTTTGTTTCCATTATTTGGGCAGGGATGCGTGGTTCACTACAGCTACTTTAACGTCTTTAGGTTCAACACCCCCCATGTAATCCAGCCACCTTCTTCGGGGAAAGTAACGGTTGCTTGTTGTACAATGATTGCGTTCGTCTCAAGCCTTTGTGTCCACTGACTTTAGCGAGAAAAAAAACTTTGAATTACTGTAGAGTAGTTTAATTGGCACAGAAACGAAAATTTCTAAGATAATAAAAATTGATCAGAATGTCTTGAAGAGTCGAGTGCACGTCAAAAATGTATTATAGTGCAGCTTCGTAACGCAACAAAGAATCCGCCCTATATGATCCCGCAAATATCTAGCAGACAAGCACGTGTATGTGGTCCCATAGCAAAGCAAGTTAGGTAAGCTCAGTCTTCTTAATAGCCCGCTGACTCTTGCGCAAAAACCTCGGCACAGTCTGAAACACTCCAATCCACTACAAAAAGAAACCATACAAATACTGAAACCACACCAAATCTCCCATGTATGCAATAGTCAACTTCCTCTTCTTCGTAGCACTACAGCCCCACTCGGGCCTTCGCTTCCTGCAAATAGCGCCGCCAACTGTCTCGGTCCATTGACCGCGTCCTCTAATTTCGAAATCTGAGCAGCGATGAACTGTCTTCGTCAACCTAGTCAGACCAGCGTTTCCTCGGGTTCTCCACTGGCCTCCGGCCTTCAGTTCTCCCAACGAATACCTTTTTAGTTATCCGTTGTTCATCCATACGATTCATGTGGCCAGCTCACTGCAGCTTCCGCAGTCTTTTAATCGTTAAGATATCAGGATTGTCAAAAATTTCATACAGCTCATGTTTGTATCGAATTCGCCATTGGTCCCCGTGTAGCTTGGGTTAGGGTCCATGTTTCACACTGATAGCATAACACAGGTCTTATCACAGATTTGTATACTTGGAAAACCTGTGTATGCAGCTGGTCTTCAAGAACGTGAAAACTGAAAAAAAAACTTTTATTTGCGAGCTGTATTCTTCGGCGTATTTCGTCTCCTTCACTACCGGTTCTCGATATTTTGGCGCCTAAATACACAAATTCGCTCACATTTTTGATACTGTATTCGCCAAGTGTGATATTTTGTGCATTTAAGGTATTTTTTCTTGCCTGTGTCGTGAGTTTTGCTTTATTTTCATTGATTTCAGGAAGAGTTCTTTGGCTGTTATTAATAATATAATATAATTGATTAATATTGTTCCATGTGCAAACATTTCTGCGAGCTAATGTCGCAATTGCTATCGCAACTATTAATAGCATCATGATCAATAAACGAATGTACTCGAAAGCACTAGAATCGACCAAGCATGATCAACATCTGAAAGTAACGCCACCGCGATTGTAAAACTGCGACAGAGCGGAGCGCGAAGAAACGGCGATATTGATTGATAATGAAGTGAGTGAAGTGATTTTCGTGATATAGACAGTTGGAATATTAGTTGATAGATAGTATAAATTAAACTCAAGTGCGATTTTTAAAATAGTTCAAATAATGATTGTGCATTTTTAGTAAATAAACTCTTTTAACTTGCTTTAAAAGATAGTTTCCCGGAACATTTAAACTATCGGCCGCGAACCCAAAACACGCAACAATATAATAAAATATAATATAATATTGTTACATCTCCAACTAATTCTGCAAGCTACTGTCGCAATCGTTGTCGAAGCTATTAATAACATCATGATCAATAAACGAATGTACTCGAAAGCGAAAGAATCGACCAAGTAGATCCATGATGAATATCTGAAAGTGACGTCACTGCGGATATTCAGGATTGCTCGAATATTTCAGGTAGTTCTCGTCAGAACATTTGCCAATGTACGAGAAATAGATTGAATGACTAGAGACCCTATAAAAAGCCGAGCTGAATGAATGGGAATAGTAAAATCGCGATAGCAAGAACTGCGATAAGAGTGGAGTGCGAATTAAAGGCGATATTGATTGAGAGTGAAGTGATTTCCGTGGTAACAGTTGGAATATAAATTGATAGATAGTGAAAAATAACAACATTTTAATTATTTGTAAAATTTTGAAATTAATGATTGTGCATTCTTAGTAAGTAAACTCTTTTAACTTAATTCAAAAAACGGTGCATTTTCACTTTCCCGGAACATTAAAATTATTGGCCGCGAACGATAACGCGCGACAGGGGTGTCAGAAGTGAGAATAAAAATTTTGAAAGTAAAAACTCAAGAACATTTTTTTAAATGCACAATAGTGAAACATAACGTGGAAACTGGTGGAAAAAAATAAGCCGACATAATAAAAAATACCTCTAAGCTCACATTTAAAAATTAATGAATTTACCGTGTCGGAGCTTCGGGGAGAAGCAGAAACATCAAAATCAAAGGAACCAGAAAATGCGCTGATGCAAATGTTGATACTGATGAAGCAGGAGCAGCGACAGCAGTCTTACATTTTGACTGCGAAGATAAATGAACAATCAGCGAAGCTAAATGAACAATCAGCGAAGCTGGACCAACAAGCGATCGAAATCAAGGAAGTGCAAAAACAGCCAACCAGAAGTCTGAAGAAACAAATTAAATGCGTCAAGGAAAAGATTTACCAGGCCGAGGAGAAGGTCAGCTAGGTCGAGGAGAGAGAGAGAGAGATCAGCCAGGTCGAGGTGTGAATGAATCATGAGACGAAAAAAGTGAAAAGGAATTGGAAGCAGCGAAGGCAGTAGTAACTAGCTCACCAGCCCCGCTTATAACCGCAGCGCAAAACCCATTCAGAAATGTGAAAGCACCAATATTCGACGGGCAATTTATCTGGAGTATTTACAAAGCCCAGTTTGAAGCCGCCGCTAGGACAAACCAATGAAATGAGCAGGAACGAGCAACTGCATTAATTTTTGCTCTAAGAGGCCCAGCTGCTGAGCTTTTGCAGACTATCCTCGTTGATTTGCACTTAAACTCGGCTGCTATAATCAATGCGCTTGACAAGCGTTACGGAGGCAATCATCTGAAGCAGATTTATCGGTCACAGCTACGGTTCGGATGCAGAAGTTTGGCGAAACCCTACTGGCACTTTTGGCTTTCCCAGCTTACGACCCAGAACATCGAGGTGACGCAGCAACGGACGCATTCATCAGCGCATTAAATGACCAGGAATTGCAACAAGTCATGCGTATAGCTCAAAAGCAAACGGTTAGGGATGCATTGGCTTGTCATCTGAGCTTAGAGGCGGCAAAAAATGTGACTTGTACAACAGCCCGGGTTCACGAGATAGTGACAGACGAGTGCAGGTGTGAGCGCGTGGAAATTTAGCGAGGACCGCAAGTAAATGGTGTGCCTAGATGCTGGAATCGCGGTGAGAGGGAGAATCTGCAAAAAGACTGCAAGAAGTGAAGAAAACCGAGCTATTGTTCAAGGTGGGGGAGATCCAGACCGAGTTAGGAACCCAGAATGGAAGCCTTAAAAACTGAGGGGGCCAATTTCGTGGGACAGAGCTTTGCTAAGGGGACCGTCGTCCCCAGCACCACCATCACCGTGTCAAGACTGTATCGGGGGCGAAGCAGACTTATGCCTCCCGGATCAAGTTGACGGAGAGCAACAAGAACAATCGACACTGGTGCAACCCGATCGATTATCCGGCCAGACATAGTGAGGCAACAACTACTTCACAAGGGCAGGATTTTCTCACTACGGGCTGTTACGGGAGAAACTGCACCTGTCTATGGAGAGGTCAACCTCCAGATACAGTTGGGAGACCTTGCGTTCCGACATAATTTTCTGGTCGCGAACATTATGGATGGCTGCATTCTCGGAATGGATTTTCTGCGACCACATGGAATCACGGTCGATCTGGGCAAACGGGTATTGAAATGGCGAAATGTCGAAGCATTGATGGAAGATCTTAGCGTCCAAATTTCTAAGATGAATGTAGTAGTATGTGCTGACACTGATGTACCGAAATCTTCCGAGAATATTGTATGGGCCAAGCTAGATGCAGATTCTGGAGACCACCGACTTTATCAGATAGAGCCAACGAAGACATCGGCACTGCGCAGTTTGATGGTAGGATGAAGCCTCATAAGATCTATAAGGAACGGATACGTGCCGGTTAGAGTCCTTTACACTGCAGACTCAACCAAAAGCATCAAAGCGGGAGAAGTCATCGGCAGCTACCAGCTCGTTTCCACCACCACCTCTTTAGAACCTAGTCATGACTATCATTGTAAAGGGAGGCAAGTAGTTCACGTCATAGATAGACAGGGAGCCAAGCAGATTCGACAAGAACCGAGACGTCTTCCTATAGCCAAACAAGGAGAAGAGAGCGCATTGATCTCGGACATGGAAAAACAAGGTGTTCTCGAGCCTTCTGTCAGTCCATGGGCCACACCAGTAGTTCTACTAAAGAAAAAGGATGGTAGCACTCGTTTTTGTTGGCTATAGACAGCTTAACGACGTCACTAAGAAAGATGGTAGCCCGCTTCTATGCATCGAAAACATCATGGACACTTTAGCCGACGCAAAATGGTTTTCTAGACTGGAACTCAAGAGTGGTTACTGGCAGGTAGAAATCGACAAGAAGGACCGGATTTTGGCAATTTGTGGTGATGCCATTTGGGCTTTGCAACGCTCCAGCCACCTCCAAACCCCTGATGGAATACATGCTACGAGGCCTAACCTTGAGGACCTGTTCGGTGTCTAACTACCTCTGTCTTAATGTTACCAAATGCTATAAAATGACTTTTAATCTAAATCACTCTCCGCTGACTTTTATCTGTATGTATTTTAAATGAGGTCCCACTGGCTGCTGTGAGCTCTGCTAAAGATCTCGATAATACTTTTGTTTCTAAGCTCAATTTTAATGCATCGTGACTACTAGGGCCTCACAAATATTAACACTCATTTTCAGGCATACTTATATGTTTATCAATATATCCACCCCCGTCTGCTTGTTTATCTGGCTTGTCCGTCCTATCCATGAATATTGTTCTTTAGTTTGGTCTCCCTGACACTCCCACCGCATTAACTTATTAGAGAGTGTCCAGCGAAAATTACAAATTCAAAATCCTATATCAACCCTATGAATGTCATTTGTCCTTTTTACGTCTGCCACAATCAAATTTCATCAACATTGTATGCAGACTTACGTTTTCGCCAACCACCACATTCTTCTCGGGCCGAAAATTTTTTCGTGCTACCTTATGCAACTACAGGTTTATATTTTGATTCTCCCATAAGAATGGTAAGAAAACATGATAATGGCCTTTTTTCCGACTCATACCTTGTTTTTGAATTGAGATTAAGAAGCCTGATCCTTATAAATCAATTGGACTAAATATTTGACTTGTATGTGCTTTATTTTAATTTTACGTGTTTATTTTTTTTTCAACTTAGTGTTAATATCATTGAATTTCTTTATATATTAACCTTTTTAACTTAATTTTAGTTTGCACTCATTTCCTTTTTTGTTTGTTTTGTACCATTTTGTAACTGAATTGTGTTTTATCTGTTAAATAGAATTTTAATAAATACACTCTAGATGAAGTTTGTTCCACCGTCAAAACCCCAAAAAATAATAAGGCGCCGAGCATCGATAAAATTTCAGTGGAGCTCATTACATATGGTGGCAGTGGAGTTATATAAGCCATCCATAAAATTACCTGGTACTTTTTTCAACAAGAACATATGCCAAACAAGTGGAGCTAATCAATTATATTCCCTATCCGCAAAAAAGATGACAAGCTACAGTGCGGAAACTGTAGAGGCATATCACTCTTTTGTACGGTGAACAAAATATATGAGAAATCGTATAAAATAAAATCAGATCATACGCTAACAGTATTATTGGGGAGTATCAAGATGGTTTTAGAGCAGTTAGATCGACAATAGAACAAATAACAACGGCCAGCGCCTGACTGACTTTGCACGAAGCATAAATCTAGTCATACGTTCGACTTGCTTCCCACATCGACGCATTCATAAAATTAACTGGGTATCACGGGATGGCAGCACACAAAACCAGATCGACCATGCTTTGATCCAACAACGTTGGTCCTCGAGCATACTTGACGTCCGAACATAGCGAGGAGCCAATTGTTACTCAGATCATTACTTGATCAAATTAACCTATCGATGTCGTATGTCAAAGGCATGTTCGGCGAAGACCAGCCCGCTACAAAAATTTGACATCGAAAGGCTCCAAACGGCGTGTGTAGCCAACAATTTCATGGAGACCCTCGACAACCAGCAGGTTCTCATCTTATCAGACGCATCGTTAAAGATGAGCATTGAGCTATGCATGGAAGTGAAAACGTCTATTAAGACCGTGGCAGAACATACGATCGGGCATAAAGTCCAGCGCAAGAGGAATGATTGGTTCGATGATGAATGCCAGAATGAGTTACATAAAAAGAATCAGGCGTACAAAGAATACGTAGGTAGTAAAACCAGAACAAAGAGAGAAAACTATGAAAAGCGAATAAGATAATTAGGATTAAGAAAAGAAAATACTATGAGGACCAATTGAGAAGTATAGATGTAAGCCTACCAAGCAACAACACAGGGCATGCAAACAAAGTAGTGAAAAGCCTGAAACGTGGTTATCAGCCCAAAATCACGCTTTGTCATGATGACATCGGCAATATCATCGCTGATGAAACCAAAATTAAGGAAAGATGGGCATCAAATTTTAAGAGCCTCCTTAATCCCCCGCCCATCTCCAGAGCATCGGAGCATATAGATGTCTGCGGAGAGTTTCCAGTGGCCCCACCAACTCTGGATGAAGTTTGTTCCATCATCAAAGCCCAAAAGAATAATGAAGCGCCAGGCATCGATGTGATTCCAGTGGAGCTCATTAAATGTGGTGGCGGTAGTGTTCATAAAGCTATTCAAAAAGTCATCCAGCACATTTGGCAACAAGAATACATGCCAAAAGAGTGGAGCCAATGAATTATATTCCCTATCCACAGAAAAAGGTGACAAGTTACAGTGCGAAAATTATAGAGGCATATCACTACTTTGTACGGCGTACAAAATATGTTCAAAGATCTTAGAAAATAAAATCGGATCATACGCCATACGTATGATGGGGAGTATCAAGATGGTTTAAGAGCAGGTAGATCGACGGTATTGATCTTAACGTAATGCACAGTACTGATCGTAACGTACTGTTCCAAATAACGCTTTGCTTTGGCATCCCAGCTAAACTAGTCCGTCTTACCAAAATGACAATCACGCGACGACCTCCCAAGTCCGAATCAATAACCATCCCACCGATGCCTTTGACACAAATATCGGAGTAAAGCAGGGAGCTGGGCTGGCCCCATCGCTATTCAATTTGGCTCTGGTGTACATCTTAAAGAAGCTACCTGTTGATACACGAGGTACATTACTATTCAAGTCGAACAAATTGGTAACCTATGCGGACGACATCAACATTTTGACGTGTTCATCAATAACTGCCAAAGAGCTTTTCCTGAAACTCAACAGCGAAGCAAAACTAGTAGGGCTACAAATCAATGAAAATAAAACAAAGCTCATCACGCAGTTAAGGAAAAATACCTCAAAGACACTAAATATCAGACGCTGCGAATACAATATCGAGAATGTTGGCAAATTTGTGTATCTAGACGCCAAAATAATGAAAACGGGTAATGAAAGAGATGAAATCCGCCGCAGAATACAGCTCGCAAATAAAATATTTTATTAAGTTTTGACGATCTTGAAGACCAGCTGCATACATAGGAAAAATAAAGCTTTAAGTGAACAAATCTGTGATAAGACCTGTGTTATGCTACAGGTGTGAAACATGAGCCCTAACCCAAGCCTCCGCAAATATATTGAACGCATTTGAGCGATGGGTCCTGAAGCGAATAATCGGAGCGAAGCTAGACGGGGACCAATGGCAAATTCGATACAACCATGAGCTGCATGAAATTTTTGACGAACCGGAGGTCTCAAAGATTGTAAGATTGCGGAAGCTACAATGGGCTGATCACATGAATCGTGCGGACGAACAATGGATACCCAAAAAGTTATTCGTTGGGAGATCAGAGGGCGAAGACCAGTGGAAGCCGAGGAAACGCTGATAAGACTCGGTAGTTATGTATCAGCATTCGGATGCAATCAATCCGATTGCGATGTGTCGGCAATTGGATGAGGATAACTCAAACATCAATTCGCAAATAAGCAACGCGAAACTTGATCCGCATCAATTAGAGAACATCCGGGATAAATCAATGGTATAGAGTTGCGATAATGAAAAGTGTGAACGTATCAGATTCCTACAAAACAAATCGAAGACTGATAATTTGCGGCTTAGAGATATTGAAAATAAAAATTGGGGATCATTATTAGTGAGACCTTTATGGAGTAAAGCTGTCCGTTATGATAAGTAAAATTGTGTTTTATATTAAATAAATTTGTATTTTGAAGGAGGAAAGTTGTGTATTTTTGTGTATTAACATATCCTACAATACAAAACCTTTACTCGGTCAACAAAGACAGTTCATCGCTGCTTGGTTTTCGAAATTAGAGGACGCGGTCAATGGACCGAGACAGTTGGAGGCACTTGTTGCAGAAAGCGAAGGCCCGAAGAGGCTATAGCGCTACAAAGATAAAGAAATGGGGCCTTTTTGTCGGCAGTTTGGTGACAAATCGGCCCAATAATTTGGTACATTAGAGCCCTGTGACCGTTTTAGTCTCCTCCAGGTAGCCAATTCAGATCAAATATTGTGATCCCAGAAAACGGTGGTCATCACCTTTCCGGTGGATACGACCGTTTTTGCCACCTTCGGATCACGTTCATCGGTTAAAGTCCACTACTTCGACTGGTCGTTGGTCTCTGGTGTGTATCAGTGGAACCATATTTTGTCCGCGGACACGATACAAAACTCCTTCGGATAGCGCTTAAACAGCGCCAAACACTGCTTTGAAGTGGCTTCACGGTTGCGTTTGTTGTCAGGAGTGAGTGAGCACGTCACTCATTGCGCCGACAGCTTTCTCACGCCCGAAATTCCATGCAGGGTATGACCTATGCGATCTTTTGAGATGCCTAGTGTCTTAGCTATCTCGCGCACCTTTAATCGACGGTCTGCCAATACGAGCTCGTGGGTTTTTGTCGATTTAGCCGAGGCTCATCAAAAACCGACATGCGGCCATGTTGAAACTCGTTAAACTAATATTTTACGGTCCTCATCGCAGGAACAGAGCCACTCTACACAGCATTTAAGGGCTCTTTGATTTCACTGCGCGTTTTCCCTTCCAAAAAAAAAAGAATCCAATCATCGACTTATAATGCTCTTTTTCCATTTTTCTGTAATAAAATCCGCGGACACGTCCGCTTCCATTCGCGGTTATAACTAAACTACAAGCCTGATTCGGACAAAATTTTGACAGTGCACGATAGTTAACCTCTCTTGGGATAGTAGCTCCATCGGGCGGTGAGACTAAGAACTTAAAGGAACGCCCTCGTAGGTGAAGCTCCGTCTCTGGAAATTAGACAGAGCAAAGTTGCAGCGTTTGTCCAGAAAACAAAGATAAAAAAGTAGGAAAACTTTCCATCAATACAAAAATAATAAAATTCGTATTAATTTTTGATTTTAAAAATGATCTGTTATTTCTTGTTTCCTATTTATAAAGAGTTCAGAAATTGGTTTTAATTTTTAAAATCATAAAATTTTTGTATGTGTTGGACTAGCAAGTATTTACATCGGTAATTGATTGGAGAACTAGTGCGATATGATATAATTACCAAGCACAAGTAACTTCTTCCTTTTTGCATGACCGCTTTATTAAATGTAATGCACCATGTAATGGGTTCGAATGTGCCATATGCTACGCACACGGGAATCTGGAGATTTTCTAGGAATTGTTTTTTTTCTGTTTGTATATGATGCACGCATTGCACTATGCAAAAAGAAATTTCCATCATCTTTTGTACGCATCATTTTTATCAGTTTTTCAGAGTGGTAATGGCGTAGTCAATACCTTTTTCTATAGTGAATTGGTTTGTGAAAACAGTGAAAAACTTTTTTTTTTAATCTATCAATAGTGAAAATATCTGTGGTGATAAATATTTGAGTTCCACTTCAAATAAATTACATGCAAGTACCGATTTTACTTTTTGAATTTAAATATGAAAAAACATAAAGTAAAAACTAGAAATAGGAATGAATCAAACCTGTAAGAGTAAAAGAACGCTGTTGCGTATACTTAAAGAAAAGAGATAAAGACTTCAGCAAATATTAAGAAGTGATGAAGCAAGTAATGTGCTAGTTCCAAGCAACAGTGATAATGACATCGGCGGCAAAGGGATGTTCATAGAAGAAGTTCCACAAATTGAAGCTATTCCACATGCATAAGAAGCAGAATCTCTGAGAGATAAGCTTAAAAATGGTACTTAAAATATTTGCCTGGGAGGCAGGCCTCTGATGAACTTTTGAAAATTTTCAAGCTCGAAAGTTTAGATGTACTTATATCATCCAAAAGCATTATCGGAAATTCGCCAGAAATTGTCGTAAAAAAAGTGTTACCTGAAAAACACTGGCACTGTGGAATACACAATCAACTTCAAAATCCTCCAGATATTTGTAATGAAATTGTTCTGGAAATAGGGGTTGATGGGCTGCCCTTGTACAAAGGTTCTAGCCAAAACCTGTGGGCGATTCTAGGAAAAGTTGTAAGTGAGTTTAGAGTTTTTCTCATCGGGACTTATCTAGGCCCAAACAAACCAAATTGCCTTGAAAGTTATGTTAATGATTTTGTCGTCGAAGTTAAAGGCTAGTAAGCATTGAATCAACGGAAAATCATTGAAATCTCTGATTTGAGCCTTTATTTGAGATGCTGCCGCTAAAGCGTTTCTGCGCGGCACAGTTGGCCACACATCGTTGAATGGATGCATTAGCTGTAAACAAAAAGGTAATTCAATTCAAGGAGTCACAACTCTTGAGACTGAAGTTTGCGATATAGTGACTGATACCCAATTCTCAACAAGAAACCACCCAGAAATTCATAAGGATCAAAAGGATCAAAAATAAAGAAATAATGTTGGAAGAAATCGGAATACTTATATCACAGTTTCCATTTGATGTGATGCACTTGTTGGACCTAGGAGTAGTAAGAAAAATATTGGTCCGAATGTTTTAAAATAAAACTACGAATTAAAATCTCCAAACAAAATAAAAAACAAACTTCGGAACACTTAGTTTCATCACGGCCGTATATTCCTAAACAATTTTCTATTATTCTTGAGCAAAAGAAATTCAAGGAAACAGAGTTTAGTCAGTTTGGTTTATACACTGGAATTGTGGTTCTAAATGACAATGTGCACGATGATTTGTACGACCACTTTTTATTGCTGCATTGTTTTTAGCGGATCTTATTATGTACAAAGAACTATTTTCTAAATATCCTGAATATAAAAGAGATGATAAATTATTTCGTTGAAAGCTTTGCCACGATATATGGAGAAAACAGTGATCCATATAATGTCCATTGTTTGCTTCATTTGCCACATTGCGTCCGAGAAAATGAAATTGTTTCTGATTATTCGGAATATAAGTTCGAAAATTATTTGCAGATGTTAAAGAAACAAGTTAAAAAACGATCTGCAATATTGCTGTTATATATGTACACAAATGAAACATATTTGCTCTTTTACTAATACAGTCATATATCATTATACACATTTAAACATGTATACAAATGAAACATATTTGCTCTTTTTACTAAAACAGTCATATACCATTATACACATTTGCATCCCAATATTTCGGCAACTTCTTTCCTAACCTTTCGAGCGGCAACATGTGATATCGCGCGCCAATGTCAAGTGTTAAATATCTTGTATTAAATTGTATTATATGTGAATGCCTGTTAGTGAATAAACTATTTGAATTATTATAGCTCGGTGTGTTTTATAAAACTTAAAGAAATTTTCATTCCAATCCAATCACCGTCGCGTACGGACGCATATTTCAATCGCTCCGTGGTTATTAATCGAATTTTCAATCAATAATAAAGTGTTTGCTAACTTTGTGATTTGTGTTCATATATTTCTGAAGTGCCCTTATTAATTTTAACTCGTATGAATGTGCAACCATAACAATTTTACTAAGTGTACCAGTGAATATTCATGACGCAGTAAATTGTTTTAGTGCATTTATTCAGAATCGCATAGTGACCCAATTAAATTCGAATTCTGTATCCCAATTAACTATTTACTTTTTAACTCAGTGACCCATATGTTATATTGCAACATAAACACATTCGCTAGTTAAGTGCATTAATTTTGATAGACGGGCATTAAATACAATTTTATTTTTATTTGAATCGATTAATTGTAACAATTCTGTAACCCCTTTTTAAATATTGGACATTACCACATTGATCGTATAAAACGCTTTTCACACAATTCTATTTAAAATTAATATAAAGATGAAAATGAGTTTAAAATGCAGCCTCTCTAATTGCATAGCGTTCGATAATACATTTAAATTTGTCACTTGCAAAGCATTCTGCAATCGAAAACTCCATGGAGCCTGCATTGATGCGCCAAGGGATTGGCACAACACCTTCGTCGATGCACATTTCATCTGCTCCGACTGCCAGAACTTCGAAAACCTGCTAAAATGCATGTACGATAGCATCATAGCTTATATTGATAAGCTTAATTCAGACAAAGACCAGCTTCTTTATAAGAAACAAGCGCAGACTAGGTCTAATGACGAAAGTTTTGCAGAAATGGCCAATTGCTTTGATGGATTGGCTTCAACAATAAATAACTCTAGTATCAGTTCTAGCAAAACCGAAAAAATGCTTGAAGAACTAAAGAGTGCGCTAATTTCAATTAAAGATAATTGTTGCAAGACGACGCAAATTGAAAGTAAGCTGGAACAATTGAAAGATGCTTTAGCAGTGAAGGATGGATCGATTAATTATCCGTTTAATGCATCCATAGTATGGAAAAAAATTTGCTTGAAAAAATTAACTCTAAAGTAAATTCAAAGCCATCATTAAATCACGAGCTGATACTCGCAGAATTTAAGCAAGCAGCAATGGTCAACTCTAGCCACAAAGAAGTGAAGGATGCTTCTACATCTCCCATGAAGAAAATAACCCCTGTCGCAAATATGCAGTCGGCTAAATCTCCTGTTCGGTGTGCAAACAACATTATCCAATTTGGCACTCCCTGGTCGGAAGAGGAATGGAACAGGCGGATGGAGAAAATTAAAACGGCGAATTGCTAACATCTGAAAATAATGCCTGAATCACACCGGAAAAATCTTGAATTTCAAGTATTTTTCGTCAAAGGAGCTCCAAAGTCGGCAGATGTTGTGTGGATGAGGAAGTTTCTCAAATTTGAGCTCTTACTTGAAAACTGTTCTGTGGAGTTGGTGCAACGTAAGTACAAATTCTTCAAAGTATCTATTCCTGCACGATATGCCTGGATGTTCATCGATCTACAAGAGGATAACAAGTGCCAGAACTGGAATGGAATGAGTTTTAGGAAATTGAAATCCAAATATAAATTCACTAAGAGTAAGACGATTGGTCGAAATAAAAATAAAGATGATTTTCAGAAATTTTAAAAACCGAAAAAAATGTATTCAAAATTTAATGAGAAGTAGAAGATCTTCAACATCCAATATAGTTGGCTCGTCACCAAGGACTTACTCTTCTGATATGATTCAGTCTCGTTCTCAGACGTCGACATTCTCTTCAAATGATAGACGCTTGGAGAGACAAATTTCCACTGAAACTCAGGCTACTCAGGGTAATGAGATCAAAATTCTTCTCTGATTGAACCGATAATTGCACCTGTTAATAGCCTCTCCCAAAAAGCTTCTGTACAATCAACTACACTAACACCTTACTCAAATTTTGTCCGCGGTTATACGTTGACTCCGTCTTCTGAGGGTATAATCCTTGTTCCGCCAGTTTCAGGCACTCCGATCTCTACTATCAATGTCAGTCACGTAGACCCACTAAACCCACCTCCTGTGAAGTTGGCTACAGATTTGAAGGATAATCTTGAGAGTAGATGTCTACTTTCTAGACTTAGGTACCACAAATTGTTTGATTGCGTTCGACTTTATCTTGCTTACATGCACAAGGCGCCTGAATCAACCTGTTTCGATGGTAAAACCAAAATCAATCTCAAAGTACTAATTCAGCAAGAAGGCCTGCCTATTGAAATTAAGCTATTACGCCATCTATTTGTAAAATATCACGAGCAGCTCGGACTTTCTGCTGACCAGGTAAAAAATGATCTGGAAACATACGCTTTGCATGTGAGATCTAAGCATGTCTCTATGCTCCAAAAAGCAAGAGAAGAGTTTAAAAAATATCATTCCTAATACTAACTTACCATTGAATGGTATTAAACTCTTTTACCATAATTGTAGCGGTATGAGACGGAAAATAAATAAATTGTACCTTGATGCCAAGTCCTGCCATTTTAATGTATTAACGTTCACCGAAACCTGGCTACATGATGGTTACCTAAACGAAGAAATTCTAGACAGTAGCTGGACCATTTATAGAGCTGATCGTGACTGCTTATCCACAGGCCTAACCAAAGGTGGCGGAGTGTTGATTGCGATCAAAAGTTCCATGGCCTCTGAAAACGTTGATACTACCTCCTACGAAACTTTTGAATATAATGTGGTTCGAATACGCTTAGGCAAGTGGTTTTTATACATAGGGGTATTTTACATTCCACCAAAATATGACGAAAACTCCTACGAGAAGATATATAAAATTATAAATTCTATTGCTGCATCTTTAGAGGAAAATGATCAAATTATAATTTTGGGAGACTATAACCGCCCTCATTTTTCTTTTACTCCTGATGAAACTGATAACCATCTTCCACCAGTAAACCTCTCAAATACCATCGATCGTAATTTAATCAATGCTTTTTATGGTAATGACTTACAACAAGTATCACTGACTCCCAACCAAAACGGAAACTGGTTGGATCTTCTTTTTACCAATGCTTATGACGATGTTGTGGTAAGTCCAACCAATGACAAAGAGAACCTTTTCTCTAACACGCGAAGCCATTTCGCTTCTTCGGTTGAACTTCCCATATCTGATGTAACATTTTCCCAAACGTACAATGACTGCATTGTATTTAATTTCTTAAATGCTGATTATAATAGCATTAAATTTTATCTTGCCAATATTGATTGGAACTATCTTTCAAGTTTAGATTTAGAGAAAGCAGTCTCTTCATTCTATAAAACACTCTTTGAATGGATTGAGACTGATGTTCCTAAAATAAAGAAAAAACCCAAAGTTTCCGAGCCCTGGCTTGATTGCGACCTTCGACATCTGCGGAATCAAAGGAACAAGCTCTATGAATTAATGAGAGATAACAACTTTGACACAAGCCTTAAGATTAAATATGATGAGCTGGCCATGGAATTCATTATAAGATCTCGCGAAGCATATGATCAATACATCAATTCAACCGGGGAAAATATTATTCGTAATCCCAAAGAATTTTTCAATTTCGTAAAAACCAAGCAAAAAGCCACAGGATTTCCAACATCATAGCCCAGTCATATTAGGTAAAAAAAGGGGTCAACCTCGGAATGAAAGATAATAAGCTGCAAATTGGTATGAACCTTTGTTTTGTCATTCTAAATGTTGTCTCAAAAGTCACAATCGTTATCGTGTTCGCGTCTCAAGATATTCAAGGTCAAAGGTCACAAAAATCGGTTTTTCGCGAATATCTGGCTTCCTATCGGTTAAATGAGATTTGCATTTATTATAAAAGTTGTAGGCTATAAAATTCCCTACAACTTTTGTTTAAACTTTTTTTTCATACGACCAACCGTTTTGAAGGTAGAGCGCGAAGAGTGCACATCGTACAGTCATATACGGCCTAATGCAAGGTCAAGCGTGAGTTATGGTTATCAGTACGTTATAAAGTCAATTATTTACTTGGAAATTATAATTATTAAACAATGCCTATTATTTATGTACTAACTATTAATTATTTATATTTAATTAAAGTAAGTAACTTGATTTGCAACGGTACAATTTCAAACTAACGAATAATCTTGACTCATACAAAGTGGAGAGAGTGGCCTTGAATACTATAGAACATCTGTCCCGGCAATGAATAGAAAAGGGCATAGGGTAGGGACAAGTATTTCCAGGTATATAAGTATTGAGAAATTTACGCGTTTTAAAGAAAAGATATATAATGTCGTGTTAACTTAAAATAAAACTAAAATATATAATCCAGAATTAATAATATTTTATACTTAAATAGTTAAATATGAATAATTATATATATTATTTATGTACTAACTATTAATTATTTATATTTAATTAAAGTAAGTAACTTGATTATTTATATATAATTATTCATATTTAACTATTTAAGTATAAAATATTATTAATTCTGGATTATATATTTTAGTTTTATTTTAAGTTAACACGACATTATATATCTTTTCTTTAAAACGCGTAAATTTCTCAATACTTATATACCTAGAAATACTTGTCCCTACCCTATGCCCTTTTCTATTCATTGCCGGGACAGATGTTCTATAGTATTCAAGGCCACTCTCTCCACTTTGTATGAGTCAAGATTATTCGTTAGTTTGAAATTGTACCGTTGCAAATCAAGTTACTTACTTTAATTACATATAAATAATTGATAGTTAGTACATAAATAATAGGCATTGTTTAATAATTATAATTTCCAAGTAAATAATTGACTTTATAACGTACTGATAACCATAACTCACGCTTGACCTTGCATTAGGCCGTATATGACTGTACGATGTGCACTCTTCGCGCTCTACCTTCAAAACGGTTGGTCGTATGAAAAAAAAGTTTAAAAAAAAGTTGTAGGGAATTTTATAGCCTACAACTTTTATAATAAATGCAAATCTCATTTAACCGATAGGAAGCCAGATATTCGCGAAAAACCGATTTTTGTGACCTTTGACCTTGAATATCTTGAGACGCGAACACGATAACGATTGTGACTTTTGAGACAACATTTAGAATGACAAAACAAAGGTTCATACCAATTTGCAGCTTATTATCTTTCATTCCGAGGTGAAAGCCCTAATATGACTGGGCTATCAATGTATTACGGTGATAGCAATTCAATTTGCCCTCAAATTATATGCGGCTTTTTCGCCCGGCCACCAATTCTTCTGGCATACCAATTTGCCATTCAACGACAGCACCATTCATTGATGAAATGAGTTTGTCAAGTGATGATATCGTAAACGCTATTAAAGAACTTGATATTAACAAGGGACCTGGACCTGACACTCTTTTTGAGTGTATACATCAAATCTCTTCCCCTCTGTTTATTCTATTCAACGCATCTTTATCACGAGGGGCTTTTCCAACTGTCTGGAAGTCTTCTCATTTGTCTCCGATTTTCAAAAGTGGCGATAAGCGGTCTATAACAAACTATAGAGGTATTGCGATACTATCAGCTATTCCAAAGTTGTTCGAAAAAATTGTTTGCGATAAGCTTACCACGCTGGTTGAACCACGTTTAAACGAACAGCAGCATGGTTTTCGCAAAGGTCGATCAACTACCACTAACCCAATGCTTCTTACCTCAACTATTCTCTGCGATATGGAAAAAGGTAACCAGATTGACGCTGTTTACACGGACTTCACCAAAGCTTTTGATCGAGTCGATGATGGAATTTTGATCTCCAAACTTCAGAAGTTCAGCATCTCTGGGTCCTTACTGAGTTGGATTGCGTCATACCTAAATAAACGAGCACAGTTTGTAAAATTCCAGGGCACTTTTTCAAGAGAAATTATTGCCTCTTCTGGAGTGCCACAAGGTAGCCACCTGGGTCCCCTTTTATTCAACATTTTTATTTCCGACTTGTCTGAAATTTTAAGCGACGTACCTCATCTTCTGTATGCTGACGACCTCAAAATATACCACGCCGTCAATTCCGATTCCGAGGCTATTTTTCTGCAAGCCAAAATAAATGCATTATTGAAATGGTGTAACGATAATAGGCTTTATCTAAATATTGGAAAGTGTTATGTTATAAGCTTCTCGAGAAAAAATTCAGTATTTGAGCACACTTATAACCTGAATGATTCCCCACTTCAAAAAGTTGACCAGATCTCAGACCTGGGCGTTCTGTTGGACAGAAAGTTGAATTTCCATTCTCAATACGATACAATTCTTGCTCGGGCATATAAGCAGCTCGGTTTCATAAAACGTCGCGCCAAAGAATTCAAAAACCTATGGGTCACCAAAACTCTATACACGTCATTTGTCCGCCCCCTCCTTGAATATGGTTGTATTATTTGGAATCCATGCTTTGGCAATCACAGCATCCGCATTGAATCTGTGCAGAAACAGTTTATTCTTTTTGCCTTGCGTGATGCTTATGACCCAAGAGACTTCGCTAACCTACCACCTTACCAGCAAAGATTAAATATTTTGAATCTTTCCTCATCTCGAAGAACTATCTTAAGTTCTTGCTTTGTTTTGAATGTAATCAATAAGATAGTAAATGTTGCATCACTATCAAGCAAAATCACGTTCAAGAAAACGATTAAACATACTAGGAACACTCGTCTGCTTCATGAAGACCACTATAAAAACACCTACGCAGACAACGAGCCAATTCATAGGTGTTGCAAGGTCTTCCATTCTATGAGTGACCATTATTCTTCTTCTATATCAATACATAACTTCAAAAAAAAGATTACTGACGCATTAAAATAAGTTAAAATAAGTTATTGTTAAATATGCATTTACTTTTTTTGTGATTTGTTTAGATATAAGTACTTTTTTTGTGATTGCCTTGTTTGGCTTATTAAATAAATAAATAAATAAATAAATAAAGCCTTTGAACAAAACAGTGCTAAACACACGAAACGAGCAACATTAAAACATGGTGTCAGGTTTTTGAAAATTTTGAAAAGTGCCCATGAAACGAGAAAAATGGCTGAAGACGAAAATAAACGAGCACTCGGCGTGCTAATCAGCAGAATTCAGGCTTTGGAGCGAACTCTGAATTTACAACAAGCAGCAGCATACGTGAATATCCCTCTACCAGAGCCATTGAACATCAAGGTAGGCGATATTTCTCAGAATTTCAAGCATTTCGAAGAAAGATGGAACAACTATGTCATCGCAAATGGACTCGATAACAAGCCCGAAGAAAGAAAGAGAGCGATTCTTCTAACTGCGATAGGAAATGACGTTTTTCAAATGTACGGCAATCTACCTCTAACCGAGCAGGAAAAATCGACAGCTGAAAACATACTGAAAGCTATCAAGAAGAATCTTACACCACGAGTTAATAAAAGGTAGGAGCGAGTGATTTTCAACCTAGCGACACAAAACCAAAATGAAACCTATGACGAATACTTTGCGCGTCTACGAGAGTTGAATAAAAATACGCAATACGGAGATTTGTCGGATGATATACTACTCGACAAGATAATATGCTCCATAAAAGATATAGGACTCAGGGAAAAACTTTGGCTAGATACAGACATTACCTTGTCAAAAGCAATTGATATTTGCAATTAAAAAGAAAATGCCGCAAAACAATTAGGGGAATTACAATCTCATAGTATGAATAACGTTCACGCAAGCAATACTACCGACATTTTCAGCAAAGTGCGCAAAATTGCAACCAATAAAGCATATAAGCCAAAAATGGACCGAAATAAACAGTCATGCAAATACTGCGGATACCAGTACCATAAAAATCTGAGAGAATGCCCAGCGAGATCTGTGGTGTGTAGAAAGTGTAGCAAACATGGACATTACGCATCTGTATGTATGTCAACTAACACGAGTACAAGTAACAATCGAACACCCAACATTAAACACGTTAAAAGTCTACAAAATGAACAACAACTAATACTAACACTAAGCGACAACACTAATCTGGTAACAATTGATTTAGACATCAGACAACAGAGCGACATATTCAGAAACGTCAAATGTATTCTAGATACGGGAGCTACCTGCAATATAATCGAACTAAACAAGTTGAAGCGTGTCACACAGCAACAAAAAATAGTAGCGACGCCAACAACAACGAAATTGTAAGCATTCGGGAATAACATAATTGTGCCATTGGGTAAAGTTCTGTTGCAGTTAAAACATAAAGATAATATTTACAATGAAACTTTTGAAATAGTGACCGGAAATCATGCACCACTACTCTCAGCAAGCACCTGCCAGAAGATGAATTTAATCAAACTTTGCTTCAACATAAACAAAATTTCTTCAGAAGCAGAACGAATTTGCCAGGAGTACGCATCTGTTTTCGAAGGACTCGAAGAATTCAAAGGTGAGGTGAAACTTGAACTACAAGAAAATGTTGTGCCTAGAAAGAAAGCACCGCGACGAGTTCCAATCGCGTTACATAATAACCTACGTTCAATTTTAAATGAAATGGAAAGCGATGGAGTCATTGAAAAGCAAATTGAACCAACACCTTGGCTGAACAACATCGTTTTGGTCAAGAGAAACGAAAAATTTCGTTTGTGCCTAGATCCACGCAAACTCAACAAACATCTGAAAGACGTTCGATACACATCAAAGACGCTACAAGAAGCTTTACCGAGTCTAGCAAACGCTAAAATATTTTCAACAGTTGATGCAAAAAAAGGATTATGGCAACTAAAACTGGACAAAAGCAGCAGTGATCTAACCTCATTCAGCACACCCTCTGGCAACTACAAGTTTTTAAGGATGCCTTTTGGTATAAAACCAGCAATGGAATTTTATCAAATTGCACTCATAGAAATTTTAAGTGGATTAAATGGTGTAATTAACATTGCAGATGACATTTTAATATTCGGCCGTGGCCAAACCGATGAAGAAGCCCTAACCGATCACAAAAGGAATCTACGCAAGCTTCTTGAACGACTTGAGGCGGAACGCGTTAAACTCAACAAGGAGAAGATAAACCTGTGCATGAAAGAGGCAAAATTCTATGGCCATATACTAACTAAGAATGGAATAAAGGCAGATGAAACAAAAACGTCAGCGATACCCAATCTACCACGTCCGAGCAACAAAGAGGAACTAGCAAGATTTCTCGGTATGATAACGTACCTTGGAACGTACATCCCGAATTTAGCTTCGAATTCACATAACTTAAGAGAATTAACTCACAAATCATCAAACTTTAACTGGACTGAGGTACATGAACACGAATTCACAGAATTAAAAAGTATGCTAACAACAATTCCAACGCTTAAATATTTCGATGCTTCAAAACCGGTAACCATACAAACCGATGCATCTTCATTTGGTATCGGAAGCGTTCTTTTGCAAGACAATCGGCCCATGGCTTATGCTTCGAAAACACTATCTAGCACTCAGAAAAACTATGCACAAATAGAGAAAGAGATGCTTGCAATACTCTATGCTTGTAAACGTTTCGACCAATATATCTGTGGCAAATCTGATGTTACTATTGAAACGGATCATAGCGCATTAGTGAAAATCTTCGCGAAACCACTGCTAGAAGCCCCAAAGCGACTACAAAATATGATACTCATGTTACAGCGATACAAACTCAATATCAAATATAAGAAAGGTAAAGAAATGTATATTGCGGATACCCTTTCAAGAGCTCCCGAAAACATATCGAACGAAGAAAAGCTATATGATATCTACAGAATCAAAAATATATTCGAAACAATAGAAAATATAAATTGCATTGATGAATTGCCAATAAGTGATAACACGACGAAAAGAATAATAGAAGAAACAAAAAATGATCCGGCAATGATAGAATTATACGAGAAAATACAAAACGGTTGGCCAAATTCTAAGAACAAATTAAACGAAACACTCAAACAATACTTTCCCCATAAAGAACTCCTAACAATACAAGACGGTTTGATCTTAAAAGGAAATCGTATTCTCATACCAGATTCTTTACGAAAGACGATCTTAGCCAGATTGCATACAAGCCATTCCGGAATCGAAAATACTCTCAAATTAGCCAGAGAAACTGTATTTTGGCCAGGAATAAATGGTCATGTAAAATCAATAATCGAAAACTGCAATACTTGCATAAAATATTCGGAACAGCAACAACGAGAGCCAATGATAACGCACGAGATCCCAGCACATCCGTTCGAAATTGCATCAATGGATATTTTTGAAGTCACAATTACGAATCGCGTTCATCGTTTCTTAATCACCGTAGACCATCACTCTGACTATTTTGAAATTGATGAGCTTGCAGACATGAGTGCAAAATCTTTAATTCTCATCTGCAAACGAAATTCTATAAGGCACGGCGTACCAAAGAAAGTGATATCGGACAATGGTCAACAATTCATTGGACACGAATTCAAACAGTTTTCTAAAGAATGGAACTTCCAACACACGACATCTAATGGCTTTTAGTGAACGGCAGCTTTGGATGACGTTCCCATCCTACGTCAGTTTGAGCGGGGGAATGTCATCCGTGCCAGACGGCAGGACGGCCCAACGATGGATAGTTTCGCCGTAGCACGCATTTAGAACAGATTTTGGCGATCGTTACGTTTAAGCCTTAAGAAAATAATCAAATAAATTCACGCGAATCGCTGGTCCCTTTCAGCTTTGTATATAAGGCCTTCGAAATCAAAGCAAACACAGATTCAAATAAAACATATAACAGTAGATCATACTCTAGTGCTAAAATTGCTGCCATACGACTTAAGATCAACCAAATTTCTAGTTCAATCCGAAGGAAATCCAATTTGAATGTGATTTGACCTCTGCCACGGCTTTAAGTGCGTGTTTTTGTACAAGTAAGTGATTTAAAAATTTCCAGTTGCGCCACCTTGCATTAGATTAAAAACCGGCTAAGTAAATACAAGTAAATAATGAAATGCACGGAAGCAAACAAAGAATAAATCGCTTTTCTCCCTTCTTCTCTTGCATGATTAAAGGTGCTTGCAAATGTAAATATATTAGATTATGCGTTTCGTTGATGTCATCTTAAGGGAAATTTTAAGGTGCTTTTTTCTAAAAGAATAAATTTATTCATTAACGCTAACTTTATAGTGTAGAGAGCGACATCCATGTGCCTCATGCCTTGGAATGCTAAGGCGCTCATCTTTGGCCGTATAGACATTGACAGAAGATTCCGACTCGATACCTGAAGAAGAACGCAGCTTGTTCCGCCCCTTTACCCGCGAATCATTGCAAGCTATCGAAGCACGTATTGCTGTAGAACGGGCTAAACAAAAAGAATTAGAAAGAAAGAGAGCTGAAGGAGAAGTGGTAGTATAATTATATATCTATCAATCAGATATATATACTATATATATATATATATATATATATATATATATATATATATATATATATATATATATATATATATATATATAATATATATATATATATATATATATATATATATATTTTTCCTTTTTTATTTAGAATTTTCGAGAAAGAATTGAGATTGAAATTAATTTTAACAGGTGTAAAGATAACCTGTAATTTACACATCAAGTATTTAAATCATAATTAAGTATTACATATTATGATTTCGTTGGTAATTTCAGTATGATTTAATTTTTATGCACAAAAAAAAACCTTGCTTATTGCCCAGTAATAAAATTTAAAAGTATGCCCAATTGAAATAACATGAAAAGACACTGGCCGGTGTCTCATTGATAAATACTGATTGTTCGTAAAGATGTTGTTCTACGTAGAATATTGACCCTCACTACTAAAACTAAATAATTCTATCATTTAAAGATAAAATAATACAAATATTAAAGTTGAATATAAATTTGGAAGAAAATAAAGTTAAGGTTTCATCAACGACATAAGAACTTAAAGTAGTAATTTTTCATTTCAACGATTCTGTAATAATTTGAATATTAACATAGCATATCAACATCCGTGTTTACAAGTAAATTCTGCACCCTAACTTTGTCAATCTCAAGATTTGAATCCATAGTAGAAGTTTGAATAATGTTTACTCCGTACTCTTCCCTTATTGACGAGTTCCGACAGTCAACATTTGATAGAAAAATTAATTGACAAAACGTTCCGTTAATTTTTGCGTAAAATATGTGCTGAAGAACAAAACAAGAAAAAAAATCGTATTGAAGTTGTAGAAAGAGTTATGTACTTATATAATATCGTATTTGAAGAAATAGAAGAGAAGAAAAAAAAGAAATTCTGAATTGCTAACCTGATAACCAGACTTTCCTTTCCAGACCGCCCATATTTTTTCAGCAGGAGGGAGAGTGAACGGTAAGTATGCCGAGAAGAGGGTAGGGTTTTGAAAAATCCGCGGATGTGCGGTGTCGCGTCGCGTGCGGTACGCGGTACCTTTGTTTGCGTTGTTTTTTTCTTCGAGTAGATTTCTTCGGCGGAAAATTAACGTAGTATATTTTCGGTAACGCGTCGGTATAATTCGGGAACGCGAAATTGAATTTAGACTTTTATGATTGACTGAAATGAATGAATAGAATACGGAAGAAAGTAAAGCAGGTTTCTTTTCCGTATGTTTGTGTTTTCGGCGCGTTTGAAACGGGCACTTAATGGTGGCTGAAATATGTAATTGAGCGTAATCCATTTAAAGACCTGCGACCAAAATCCTCTCCGAACTAGCTGGCCGACAAGCAGCTACCGCGAAATGGATTACGGGTGCATGAAGTGGTTGACCGATTGGTACCGTTTATTGGCACGACTCAAACAGCACGTCAAGAGCCGATGAGAGTTCGGTTCCGAATTCGTTCGTTAGAATTTAGACGAAAACCATCACAATATGTGACCAGACACGAGGCTTTAATTTTTCATCATGACAACGCTCGGCCGCATGTTGCATCACCCGTGAAAAACTATTTGGAAAATAGTGGATGGGAAGTTTTGGACCACCCGCCTTATAGTCCGGACCTTGCTCCGTCTGACTTTCATTTATTTCGCTCGATGCAAAACGGCCTCACCGGAATACGCTTCACTTCAGAGTAAGCCATCCGAAATTGGATAGATTCGTTTTTGGCCGCCAAGCCGGAATTCATAAATTGCCTGAAAGATGGGGAAATGTTGTAGCTCCTGATGGACAATACTACGAGTAAAATATATTGTAAGATTTTTCCACAATAAAGCATCAAATTTTGCTAAAAAAATTCCGGTTTTTAAGTTGTACACCCAATAAAACTTGCTATCTTAAAGTATCTCGACGATAGGGTTTAAATGCCCTAAGATACTGCATTTTCAATCCTCCGGACCTTTTATTTCTTATCATGTGTAACCGTTGATTAAAAAATATTTGTTTGCAATGAGTTGATGAATTGATTCCCAAATCAATTATATTTTTCACTATGTAACGAGTATCAAAAATGCCTCCGAGAAATGGATTCCGGAATTCCTCCCCTGTTATACACGTTATAGTACCTGAAGCAATTGATTACATTATAGTAGCTGGAGCAATTGATTACAGCCTATGACGTCTAATGTTAAATGGAATGCCTACAAACGTTACCTTGTTACTCAGGCCCATAAGAAAATCAATGAACGTACCTGACGTCACTTCCCGTACCGGAAACAGCTGCTCAATAGCCCTAAATTTCCACAAACAGCTGTTCAGAAAACTTGAAAGCAGCATCTCAGTAGGCCGAAAGTAGGCTTTTGAGATTGTCAAATATGAAATTTCTCAGATGAAATTTAGGTCGAAATTATGCAAACGAGAACTAAAAACATATATTTGCGCGCTAATATCTTCGACGCCTCATATTTAAAATACGTGGTTGACATACGAGTAATACTGATAAAACTTCAAACTACAGTCATATGCACGGTCAAAAATCTTTAGAAAATTTGTTTGATTTGAACAGCACTAGATGGCACTGATGAGGCTACTTGAGGAGGTTAGTTGAAGATGTGACGTAGTGTTTCTGTTTTCGGGACTGAGTAACAAGGCAACAATACAAAACATTGAAATATCCAAGAAGCAACTGTTTTATGATTGGAAGGAATCAATTTTGTAATTAATTATATACTACTTCCATTTTGTGGTGTGATGTACGATTCTAGGATTAAACAAGCACTAGCTACAACAATTTCCACCACAACGATGCATTTAATTTTAGATTTTCAATTGAACTAGTTCTGCTTGCCTTTAGCATTACTTTTCTCCATGAGATCAGCAGGAAAACTCTAGTCAACATACACAGTTGATTGCATATTGCATATTTTTCTAAACTTCTGCACGGCAATATTACCCATCAATCTCTTTCGTGTAATTGTTCGTTCTTGTGGTGGCTACTATCAGGGGCGGATCCAGAATTTTTTTCCGGAGGGGGTCACAGGGTAGAACAATATAAAAAATAACAAAATATTATATATAACAAAAAATAACAAATTTATTAGCTTCAATACATTACACTTAAACCAACTCCATACAAAATACTAGAAAAAAATAAGCGACAAAAAACTTAAATAAACCTGTGGGAAATTTGTAGAAACCTATTTCTTTCAACTATTTCAATCATATATTTGTTGACAAATCCAAGGAAATCTTTTTTTCATACAAACATCCTAAACGCACATGTTCTTCGTAGGTAACCAACCATTAAATTTCATCATCCTTATGCACTCCTTGCAAAGAATAGAAACAAAACATTTCGAAAACAAAAATCAACCAGCTGATCATTCCAACGTAAACTCATAATTGCAAAATTCGCGTTCGCGCCTACGCCTTTATGCTCTTGCAATTGTGCATCTATTTTAAGAAAATGGATCACCTAAATTAACTTTTTACGACATCTATTTTCAGTGTCTTGAAAATTTTTTACCGTCATTTCGTCTTGTCTCTGTAATTATCATCGGGCAAGCTTCCTAATGAAAATTGTGAAAGGTGGCAATGATTTCTTTTTCGCATAGATCAGTTTTCCCGAAAATTCGTGAAAATTGATGCTACAACGAGTAATTATGCGTGAACGTTACAGTTTTCTGCTAATTTTGTCGTGGAATTTCAGTAAGTTATCCGGGAAATAAGTGAAATAAATAAATAGTAGTCTGTGTGGTCTAGTGGTTAGAGCATGAACGCATAAGCCGAAGGTCCCAGGTTCAAATCTCGTTGGGAGCAACATGATTTAGCTCAGGAGATTTTTCGGAGAGACTGCGAGTGTTCACTCAGTAGTGATATGTACTGATTTAATCAGATCATATCATAGCTGAGCAGGCACACGGGAGCATGGTACTGACCAAACCAACTTCCGAAAAAAATCAATACAGTCATAGAAATGAGATACTCTAACTATCTCTAAGCGAAGGCCCGAGAGTGGATGTAGTGCTACAAAGAAGAAGAAGAAGTAAAATAAACGCAATTGTAGCAACGCATTGAATCGCCTTCTTTTGATTTTGCCGTGTACTATATGTATGTATGTATCTCATTGTTTTGTTAAGGATGGCATGGATAGTTTAATACGATGATACTTGGTGATATCGCAGTGAAATTTTAATTAGTAGTGCGGATAAATGACATTGATTTGTCCGGAAAAGTATTATAGTGAAATCAAAAAGCTTCTATTTTAAGTGTGATCCAGGTAAAAGCTTAAAATGCAAAAATAACAATACAAACCGAATTTCCCGAATTCGTTTATAGAAATTCTCGTAAATATTTATCACTTTTATTTGTTTACAGTTTTTATTGATTCCTTCCAGTCGGCTTCTTTTATAGCTAGAAATTCTGGTTCTTAATCCAGTAACGAAGAAAATTAAAAATTTCAATTCAGCGAATGTATCATGCTAAATATTAATAATATTGTATATGAAAAAACAAATTGACATTGAGATATTGTTTCTCAAAAAGATGACAAAACGACCAGCTTACACAAGAACGATTGACACTTTCTTTTCTAAAAGTCAGAAACCGGATCTAGTTCTGATGCATCATCGTCGGCGAAAGAATCCATACCATCAGCTAGTATTTCGAACATCACTGATAGGCTTGAAAATGTTCCGTCCACTTCCTATTCAGCGAATATTACGCATACAAACGAACCATGCTGCAAGCCTCATTTCGCGTCCGATATAGGGTCTTACGTAAACCAACGCAGCATCGATGATTTTACTAAGGCGGATTTACTGAAACATCATTGGAAACCTCCTCCCGATTATTTTTTTCCTCGTAATGTCGTGATGAAGAATGGGAAGAGAAGGAAAAAGTACGCTCAAAAATCCCATCTAGACAAATTTCCTTGGCTGGTTTTGTCTCATAAAGATCAAGGTCTTTATTGTAAGTACTGCGTACTATTCGCGTTGACCTCAGGAGGAGGTTACCAAACAAAAACTTGTCTGAAGCGACTAGTTCGAGAACCGCTGAAAAAGTTTCACGACTTACTTGGTGAAAATGGAGCGCTTTCTGTTCACCAACGAAACCAATATCATCAGAAGACGGTAGAAGCTGGCAAATATTTTCTTCAGACTTTTCACAATCCAGCATCAGAAATGGTCAACCAGGTCTATATACAACGATATGTGCAGGTTAAAGAAAATCGAGAGCGGTTGATGCCTATTATCGAAACGATCATTTTTTGCGGTCTGCAAAATATTTATTTACGTGGATATAGGGATGATGGATCGCGTTTGGATAGGACCAACGGAGGAGACAGTCTGATGGCAAATGATGGGAACTTTAGAGCTCTCTTTCGCTTCAGAATTGATTCTGGTGACTCTTCTCTTCAGCAACATTTAGAAACCGCAGGTGCAAACGCAACAAACATTAGCAAAACCACCCAAAATCAACTAATAGGAGCCTGAAAAGAGGAAATTCAGTTTGTGCTGCGTGTGATGAAGAAATTTATCCATCCATTTGGAAACTGCTTGATATTTTGCATACGCTTCCTGTGACCGCAGCCACAGCAGAAAGGAGTTTTTCAACCCTCCGTCGCCTCAAAACTTGGCTGAGATCAACTATGGCAGAAGACAGACTCACTGGGCTTGCATTCTTACACATTCATCGGGACATCGAATTGGACATCGATGCGATAATCAACAGATTTGCCAAACATAATAGAAAATTAGATTTTGTGTTATAAATGATCTTCCCAGTTGGAACTATACAAATGTAAGCAAATCAGAAGTGTTGCTACAAACCAAATACAGAAAAAATCAGTATTCTATAAAAAGTTTAGTCGTAGTAGTATATTTTGTTTCCAATGTTTTTAGTTAACAATATGGTAAGTTGACTTTGGTCGTTTGGTGTGTTTCTGGTTTTTGATTTAACAAAAGCTGGGTTCATTTTGACCGCTTCATTTTTTTTCTTGTTTTTGGGTTTGCGAATAATTCATTCAGCTCTGTTTTTTAAAATGCATGCTGATTCTGGGGGGGTCATGACCCCTGTGACCCCCCCATTGGATCCGCGCCTGGCTACTATTTAGTTAGAGGCAGATTATCTTAAGGGAAACTCTTCAAATTAGTTATGTGCCTTATCGGTCAACAACAACAGACAATATAAAAACATAACATGAAAGTGTGCAAGGAACTTTAAAACTCATGGCATGCCTGAAAAGGCTACCATAGTGCATAAACATCTGCACTTCTTCAAATGCGCCAACAATTTCCAAGAAAAGTTATTAAAACCAAAATTTTATATGCCAGTAAACATTATACATACATACGTGCTTATAGATCAAAAGTACTGGCGGAAGGCTACAAGGCAATCACACGAAAAAATCACAAAACACTACCGCGAAAATACTACGCTATTGCTGACATGCACACTATTATCACTAGATACTCCCTAAGTAGTCCGAAAATACGACATACTTGTATTACCCGGATTTTAATTCTTAACTACACAAGAGGTACATGATCTACGCGACGCGAACTACACCTTCCGCGACCACTCCGCCAGTACAAATGACAACTAAGTGCAGAAAGCGCGCCAATTGGAACGATACATCGAATTCAAATACGAAGCAGCTGCAATAATAAGATCATTAATTCTAAACCCTTACTTAAAGGAGCAAATTCTCACAAGGTGATTTGCTAGGGTAGGTCGGTGGTTTGTGCCTGAGATAATTATCAGAAGAGTTTATTCTGCGCATTACAGCCTTGAGATTTACTGTACGTATGAGTGATGACCTGAAATTTGCGCAACGGCAAAAGTACACGAATTCTGACCATGGCAGCAAGAGTCTATACGCTCCCTTACATATAATGCGTACCCATTAGTAAAGAAATGAATGTTTTCTGCACAATTTCTAAAAAAAAGAACCAGTACCTTATACGCCAAAACACATATTTGCATAATAATATGCATTCACTTGGAAAATTTGGAGGTACATTGAAGTATAGGCGTAAGTTGCCGGCGGAAGATATCATGAGAAAGTCACGAAACGGAATAAAGCAACATGTATTCACCCACGTGTTATCCAGCTGCACGTGCTACAACGTGGAAAGTCCGAAAATGAGACATGTTACCCCGGCATTCATTCTTTTTTACAAAAACTTTATCATTTGCAACCGTACCGCCGCCAAAATATTAAATAAGACAAGAAAAGGCACCAATTAGAATAATAAATCAACCTCCAATAAGAAACGTCTACAGTAATAAGATGGACTATTCTAAACCGTTATGTTCAGAAACGACCACTTACATGGTGGTTGGATATGCTAAGCTTATGGTTTATGCACGACGTTTATGGTTTAAGATTTTGGCGTCCTCAAATTCCAAGGTAAAAAAACTCGTTTACAAACTATAGTGATCTTTATTCTATTATGGAATTAATACAGAGCTATGTCAAAAAATGTCTACACGTTCGAATGTCCAAGTAAAGAGTAGGTGAGAAGGTCGGTTATGCCAACTTAACTGCCTATCATGATGCCTGGCGGTCAGACTATAAGATGACGACAAGTATGCTGCAACCTTAGAGGGACAAGATATTAGAGGGGCTGTAACCGTATAAATTCCTGTCCGTGAGCGTCCCAACAATTTGATTTGACCAGTTTTTCCCCACATTGGCTGTTAACACCTTCGGCTTTTTTCGTGGGTATTGTAGATTACTATATACTAAACCAGCCTGGTCATTTATGACTTTTTGTAGATTTATGAGTACGGACAGCACTTATAGCGTTCAAAATTCTAATGACTCATTACCTAGAAATCTAATGCAAATCTTTAGCGCAAGAAATTTTCTAATTTTTGCAGGAAACTTAAAAATACGTTAAAAAATTTATTGTATTTCAATTTCAAACTCGCATTGATAAAGTTTTTATTAAATAAATCGTAAGGGATTAATATTCGTTACATCAGCTTCATACACATATTTTACAAGTTACAAATTCATATTCTCGGATGAAAATCAATTTTTTAATTCATAAATATCAAATTAATATTTACATTTGTGCACATTTTCGGGCACATTCGGGCTAGAAACTGTCACTCAGCTTACATTGCCGTTAGGAAGGTATTTGGTGTTAAGGTATGGTCACGCTTTTGCTCAGTTTTATTGACTTTCATTGTAGTTTTACGACAAAACTGATAAAAGCACATTAACTGCAAACGAAAATTGCCGCATATTATAGATAGCGTTAACTCTGATTCATTCAATTCATATTTAACCAGTTAGGACGCAACTCATTAACCAACCTTTGATGGTATGAGATCGTTCACTTAGCGTGAACAGTCATTACTTAAAAATCCGTTTTCCCCATTGAACCCGAAGTTGCACTTCTGTCAAATCGACTGATAGACGTGAGTAAAAATTTTACGCGTCGGGATTTCCGTCGAATTTGATCAAATAATTTCAAATCGAAATTGTTGATTTGATTTTAATATCTTGTAATACGTGAGGTGAGGTTGAAAGAACATAGTGAAGTGATTAAGTGATAGTGACACTAGTTACAAACATAGAAAACTAATAATGAAGTGCATAGTGTTTACGTGCGGAAATTATACGAAATGCCGGTCGCCAGGAACATCTTTTCGCAGGTAAGTTGGCAATTACTGCTTTATTTTTTTAGTGCGCGTGTATTTTTTGAACATTTTGATTTAGTTAGTGTTAATTACGTGCGTTTTCTTGATAATCAGTCAGTACTTCATCCGTTTGTTTACGTGAGCGTGGCTTAATTCTTCGTGCTATTTTCTTCGTGCTCAGCTTACATTCCCGTTTAGTTTGTTCCCCAAGAGTCAGTGAAATAGTCAAATGGAAATATTAATGGGGGTGATTGAAATTTTAAAATTTTGTTATTTGGTAATGTATGAAATATTTTGCTTGCTAGTTTTCGAAGTTCTGGACGCCGCAAGTAAGTTTTGGATGCAGCAAATAATTTTTCGCTTGGATTTGCTTTTTTGCTAGTAATTTTTTGTGAAATTATTGATCATCAATATCATCAATATCAGTAATGCAAAAAAACTAATGTATAGAAATTGGATGCTATTATTTTAGTCTGAAATTTTATAGCATTAAAAACTTGTTAAATTATTTAGCCTCAGCAAAATAAACTGTAAAATATTGATTTTAATGAAACAATCCACATTAAATTTATAATGTGTTACTGCAATGAAATGCATGAATTATTGCCCCTACTTTTCGTCATCTCTGAACGAATTTGTTTGGTAGTTGTAAATTTATATAAGTATTAGTAAATTCAGGGGAAATTCGGACAAAAAAAATGTTTATTGTCCTCTCTACAGTCTTGTATCTCTGTGACAGTGAAGGATCAAAACTAGAGATCTGTCAAACCTTTAAATTAAATCCCGAATTCACACGTCTAAGGGGAGAATAAACGATTTTAAGTTTTGGTGTTTTTTTTTTCATTTCAAGCTTCATAAAAAATAGTGTATTTGTAAATAATATTACAAATTTGTACTTGTCGTAAAGAATAGACTAGCAGCTACAAAATGAGCTCAAAACTTTGACAATCGGATATAAATTGTAGGCACAGTAAACGATCAAAGCTAGAGATCTACCAAGCCTTTAAACTAAATCGTAAAAACGCCGACTTCACACGTTTGAGGGGAGAAAAAGCGATGTAAAGTTTTGGTGTTTTTTTTCCTATTTCAACCTTGATAAAAAATAGTGTTTTTGTAAATAATGTTACGAGCTTGTACTTGTCGTAAAGCATAGACTGGCAGCTACAAAATGGGACCAACATTTTGACAATCTGATAGAAATTGTTGGCACAGTGAACGATCAAAGCTTAAGATCTGCCAAGCCCCTAAACTAAATCGTAAAAACGCCGACTTCACACGTTTGAGGGGAGAAAAAGCGATTTAAAGTTTTGGTGTTTTTTTTTCTACTTCAACCTTGATAAAAAATAGTGTATTTGTAAATAATATTACAAGCTTGTACTTGTCGTAAAGAATAGACTGGCAGCTACAAAATGAGGCCAAAATTTTGACACTCGTATAGAAATCGTGGGCACAGTGAACGATCAAAGCAAGAAGTCTGCCAAGCCTTTAAATTAAATTGTAAAAATGTGGGATTTGCACATTTAAGGGGAGAAAAAGCGATTTAAAGTTTTGGTGCTTGTTTTCCTATTCCCACCCAAATAAAAAATAGTATATTTGTAAATAATATTACAAATCTGTACTTGTCGTAAAGAATAGACTGGCAGCTGCCAAATGAGACCAAAATTTTCACAATCGGATAGAAATTGTGGGCACAATGAACGATCAAAGCTAGAGATCTGCCGAGCCTTTAAATATAATAGTAAAAACGCCGAATTTGCACATTTAAGGGGAGGAAAAGCGATTTAAAGTTTTGGTGTTTTTTTTTCCTATTTGAAGCGTCATAAAAAGTATTGTTTTTGTAAATAATATTACAAATTTGTACTTGTTGTAAAGAATAGGCTGGCAGCTGCCAAATCAGACCAAAATTTTGACAATCGGATAGAAATTGTGGGCGCAGTGAACTATCAAAGCTAGGAATCTGCCAAACCTTTCAATTAAATCGTAAAAACGCCGAATTCGCACGTTTAAGGGGAGAAAAAGCGATTTAAAGTTTTGGTGTTTTTTTCCTATTTCAACCTTCATAAAAATAGTGTATTTGCAAATAATATTACAAATTTGTACTTGTCGTAAAGAATAGACTGGCAGCTACAAAATGAGCTCAAAATTTTGACAATCGGATAGAAATTGTGGGTACAGTGAACGATCAAAGCTAGAGATCTGCCACGCCTTTAAATTAAATCGTAAAAACGCCGAATTTACACGTTCAAGCGAAGAAAAAGCGATTTAAAGTTTTGGTGTCCCAAGTTCCAAGTCCCAAGTCCAAAGTCCCAAGTCTCAAGTCCCAAGACCCAAGTCCCAAGTCCCAAGTCCCAAGTCCCAAGCCCCAATCCTAAGTCCCAAGTCCCAGGTCCCAAGTCCCAAGTCCCAAGTCTCAAGTCCCAAGTCCCAAGTCCCAAGTTCCAAGTCCCAAGTCCCAAGCCCCAAATCCCAAGTCCCGAGTCCTGAGTCCCGAGTCCCGAGTCCCGAGTACCGAGTCTCGAGCCCCGAGTGAGTCAAAAAACACAACAAAACAAAACGAAAAACACAACAAAAAATTAACGAAAGCACAACAAATTAAAACGAAAAATACAACAAAACAAAACAAAAAACACAACATAACAGAACGAAAAATACAACAAAACAAAACGAAAAACACAACAAAACAAAACGAAAAACACAACAGAACAAAACGAATAATACAACAAAACACAACGAAAAACACAACAAAACAAAACGAAAAACGCGACAAAACAAAACGAAAAACACAACAGAACAAAACGAAGAATACAACAAAACAAAATGAAAAACACAACAAAACAAAACGAAAAACCACAACAAAACAAAACGAAAACACAACAAAACAAAACGAAAAACACAACAAAACATAACCAAAACACAACAAAACAAATCCAAAAATACAAAAAACAAAACGAAAAACCCAACAAATCAGAACGAATAACACAACAAAGCGAAAAACACAAGAAAACAAAACGAAAAACAGAACAAAACAAAACGAAAAACAAAACAAAACGAAAAACACAACAAAACAATACGAAAAACACAACAAAACCGAAAATGAAAAACCAAAAACCAAAAACGAAAAACGAAAAACCAAAAACGAAAAACGAAAATCAAAACCAAAAAACCGAAAACCAAAAACCAAAAACCAAAAACCAAAAACAAAAAACAAAAAGCAAAGACCAAAAACCAAAAACGAAAACGAAAAACCAAAAACCAAAAACGAAAAACAAAGAACTAAAAACGAAAAACCAAAAACCAAGAACCGAAAAGCAAAACCAAAAACCAAAAACCAAAAACTAAAACCCAATAACCAACAACCAAAACCAAAAAACTAAAAACCAAAAACCAAAAACCATAAACCAAAAACCAAAAACAAAAACCAAAAACCAAAAACCAAAAACCAAAAACCAAAAACCAAAAACCAAAAACCAAAAACGAAAAACAAAAACCAAAAGCGAAAAACCAAAAACGTAAAACCAAAAACCACAAACCAAAAACGAAAAACTCAAAACTATAAACAAAAAACCAAAACAAAAAACCCAAACACCAAAAACCATCAACCAAAAACCAAAAACCAAAACCAAAAACCAACAACCAAAAAACCAAAAACTAGAAACGAAAATTTAAAAACCAAAAACCAAAACACAAACACCAAAACCCAAAAACCAAAAACCAAAAACCAAAAACCAAAAACCATAAACCAAAAACCAAACACCAAAAACCAAAAACCAAAAACCAAAAACCAAAAACCAAAAACCAAAATCCAAAAACCGAACAACCAACAACCAAAAACCAAAACCCAAACACAAAAAAAAAACAAAAACCAAAAAACCAAAAAACCAAAATCCAAAAACCAAAAAACAAAAACCAAAAACCATAAACCAATAACAAAAACCAAAAAACCAAAATACCAAAAACCAAATACCAAAAACCATAAACCAAAAACCAAAAACCAAAAACCAAAAACCGAAAACCAAGAAACGTAAAACCAAAAAACAAAAACCATAAACCAAAAACAAAAAACCAAAAACCAAAAACCAAAAACCAAAAACCAAAAACCAAAAACCAAAAACCAAAAACCTAAAACCAAAAACCAAAAAAACCAAAAAAAACCAAAAACCAAAAATCAAAAACCAAAAATCAAAAACCAAAAACCAAAAACCAAAAACCAAAAACCAAAAACCAAAAACCAAAAACCAAAAACCAAAAACCAAAAACCAAAAACCAAAAACCAAAAACCAAAAACCAAAAACCAAAAACCAAAAACCAAAAACCAACAACCAAAAACGTAAAACCAAAAACCAAAAAACAAAAACGTAAAACCAAAAACCAAAAACCAAAAACCAAAAACCAAAAACCAAAAACCAAGAACCAAAAACCAAAAACCAAAAACCAAAAACCAAAAACCAAAAACCAAAAACCAAAAACCAAAAACCAAAAACCAAAAACCAAAAACCAAAAACCATAAACCAAAAACCAAACACCAAAAACCAAAAACCAAAAACCAAAAACCAAAAACCAAAATCCAAAAACCGAAAACCAACAACCAAAAACCAAAACCCAAACACAAAAAAAAAACAAAAACCAAAAAACCAAAAAACCAAAATCCAAAAACCAAAAAACAAAAACCAAAAACCATAAACCAATAACAAAAACCAAAAAACAAAAATACCAAAAACCAAATACCAAAAACCATAAACCAAAAACCAAAAACCAAAAACCAAAAACCGAAAACCAAGAAACCAAAAAAAACGAAAAACCAAAAACCAAAAACGAAAAACAAAGAACTAAAAACGAAAAACCAAAAACCAAGAACCGAAAAGCAAAACCAAAAACCAAAAACCAAAAACTAAAACCCAATAACCAAAAACCAAAACCAGAAAACTAAAAACCAAAAACCAAAAACCATAAACCAAAAACCAAAAACAAAAACCAAAAACCAAAAACCAAAAACCAAAAACCAAAAACCAAAAACCAAAAACCAAAAACCAAAAACCAAAAACGTAAAACCAAAAACCAAAAACCAAAAACCAAAAACCAAAAACCAAAAACCAAACACCAAAAACCAAAAACCAAAAACCAAAAACCAAAAACCAAAAACCAAAAACCAAAAACCAAAAACCAAAAACCAAAAACCAAAAACCAAAAACCAAAAATCATAAACCAAAAACCAAAAACCAAAAACAAAAAACCAAAAACCAAAAACCAAAAACCAAAAACCAAAAACCAAAAACCAAAAACCAAAAACCAAAAACCAAAAACCAAAAACCAAAAACCAAAAACCAACAACCAAAAACGTAAAACCAAAAACCAAAAACCAAAAAACAAAAACGTAAAACCACAAACCAAAAACCAAAAACCAAAAACCAAGAACCAAAAAC
>OZ017741.1:88910095-88915095 GCA_963969285.1 Odontomyia ornata | reverse complement strand
CAAAAACCAAAAACCAAAAACCAAAAACCAAAAACCAAAAACCAAAAACCAAAAACCAAAAACCAAAAACCAAAAACCAAAAACCAAAAACCAAAAACCAAAAACCAAAAACCAAAAACCAAAAACCAAAAACCAAAAACCAAAAACCAAAAACCAAAAACCAAAAACCAAAAACCAAAAAACAAAAACAAAAACCAAATACCAAAAACCTAAAACCAAAAACCAAAAACCAAAAATGAAAAACCAAAAACCAAAAACCAAAACCCAGAAACCAAAAACCAGAAACCAAAAACAAATAACCAAAAACCAACAACCAAAAACCAAAAACCAAAAACCAAAAACCAAAAACCAAAAACCAAAAACCAAAAACCAAAAACCAAAAACCAAAAACCAAAAACCAAAAACCAAAAACCAAAAACCAAAAACCAAAAACCAAAAACCAAAAACTAAAAACCAAAAACCAAAAACCGAAAACCAAAATCCAAAAACCAAAAACGTAAAACCAAAAACCAAAAACCAAAAACCAAAAACTAAAATCCAAAAACCAAAAACCAAAAACCAAAAACCAAAAACCAAAACCCAAAAACAAAAACCAAAAACCAAAAACCAAAAACCAAAAACCAAAAACCAAAAACCAAAAACCATAAGCCAAAAACCAAAAACCAAAATCCAAAAACCAAAAACCAAAAACCAAAAACCAAAAACCAAAAACCAAAAACCAAAAACCAAAAACCAACAAAAACCAAAAACCAAAAACCAAAAACGAAAAACCAAAAACCAAAAACCAAAAACCAAAAACCAAAAACCAAAAACCAAAAGCCAAAAGCCAAAAACCAAAAACCAAAACCAAAAACCAAAAACCAAAAACCAAAAACCAAAAACCAAAAACCAAAAACCAAAAACCAAAAACCAAAAACCAAAAACCAAAAACCAAAAACCAAAAACCAAAAACCAAAAACCAAAAACCAAAAACCAAAAACCAAAAACCAAAAACCAAAAACCAAAAACCAAAAACCAAAAACCAAAAACCAAAAACCAAAAACCAAAAACCAAAAACCAAAAACCAAAAACCTAAAACCAAAAACCAAAAACCAAAACCAAAACCAAAAACCAAAAACCAAAAACCAAAACCCAGAAACCAAAAACCAGAAACCAAAAACCAAAAACCAATAACCAAAAACCAAAAACCAAAAACCAAAAACCAAAAACCAAAAACCAAAAACCAAAAACCAAAAACCAAAAACCAAAAACCAAAAACCAAAAACCAAAAACCAAAAACCTAAATCCCAAAACCAAAAACCAAAAACCAAAAACCAAAATCCAAAAACCAAAAACCAAAAACCAAAAACCAAAAACCAAAAACCAAAAACCAAAAACCAAAAACCAAAAACCAAAAACCAAAACCAAAAACCAAAAACCAAAAACCAAAAACCAAAAACCAAAAACCAAAAACCAAAAACCAAAATCCCAAAACCAAAATCCGAAAACCAAAATCCCAAATCAAAATCCCAAAACCAAATACCAAAAACCAAAAACCAAAAACCAAAAACCAAAAACCAAAAACCAAAAACCAAAAACCAAAAACCAAAAACCAAAAACCTAAATCCCAAAACCAAAAACCAAAAACCAAAAACCAAAATCCAAAAACCAAAAACCAAAAACCAAAAACCAAAAACCAAAAACCAAAAACCAAAAACCAAAAACCAAAAACCAAAAACCAAAACCAAAAACCAAAAACCAAAAACCAAAAACCAAAAACCAAAAACCAAAAACCAAAAACCAAAAACCAAAAACCAAAAACCAAAAACCAAAAACCAAAAACCAAAAACCAAAAACCAAAAACCAAAAAACAAAAACCAAAAACGTAAAACCAAAAACAAAAAACCAAAAACCAAAAACCAAAAACCAAAAACCAAAAACCAAAAACCAAAAACCAAAAACCAAAAACCAAAAACCAAAAACCAAAAACCAAAAACCAAAAACCAAAAACCAAAAACCAAAAGCCAAAAACCAAAAACCAAAAACCAAAAGCCAAAAGCCAAAAACCAAAAACCAAAAACCAAAAACCAAAAACCAAAAACCAAAAACCAAAAGCCAAAAACCAAAAACCAAAAAGCAAAAACCAAAAACCAAAAACCAAAAACCAAAAACCAAAAACCAAAAACCAAAAACCAAAAACCAAAAACCAAAAACCAAAAACCAAAAACCAAAAACCAAAAACCAAAAACCAAAAACCAAAAACCAAAAACCAAAAGCCAAAAACCAAAAACCAAAAACCAAAAACCAAAAACCAAAAACCAAAAACCAAAAACCAAAAACCAAAAACCAAAAACCAAAAACCAAAAACCAAAAACCAAAAACCAAAAACCAAAAACCAAAAACCAAAAACCAAAAACCAAAAACCAAAAACCATAAACCAAAAACCATAAACCAAAAACCAAAAACCAAAAACCAAAAACCAAAAACCAAAACCAAAAACCAAAAACCAAAAACCAAAAACCAAAAACCAAAAACCAAAAACCAAAAACCAAAAACCAAAAACCAAAAACCAAAATCCAAAAACCAAAAACCAAAAACCAAAAACCAAAAACCAAAAACCAAAAACCAAAAAACCAAAAACCAAAAACCAAAAACCAAAAACCAAAAACCAAAAACCAAAAACCAAAAACCAAAAACCAAAAACCAAAAACCAAAAACCAAAAACCAAAATCCAAAATCCAAAAACCAAAAACCAAAAACCAAAAACCAAAAACCAAAAACCAAAAACCAAAAACCAAAAACCAAAAACGTAAAACCAAAAACCAAAAACCAAAAACCAAAAACCAAAAACCAAAAACCAAAAACCAAAAACCAAAAACCCAAAACCAAAGCCAAAAACCAAAAACCAAAAACCAAAAACCAAAAACCAAAAACCAAAAACCAAAAACCAAAAACCAAAAACCAAAAACCAAAAACCAAAAACCAAAAACCAAAAACCAAAAACCAAAAACCAAAAATCAAAAACCAAAAACGTAAAACCAAAAACCAAAAACCAAAAACAAAAACCAAAAACCAAAAACCAAAAACCAAAAACCAAAAACCCAAAACCAAAAACCAAAAACCAAAAACCAAAAACCAAAAACCAAAAATCAAGAACCAAAAACCAAAAACCAAAAACCAAAAACCAAAAACCAAAAACCAAAAACCAAAAACCAAAAATCAAAAACCAAAAACCAAAAACCAAAAACCAAAAAACCAAAAACCAAAAACCAAAAACCAAAAACCAAAAACCAAAAACCAAAAACCAAAAACCAAAAACCAAAAACCAAAAACAAAC
Source organism: Odontomyia ornata (assembly GCA_963969285.1). Classification (NCBI taxonomy): domain Eukaryota; kingdom Metazoa; phylum Arthropoda; class Insecta; order Diptera; family Stratiomyidae; genus Odontomyia; species Odontomyia ornata. Next base: position 88,911,779 of record OZ017741.1, on the reverse strand, counting down.
AACCAAAAACCAAAAACCAATAACCAAAAACCAAAAACCAAAAACCAAAAACCAAAAACGAAAAGCCAAAAACCAAAAACCAAAAACCAAAAACCAAAAAACCAAAAACCAAAAACCAACAACAAAAAACCAAAAACCAAAAACCAACACCAAAAACCAAACACCAAAAACCAAAAACCAAAAACCAAAAACCAGAAACCAAAAACCAAAAACCAAAAACCAAAAACCAAAAACCAAAAACCAAAAACCAAAAGCCAAAAGCCAAAAACCAAAAACCAAAAACCAAAAACCAAAAACCAAAAACCAAAAACCAAAAACCGAAAACCAAAAACCAAAAACCAAAAACCAAAAACCAAAAACCAAAAACCAAAAACCAAAACCAAAACCAAAAACCAAAAACCAAAAACCAAAAACCAAAAACCAAAAACCAAAAACCAAAAACCAAAAACCAAAAACCAAAAACCAAAAAACAAAAACCAAGAACCAAAAACCAAAAACCAAAAACCAAAAACCAAAAACCAAAAACCAAAAACCAAAAACCAAAAACCAAAAACCAAAAACCAAGAACCAAAAACCAAAAACCAAAAACAAAAAACAAAAACCAAAAACCAAAAACCAAAAACCAAAAACCAAAAACCAAAAACCCAAAAACCTAAAACCAAAAACCAAAAACCAAAAACCAAAAACCAAAAACCTAAAACCAAAAACCAAAAACCAAAAACCAAAAACCAAAAACCAAAAACCAAAAACCAAAAACCAAAAACCAAAAACCAAAAACCAAAAACAAAAACCAAAAACCAAAAACCAAAAATCAAAAACCAAAAACCAAAAACCAAAAACCAAAAACCAAAAACCAAAAACCAAAAACCAAAAACCAAAAACCAAAAACCAAAAACCAAAAACCAAAAACCAAAAACCAAAAACCAAAAACCAAAAACCAAAAACCAAAAACCAAAAACCAAAAACCAAAAACCAAAAACCAAAAACCAAAAACCCAAAACCAAAAACCAAAAACCAAAAACCAAAAACCAAAAACCAAAAACCAAAAACCAAAAACGTAAAACCAAAAACCAAAAACCAAAAACCAAAAACCAAAACCAGAAACCAAAAACCAAAAACCAAAAACCAAAAACCAAAAACCAAAAACCAAAAACCAAAAACCAAAAACCAAAAACCAAAAACCAAAAACCAAAAACCAAAAACCAAAAACCAAAAACCAAAAACCAAAAAACCAAAAACCAAAAACCAAAAACCAAAAACCAAAAACCAAAAACCAAAAACCAAAAACCAAAAACCAAAAACCAAAAACAAAAAACCAAAAACCAAAAGCCAAAAACCAAAAACCAAAAACCAAAAACCAATAACCAAAAACCAAAAACCAAAAACCAAAAACCAAAACCAAAAACCAAAAACCAAAAACCAAAAACCAAAAACCAAAAACCAAAAACCAAAAACCAAAAACCAAAAACCAAAAACCAAAAACAAAAACCAAAAACCAAAAACCAAAAACCAAAAACCAAAAACCAAAAACCAAAAACCAAAAACCAAAAACCCAAAAACCAAAAACCAAAAACCAAAAACCAAAAACCAAAAACCTAAAACCAAAAACCAAAAACCAAAAACCAAAAACCAAAAACCAAAAACCAAAAACCAAAAACCAAAAACCAAAAACCAAAAACCAAAA